>CAIGQW010055024.1:15037446-15082446 GCA_903798125.1 Danio choprae | reverse complement strand
TGCTAATTTAGTCACGCCGGAGACAATTATTCTAATTATAAGGAAACCTACAGTACAATGCATAAGGCATAGGTATACATACAACAGAAGCAGGCGCACTGCTAATTAAGTAACTCGGTGGCGGTTGAGCGGAGGGTATTGTTACCCACAGCTGGATAATAAAAGAAAGGAATTATTCATTACACCATTATTCATTCATTGTCTTTCCCCCAAGATGACCCAATACGTGAAACGGGCCCTAATTATGAGGCACATGATATTTAATGGCTAATTTGTACGATGATATGGACGTCGATATTAACATATTGTGGATTAGTCATTGCCAAAAGCGTGTGGATATGTGGCATTTACAAAAATGTCAGCTAAAGGAATAAACAATCTACTGTGTCTCCCCGTTTCACAGAGAAGCACTCATTAGCCCCGAATGTCAGTGTGTGTGTGTGTGTGTGTGTGTGTGTGTGTGTGTGTGTGTGTGTGTGTGTGTGTGTGTGTGTGTGTGTTTACTGTAATCCACAGCTTTTACTCATTGAAGCCACAAATTATAAAATGTTAATGTCCTCTGACTTCGGCACTTGTGGCAAATGATGGTAATGTACTGTAGGATATCATTTTGGAATTATTAGTATATGCCAGGAGTGAGAATGCAAGTACACACCACTGACTAATTTGTTCATTAAATTGGCAAATCTAATCACATGGTCATTAGTAATATGCTTCTGGAAAGGGTGGGCTGGTTTTATGACACCCTGTTGCTCCGAGTCAGTGACACAGTATCAATGCTCATAACTTGGATTATCATATTAGGTCTCGGCAAAGTGAATACTTCAATCTATTTGTTTCACAAGTTATCAAATGGCCTTTGATAATAAAGTGATAAAAAAAGTGTGATGTAGAACTTTTATGGTTAAAATATTAATAATACTGGGAAAAAAAGTACATACATTTGAGTGTACCAGAAGATTTGGGGCAAATTACTGTTTTCCATAATTGCATCTTTAACATACATTCAGTTGCTTGGTTACATGTTTTTTTTTTTTTACAGTTTAAACTGACCTGTCAATCATCTCGTCACATTTAACATCCTCCACATTTCTTTTATAAATAATTTCCTACCATATTGGAGCTGAAACAGCATGTTAATCTGTCTTTCATGCAGACAAATCTACATGTATTTGCTTAATGGTGTACTTAAACTAAAAGATAATAACCAAGCACATTTTTATAAAAGTTCATTATGTTGTCGCAGATTAATTATGATATAGATATCGTTGAATAAATATATATATATATATATATATATTTTTTTTTTTATCAGATTAAATATTCATTCTTAATTATTCAAACTCCAATGACAGGCAACAATATTTATTTCTCCTTTATTTTGATTTGTTTTTCATTAAAATATCAGGTCAGGGGCAGCACGGTGGCGCAGTTGGTAGCATAATCGCCTCATAGCAAGAAGGTCGCTGGTTCGAGCCCCGGCTGGGTCAGTTGGCATATCTGTGTGGAGTTTGCATGTTCACCCTGTGTTTGCGTGGGTTTTCCTCCGGGTGCTCCGGTTTCCCCCTACTACTCCAAAGACATGCAGTACAGGTGAATTGGGTAAGCTAAATTGTCCGTAGTGTATGAGTGTGAATGGGTGTGTATGGATGTTTCCCAGAGATGGGTTGCAGCTGGAAGGGCATCCGCTGCATAAAACATATGCTGGATAAGTTGGCGGTTTATTCTGCTGTGGCAACCCCAGATTAATAAAGGGACTAAGCTGAAAAAAAAATGAATGAATGAATATCAGGTGCAACTAGCAATGACAGGAGCCAGCCTTTATACTGCGTGTTTCTTTTAATGTGACTAGATTGGCATTTGTAAATTTGCATTTGTGAATATGGCATTTAAATAGAAAATAAAATAGAGTGATGAAACAGCATCATTTTAATAATTATTCTTAACACAATGAGTTAAGAGAAATTATTTTAAATAGTCAAAAATAAAACATTTGACAAAAATGCTAAGAATATTGGCAGGCCCATAGTAAATGGGCAAATGTTTCAGTTTGACTTTCACAGAAAAACATTTTGAAACAATGCCATTTTGGATATTTTGTAGACACAGTTTGGTAGAAAAATGAATGAACTATTTTAAATGAGACTTCTTTAGAATTCTTTTGAGGCAACAGCCAAACTTGAGTTTAGTATTAAAGTTATTGTTCAAGCAAAAAATAACAGCAGTAGAACTAGTATTATCTTTCAATCTTGATCAATCCCAAAAATGCAGATGGAGCTAAAAGAGGAAAGACAGAAAATGCCGACATGCAATAATGCTTTTGAAAAACATACCAATTTTTGCTTGTATCCCTTGGAAGGCATTTTATTTAAAATATATGAATTATATGAATATTAATATATGTAATATATATTTCATATTTTGAGTCTACAAACTCAAATAAAGTCTTGTCATTACTAATAACAACACATTCCACAAAACAATTGTGGAAAAATGTACTGATTAAAAAATTCATGTATGGTTTTACTTTATGGTAAATATACAGGTTAGATTTCAGTACACTCTTAAATATAAAGGTTCTAAAAGAGGGTTTTTGCAGCAATGCTTTAAAAGAACTATTGTTGTTCTCCAAAGAACTTTCCAGTCAAGAGATCTTTTGTTCTAGACAATGTTCTAGACAAACTTAAAATGAACCTATTAAAATGAACCATGAAAATGTTAAAAGTTCTTCATGGAACTATTCACACCAATAAAAAACCCTTTAATATTATAAAGTTCTGAGATTAGTGAGTGATAGAAAAGTTAACTTTATCAGCTATGGTATTGCCTTGCTTTTACCTTCATTTACCAAACATTTTCTGCTTTCGAGGATGAGGGATTTGGTTCCGAGTCTGACTGGATGGATGGTGTATGTTTTGGCTGCTAACCTGATAAAAAGAGAGGATTAAAAAAAAAAAAAAAAAGATTGGATTCTCATCTTAAGGAGATTCTTGCTCAGGTTCCAAACCGCTTGTGTGCTGTATTGACTTTGTATTAGTTTTGGAATGAAAGTACAGTTGCTTAACTTTGCTGTACCTCATTGCTAAGCAAGCATACAATGTCATTTGCTTTGTAAATAATGAATCACTCTTTGTAAATATTGTAGTTTTCCCTATGCCAACAAAAAGAGTGATACTTTCGATTTATATGAACGTTTCTCTGGTTTGTGCTGGATCCAGTTAAATAATAATAATAATAATAATAATAATAATAATAATAATAATAAGAATAATAATAATTATAATAATAATAATAATAAGAAGAAGAAGAAGAAGGTCGCTGGTTCGAGCCCCGGCTGGGTCAGTTGGCATTTCTGTGTGGAGTTTGCATGTTCTCCCCGTGTTGGCGTGGGTTTCATCCGGGTGCTCCGGTTTCCCCCACAATTCCAAAGACATGTAAATCCAGTTCTTCCCTGGAAATTCATTCAATTAGCTTTTAGATTTAGTGTTTTCATTTGTCCGAGCATCCTCACAGCAGTAAGCAAACAGAACAAGAATAAAAACTCACTTACTGGCACCTTTTTCTCACTCTGACAGGAAGGCCACATTTATGCTGTTTGCTCAAAAGATGAGTAAGGCCCGGTAGGAAGATTAATACCTCCCTTGGGTCGCAACACAAGGTGGAGAGCCATTCCATATTAATGCCATCTTAGGGCCATGTGTGAGGCTATTTCATGGCCATTTAAAATCACTCCAGAAGGTCGATTATATTTGTTGTTGTGCTCATATCCATAATTCATGGAGGACAGGGAGCTGTGTTTATATTATGGCTTTGAACAGCTCACCTTCTCCCTGATCTGTATTCTTCGCCACAAACGCAATTTGTTTGTTTCCATTCCGTTTTTGTTCAAATGCCACTAATATCAATTACACTGGAGATTGCCGAGCATCTGCTTGCCTATATGTGTGTGCATAAGACTGAGGCAGACAGAGAAGAGGCGTAACCTCTAAGCGCAGGATATCTAATTGCCCTGACATTGCTAACACTGCTGGGGCTCATTTGAATGTTTGAGTGAAGGAGTAATTAGACCAATTCATTTGCACACTTCATCTCTAATGCACCTTTTCTCTGCTCTCCTTTATCACTGATGGGAAAGAGAGAGGACGGAGTGAAGAAAGTTATTCGCTAAGCTCAAAGCTTCACCTTGTCAGACCAAATTTCATCCTCGTGGTTTATTGAGCATGCAGCGTCTGAGGTGTTTGCGCGTATACGGGTAGAAATAGACAGAAGTCGGAGGCAGCAGTGCAATAACGGAGCTCAGGTGGGGTTTCGTACAGATACCAAAAACTTTATATAAACAATTTGAGCTGCTTTCCAAACTCTGATACCTAAAATGAAGTCAAATTGTACACAAACGCAGCAAAAGATTCAAATGAAACCCCATGAGGTTTAACAGAGACTATTAGTTTTAGTATTTTGCTGGAATATTTAGAGATGCATATGCGAGAAGCTTGAGTTTGTAACATTAAAGCCCAATTGGATTTCAAACATGAACCTGGGAGCATGTAATTACACAGTTAACTGTGAGTCTTTAATTAGGTTACCATTTTGTTTGTAGCACAGATGTAAGAGAAGAAAAAATGGTAGCATTTACTTTAAAGCTATTGCAGTTTGTGATTTCTGTTTATTATGAAAGTCATGCAATAAATGAACACAGAGCTTTCTGTATGAATATTTTGAGATCATTTAGTATAATTTTATTGCAATGCAACATTAATTATTTTTTGTAATGCATTTATTAATCTTATTTCATGATAATATTAGCATTTTAAGGTGGCCACAAGAGCTTAACGTGCTACAGTTTAAGAAAACACATGCAATTACAAAAAACACCAGCAAATTACAACAAATTAAGAAAATGTGCTGCAAATTCATTCATTCATTTATTCATTTTCTTTTCGGCTTAATCCCTTTATTAATCTGGGGTTGCCACAGTGGAATGAACCGCTAACTTATCCAGCATATGTTTTACACAGCGGATGCCCTTCCAGCTGCAACCCATCACTGGGAAACATCCATACACACTCATTCACACATACACTACGGCCAATTTAGCTCACCCAATTCACCTGTACTGCAAGTTTTTGGACTTGTGGGGGAAACCGGAGCACCCGGAGGAAACCCACGCAAACACGAGGAGAACATGCAAACTCCACACAGAAATGCCAACTGACCCAGCCGGGGCTCGAACCAGCGACCTTCTTGCTGTGAGGCGATTGTGCTACCCACTGCGCCACCGTGCTGCATTTTCTCACAACGCAAACAAATGAAGAAAACATGCTGCATTTTCTCACAACCCATGCAAATAGCACAACAGAAAGGTTTCGAGGGGATCCAAAAATGTGACTGACCTGGCTATTTAGGTTATGGTTATTTGGGCTAATAATGTACAAAAGAAAAAGGAATGGTGTAATCAGGATGTGAAAATATACAAAAAACTCACCTTTTAAAGACACCTACCTTTTACCTACAACTTCACTGAGCAATAGTCACGGCACAATAATCAAATCCTAGCCGGGTCCTTCATGTTTTTAGGACCCCTGAAAACACTTATTGTGTTCCGTGCTATTTGCATGTGTTGTGAGAAATCGCAGCGTGTTTTCTTAATTTGTTAGCATTGTGAGGATTTGCAACATGCATGCTGTCAAACCGATGTGGATCTTTTCTTAATTTGCTGTTTTTTGTAATTGCATGCATTTTCTTAAATTGCAAGCTCTCTCGGCCACCGAAGCATTTACTAATATTTTATTAAAAATGTATGAAAAAATCATTGAAAAATTATTAATAGGGCAACATACAATAAACAACATCAACAATGATTAGTTAAAACTTTAACAAAACCTTTATTTTAGAGTACCCACTTAGTTACCATTAGTTAATGCATCAAATACCTAAATTGTTATTTATAGCTGTGGTTACAGAACGTTTGCCTCTCTGCCATCACTGTAAACTGATATTTCTTTTTGTTAACCTTATTTTTTTATCTTGAGCTTCAGCACTGATGAATCAGGGTAGCATTTCTAGTTCTATTTCAGAGGTAATTCGTTTTTATTTGTTTATTTTAAAAGACATTACTGTTTATATCGAATGATTGCTGTCAGGTAAGGTTATAGAGCACAATTGTTTTTCTCAGAGCTAGCAGAAATTACTTCACTGACCATTGCAAAAAAGAAAAACCTCAAAGAAAACGAAATAGACAGAGTATGTATAATATTTGAATCAAGCAAACAAGTATGCTAATGCTAGCCAGCTACTGAAAGGTTCAGCATATGAAACACCTATGAGTCAGTCCCTTCAGCTCTCTGCACTGTTGCCACCTTTCAAAAGCCATGCTGTTTATGCTTGTTTTAGCAAAGGATCTGACGCGTTCCCTTTTTGACCTCAGACTTCACATTGGGAGGTTTTTAGATTTTGACAAGAGGTGAGTCTCCATATGTCAAGGATGGTTGCCATTTAGACTTTTGTGGAAGCAGCCCGATTCTAGATAGCATATTTGAGTGAGGTTAAGGAGCATGCTGGTGCATTCATTATTTACATATGAATAGCAACTTCAAATAATAATTACTATCATGTAAAAACTGCCGTATCAGTCTCTGTCAACAACTTTTTGGCAACTTCATCCTCAGAACTTGCCATGTACAGCGGAGATCAAAATTAGAGACTGATATATAAAAGCTTCATTAAAAAAGAATAATAATGCAGTCTTTTTTTCTGAGTTTTGTCTGGCTGGCTACCAAGAAACAAAATGCAATGTGAAAATACAAAGCTAGAACTGTCACCAAGCATTTTCCAGTGGTTTTCAATCAGGTTTAGATCAGTACTTCTAGCTGCCATTTCACTAATATAGACAGCAGACATTGCAGTGTATGAAAATCTGGTTCATTGACCTGCCTTTTTGGGAGATTTAATTGGCTGGTGACATTTTAAAGGTGCAATATTCAACAAATCACAGATTTTGAATGACCAGCTTCACTTGATATGGATGAAAGGGTCTCCCTTTGGCCTTCATATTGTCAACCTGTGGTTTTAGGGTCTTACAAAGTCAGTAAAAACTAACTCAGTCTTGTCAGATAAATAAACTTTGTCAGACAATTAAGACAATTACCACCAAGTGCCAGAGAATCACTAATAACTGTGAGGAATCTGAAAGTTGTCTCTAAATTTGATTAGTTTTCTTTTTCAAATATTCATTCATTCATTTTCCTTTGGCTTAGTCCCTTTATTTATCAGGGGTCACCACAATGGAATGAACCACCAACTTATCCAGAACCAGTTTACAAAGCGAATGCCCTTCCAGCCGCAGTACTGGGGAACACCCATACACTCTCATTCACACACATACACTACAGCCAATTTAGCTTATTCAATTCACCTATAGCGCATGTTTTTGGACTGTGGGGGAAACTGGAGCACCCAGGGGAAACCCACGCAAACATGGGAAGAACATGCAAACTCCACACAGAAACGTCAACTGACCCAGCTGGGGCTCGACCCAGCAACCTTCTTGCTGTGAGGCAACAGTGCTAACCACTGAGCCACCGTGCTGCCCTTTTTCAAACATATTCATTATTTATTTTATACTGTGCTTCAAAATACCATGACCAGTGAAATTAAAAACTGCTCTTTTACTCCTGTTAGTTTTGCTTAAAATAGAACTAAGCAGTGACTTTTATATTTGGGAAATATAGGTTGTTCAAATCTAACTTTAATCTCCACTCTAGTAGCCAGCTTGTCTTATCACACTGCGTTCACCCAAAAATGAACATTTACTTACCCACAAGTGGTTCCTTTATAAGTTTCTTTCTTCCGTTAAACACAAATTATCACATTTTGAAGAAAGCTGAAAACCTGTAACCACTGACTTTCATGGTAGAAAAAAAAATGCTATCAAAGTCAATGGTTACCGCTTTCCAGCTTTCTTCAAAATATCTTCTTTTGTGTTTAACAAAATGGTTTAGAAAAAATAAAGAGTGAGTAAATGATTTTCGGGCCTCACGGTGGTGCAGTGGATAGCACGATTGCCTCACAGCAAGAAGGTCGCTGGTTCGAGCATCGGCTGGGTCAGTTGGCATTTCTGTGTGGAGTTTGCATGTTCTCCCCGTGTTCGTGTGGGTTTCCTCCGGGTGCTCCGGTTTCCCCCACAAGTCCAAAGACATGCGGTATAGGTGAATCGGGTAAG
Source organism: Danio choprae (assembly GCA_903798125.1). NCBI lineage: Eukaryota > Metazoa > Chordata > Actinopteri > Cypriniformes > Danionidae > Danio > Danio choprae. The sequence goes on along the minus strand of CAIGQW010055024.1, from coordinate 15,074,228 downwards.
CTAAAATTGTCCATAGTGTATGTGTGTGAATGAGTGTGTATGGATGTTTCCCAGTGATGGGTTGCAGCTGGAAGGGCATCCGCTGCGTAAAACATATGCTGGATAAGTTGGCGGTTCATTCCGCTGTGGCGACCCCAGATTAATAAAGGGACTAAGCCAAAAAGAAAATGAATGAATGATAAATGATTTTCATTTTTAGGTGAACTATCCCTTTATTGAACATGACAACCAATCAAACCTCAAATAGAAAAATTATATATCACTTTTTTATAAGCTTACTCTTGCGAATCATGATACAGTGGGATTGGAATTGCTTGCTTGGTTTTAATACAAATTTTCTACTGATCAGGTTCATAAAAAATATTAACACATTTTGGCTTTAATAATGTATTTCTATGGCAAAAGTTGAAATGATCATCAACTGTGAATAATACTTGCTTCAGAAGTATGTTTCATTCATATTATGGTAGCTAATTTAACAAATGGAGCCTTATTATTCTCTAATAGCTCTTTCTCAGAAGATCAGCGAACAGCGCCAGACTGGAAACAGCATGTTTTAGTACAGTATCCATTGTGACCTGAAAATGAAAAAGCACTGTGCTTTGGCCTGCAGTTCCCAAGGGTTACTATTATTAAGTAGTAGAGCTGCTCTTTTTAATGGAAGCACTCAAAGAGCTTCTGCTTCAGATGTAAATAGACTGAATTCCACATTGCATACTGTATGACTTATTGAATAAAGCCAAGTTTTAGGGTACTAAAAAATAAACCTTAGCTGACTCCCATTCCAACCCGCTGCCAGGAGGATCTGCCATTTATTCCATGGCGAGGGGTCACTTGTATGCTTAATAATTCATCCAGCATATGTTGAGCTGTCAGTTGGAGTGCTTTGATCTGGAGCGGTCTGTCTCTAACACTGCCATCATTGCCTGTGCAATCATTGTCAAATACGTTGGGGTTGCATCATCTGTGTGTAATTTGGTTAAATATGACATGCGTTGCTGCATTGATCAGGTGTTATTCGTGCAATCACGACACCTTTAAAAAGGCAGTGGTTTGACGAGATGCACACTGTTTTCATAAACAGCCTGAGAGTCTTTTTTTCCCGAGCGCGATATGAAAAATGAAAACAAACACATGCTGGAATAGTAGAGACGCCCTGATGACAGCAATATATTCTGACTGACAGAACCCTGCATGTAGAAGAGGTAGGAATCCTCATAAAGAAGTAGTAGAAGCGTCAATCTGTCAGTGTAGCAGAATCAGTGCAGGGAAATCAGGCTTACAGGAGCACATCTGAAGTACAGGAGCGAGGTGGAGCACCGCCGCTGAATTAAAATGTCTAAAAATACCAGCAGAGAAAGTGAAAAGTAAAAAAGCTTTCTTTATAACTGATGAAAAAAAAGGATTGGAAATTTTACCATATAAAATGTGTTTTATACGCCAAAAAAATGAGTTTTTGTCTTGTTTCTAGTCCGAATATCTAAAAATTCTTAAATCAAGAAGTATTTTTAGACAAGCAAAACAAAAAAAATAAGTCAAATTTAAATGGGTTTTTCCATAAAACAAGCAAAATAATCTTGTTCTTTTTTTGCTTTGAAATAAGATTATTATGGAAAAACTCATTTAATTTTGACTTATTGTTTCTTAAAATAAAACAATATTTTTGCTTGTCTAGAAAAGGATTCTTGATTTAAGATTCTTTAGATATTTGGACTAGCAACCAGACAAAAACTATAAGAAAGGCATTTTTTTGCAGTGTATGAAGCACAATGATGTAAAATTCCTCTGTGTCTGTGTGTGCTTATAGGATCTGATATTAACTTGTTTCATTGGGTCAGTGTTTATCTGTTTAACGTGGTCCAGTTAGCCCCTGCTGGTGGTTTAAGTAATTACAACATCCTTCTGTACACAATTTACAGTATTTCTCTTACTGAACAGAAAAAAAAATGTTAAAGTGTATAAAGAATTAAAGAAAATTAGGGCAAATTCAAAGTCTGTTATAAAGCAGCCATAATTAGGCAATAATATAATTATTCAACTCAATACAGTTCATGTTTGTTTCATTATTACATCATACACTTCTGCATCTACTGTAGGTCAAAAAAGACAGCATACAGAAATCATTTTTTTTATTCATTAAATCAATAAAGTGTAATATACCTGATATAAGATATTTTTTCCTGGTGAAATAAAATATTTTATCATAATTTACAGATGACACACACTAAATTAGTAGCCCCGAATTACTGATTATTTCTTATTTTTTCCCTACCATACTTCAGACTAGATTATATGCATATCAGCAGTTTAATCACTAAAAATACATACAATATATACCTGTTCTTAATATATATTTTGAAGATATATTGTAAATACATCAAATATATATTTAATATATTACATATAAAAATCAGTTTATTTATATTTGTTTATACTTAACATAACTTTGAAACATTAAATCTGAACATTCCATTTAATAAGCTTTCTATGGACTTAAAATGTGTTTGTTGTTTGTTTAATTTGATGCAGACACCAGCATCTCATTTTTGACCCATTCACATTACATACAGTGTAATAATAATAATAATAATAATAATAATAATAATTCCTTACATTTATATAGCACTTTTCTACATTGGAGGGAATCTCCTTATCCACCACCAGTCTGCAGCATCCACCTGGATGACGCGACGGCAGCCATATTGTGCCAGACCGCACACCACACATCAGCTGATTGGTGGAGAGGAGACAGAGTGATATGGGGATGGTTAGGATGCTGTTGGGCAAATATGCCGGGGTTAAACCCCTACTCTTTTTCAAAGGACATCCTGGGATTTTTAACGACCACAGAGAGTCAGGACATCAGTTTAACGTCTCATCCGAAAGACACTCACTATACTGGGGCATTAGGATCCACACAGACCGCAGGTTAAGTGCCCCCTGCTGGCCTCACTAACACCACTTCCAGCAGCAACCTAGCTTTCCCATGTGGTCTCCCATCCAGGTACTGACCAGGCGCAGCCCTGCTTAGCTTCAGTGGGCGACCATGTGAGGGTTGCAGAGAGCTATCTAGCTACTCTATATATGTTACTTCTCTTATATTTCCACGAGAGTCTGTATAGAATGACATTATAGTGATGCTAGTGATTGTTGAGTTAGATAATACACACAGAGGTTAATAACCCTAAATCAGAGCCCAGACCAAATGAAAATAAAATAAAATGATCAATTAATTTGATGCAGACGCCAAAATGTTAGGTCTCATCTTTGACCCATTTACATTATATACAGTGTATACTTGTTACTGTAAATGTTACTTATCTTATATTTCCATGAGTCTATATGGACTGATATTATATTATATTATAGTGATGCTAGTGATTGTTGTGATGCCTGAATAACCACAGTTTGAATACAGAAGACAGTACTTGTCAGACATGTTTCTAATATTAATGCAGATATGCCTTTAAAAAGCAGTAAAAAATGTGCAATCGGGTGATTAGGAGTATGCCTGTATTTACAGCACCACCAGATAGTTAAGGGCAAAAAGCTAATAAAGTTACGTTTCCATGGCAACATCCCTCGCCAGAACAAATGTCTAAGAGGGAAGGGAGAGGCGAGTGGAGGAGCAGCATCTCCCTTCCTTCCTCTGCTTTTCAATTCAAATCAGACTGTGAAGAAGTATTGCAATGAATGGAAAAAAACAACAACGACAGCAGTGTGAACAATAAATACAAAAATTCCAGTTGCAAATATTATTTGTGATAATGCTTATATTAATAAGCTACATTGACACTGTTAAATATTAATAATAATAATTTTAATAAATGTCAGGTTTATGCATTTGGCAGACACTTTAATCTGATGAAATGTTCACTGAATTTAGCACTGACTCACTGAAACATTTTTCATCTTTTTTATGCATAATCATGCTGTAAATTAAACTTACAGTAAAAGTAAAAATAAAAGATAAATAAACAAAAATAAAGCTAAAGGCTAAAAGTTTGCAATACTGATGATAATATTCTTTAAATATATTAAATAACATTTTAAAAATCACAGTTTCATGTTTATTATTTTTGTAATGTTTGTAATCATTCTTAATGTTATGCAGAAAAAAATGCATACAAATAATATTTCTGATCAGTAACTGCAATAAGTATGACTAATATTAATAAAAAACTAAATATGACTACTAGTACTAATAATAATACTATTATTAATACTACTATGACTACTACAACTAATAATAATAATAATAATAAAAACAACAACAATAATAATAGCAATATTTCTTCGTCTTATTATAATTAATTATTATTAATATTAATATTAATATTAATATTATTATTATTATTATTATTATTATGAATAATAATAATAATAATAATAATAATAATAATAATACTAACAATAATAATTAAAAAAAGAATACTAACAAGAATAATAATACAAATTATAATAATAATACAAATGATCATAATAACAATAATAATAATGATAATACTAACAATAATAATACAAATAATAATAATAATAATAATACAAATAATAACAATACTAACAATAATAAAAAATAATACTAACAAGAATAATAATACAAATTATAATAATAATGCAAATGATCATAATAACAATAATAATAATGATAATAATACTAACAATAATAATACAAATGATAATAATAATAATACAAATGATAATAATAACAATAATAATAATGATAATAATAATAACAATAATTCAACAAATGCTACAATTAAACTTTAGCACATGACAAATAAAAGACTGATAATGCTACAGTTTACATTTTAGACACAAATCTCTAGTAGATAAGCTGTAAGCTGCTACTGTGCCTACTGGGAGAGTGGCATTTGTTTCAGTTCATAAAAACCCCCTTGGTGAAATGCAAACAATGTCGGCCAGGTGTTTTGCATAGTGCTGTATAATTGGGTGCTTTGTGTGGGCTTGATGAATTAGATAATACACACAGAGGTTAATAACCCTAAATCAGTGCCCAGCCCAAATGTGGGGCACACCTGTGTGCATTCTAAATATACCTGACACACATAACTAGCACCCCGGTGCAGACTACCAGCTAGTTGGCACACAATAAATCTACATGCTGTTTTGATACCATAGAAGTGGAATGGACATAACAGTGAGATCTGGCTTAATTTAGTCTCCCGTCACAATACAGCAAATTCTTTATTGAATTTGTGTGATTGCGAATCACAGTCCAAACAGGATGAATGCCACAATCAGCGGACATTGCTATAAACTTATATCCTTTTTATCAATTGTCCATTCTCTCATTGCTTCTGTTGTTTTCACTAATTAACAGTCTGTCCCACTTCACATAGCCAAGCTTAATCAAACTAACAATTAGCTGCAGGCACTTGTAGACCCTCTGATTGATAGCCACAATCCTTGGAGTTTAATTTGAGCGATTGAGTGGGTGCTTACCAGCGCCAATCACCCTCAGGGACATTTCACAAGGACTTTTCTACTGTGATGTGTCAAATTTCTGTCCTATATATCAAGTTTTTCAATGTCGTTAGCAGGGTTTCAGAATAAGAAGATTAAATAGCTGTATTTGTATTAATAGCGTGCGCATGTCATTTCAAAAGTAAATCATTTGGTTTTTGAGGTCTCCTGCAAAACATTTACGCGGCTTACATTTCTGGAGTAATCACGATGGGAGATATAAAACATGCAAACATTCAAATCCAACCAAAAAAGGGGAACCAAAAATGCAGAAGATTATTACGTTTTTCTGTCACACTTTAATTTATGGTACAATCCTCAGTCTTAAGGAATCATTAACTAGGACTTTTGCCTCAATAAACTGCTAATTTGCTGATTATTAATAGTTAGTAAGGTAAGCTGGCATACACTGTTAAAGAAAAAATACAAGATTTTTATAAAATATGCACCCCCTTTCAACACTTTCTTAACCAGGTGGACCATGCAACATTTTTTGTGCTTTCAAACCCTTGTTGGTGTCTTGTTGTATTGTTCAGATGTCTTACATTTCAGCAACAATTAACAAATTTGTTTAACCAACACACACAGGAAAGCTGTGAAATGCAAGGTACAAAAATATGTATTGAACATTGTTATTATTATAATGTTTTTTTAAATTATGTATTGTTATTATTTGAATTGATGTTATTTATTAATATATTTATTTTCTTCTTTTTAACCATTTGTTGGATTCCTGATGTTTCAACATTTCGTTTTTTTTTTACTTATATGTTATATATATATTTTTTTTATTTCATTAAAATCTTTTTATTTTATTTTATGTTTTTTATGTATTTTGTTCTGTAGTTCAAACAAAACCCAATAAATATATATAGGTAGCGGCTATGTTTTAGAGATGTAGAATAAGATCATGCACAATATGTACTTTATATGCATTAATAAACAGCCAGTAACTTAATAACAGGCAGGTAATAAGCAACTGGTGAATAGTGAGAATTGATACTTAAACCGAAGTGTTTCCAGTTTTAATATTTACTTTTTATATTTCATATTCTGGGCCTAACGGTGGCGTAGTGGATAGCACGTTCGCCTCACAGCAAGAAGGTCGCTGGTTCGAGCCTCGGCTGGGTCAGTTGGCGATTCTGTGTGGAGTTTGCATGTTCTCCCCGTGTTGGCGTGGGTTTCCTCCGGGTGCTCCGGTTTCCCCCACAAGTCCAAAGACATGCGGTACAGGTGAATTGGGTAAGCTAAATAGTCCGTAGTGTATGAGTGTGAATGGATGTGTATGGATGTTTCCCAGAGATGGGTTGCAGCTGGAAGGGCATCCGCTGCGTGAAACATATGCTGGATAAGTTGGCGGTTTATTCCGCTGTGGCGACCCCAGATTAATAAAGGGACTAAGCCGAAATGAAAATGAATGAATGAATGAATTTCATATTCGCTATAAGATATAAGAGAGGACAGTTTTTTTGAGGGATAAGCTGAAAACCCTGTTTTTTTTAATGAATTAAAGACTACACAATATAACGTCATTTGCAAAGACAACTTGAAAATAATAACCAATTAAAGACCTTTTTTGTTGATCTCGAATATCCAATGGCCAATCAGATTAATTGGTCACATTGTTTCATTAGTTAATGTTAGTTTATGTATCAATCAATCAAGTCATCATGTAACATTAATTAATAATGACCATGACTTGTAAAGCCTTTATTAATCACAGTTCAGCAGTTAGTAATGCATCATTAAAATCCATATTCATGCTTGTTAAGATTAGTTTATGCATTGTGAGGTAACATCAGCTAACAATGAACAATATGAATATGAATACATTAATATTTTCAACATTAATATTTTCATGAACTAACAAATATTCATTCATTCATTTTCTTTTCGGCTTAGTCCCTTTATTAATCTGGGGTCGCCACAGCGGAATGAACCGTCAACTTATCCAGCATATGTTTTACACAGCGGATGCCCTTCCAGCCGCAACCCGTCACTGGGAAACATCCATACACACTAATTCACATACATACACTACGGACAATTTAGCTCACCCAATTCACCTGTACCGCATGTCTTTGTTATGACAGCATGACATAAATAAATACTTCATATCCTCTCTTTGTCTTATCATGACATCTTGAAATTTGTTGCCGGCTGCATCCGAAATGACTACTCGAGTTTCAACAAATTGTATTTACTACACGACCGTTAGAAAAGTACATTCTATATGATATACATGGAAAGTGTTTACATCCGCCAGTTGTCATTATCAAGTCACTGACCTTCGCCAGTTGCATCACTTCACTCCTATTCATGAATTATCTCATGTGCACTATGGGATAGTGTAGCGTCCACTGGATCAATATTAGGTCATCCGGGTACTTCTCGCCTACTGTTTTTTCAAATACTATGAATTCGGACATACTATTCGGCTTGCATACAGTTTTTTTTTACATACCACACTGTAAAAAATGCTGGGTTCCACACAATCAATCTATTTGTGTTGGAACAACATGAAGGAATTAAGTTAACTTATTGGTTTAACAAATTTAAGTGGATTGAACATAACACAATTAAGTTGCCCCAATAAAAAAAACTCAAGAATTGTATTGTTTCAGCTAATTTTATACAGTAAAAGTAGTTTGAACAAGCAGCAAGACGCAGGCAATGAAATGTCATTGCATTTCTTTAAATATTAACAATGCTGTTATAAAATAATTTGACAGAGTATTTAAAAAATTACTAAGAATATTTTTAAAAACAATTTCAGTTTGTTCCACTGAAAAGGTGATTCATGAGACAATTATAATGTCATCATGGAAATCATGTTTATGACAAGTTATGTTTTTTTGCTAATGTCAAATGGTCATGACACAGACAAGGTCAGTTTGTGATACTTTACTTGAAGCTGTCATGACAAAGACATCTCAACCATGCCATCTCAACCATGTTTGCATTTAAAATTACATAACTGAGCAAATGACACTTGACAGTTGTCATAAACATGCATAAAATCTCTCTTCATCTGAAGTGTTTCCTAAATATATTACATATATTTCAAAAATGTGGTGATGAATTTGTTCACTTCATTTGGCCAGTAATGCAGTTTCTTGGCCAAGTTATATTATACTCCATTTTTACCCCCAACATCTCTTGTGAGCCCTCAAAGCACACACTCTCTTTAATAAGATATAATCTTTCCCTGGGCAAAAAGAGAACGCTTAATGTCAGCATAAAACTGTTAGTTTAACAGCTGTCTGCACAACAACGAGAATATTACATTAGCCTACAGTACAACACCCTGTCTGAGAATATCCAAACTGGGTATAAGGGGATATGAGACCAAGGTGCTCTCAGAAATCTGCACATTCAACATTCTGAAATGAAGACATTTTGTGATATGTCATCTTATAAAATAATATCGACCTGTTGCCCTCATCCCACTACATGCATTTCAAAAAGTAATTAAATTTTCCGTACATTTCATCTTATGAAGTTTCACAAGACCTTTGTACAGAACTACGACATTTACTTGGAATAAGCAGCCTTTAGAAAAAGATTAAAATATATATAATACTTTATGGAAAATGTCTTTTCTCTGGAACAATAAAGTGCATTGAGTTTCTAAGAGAGCAGAAATGATTTATTTTAAAAAGTAAACTCTTTCCACTTGGCCAAAATAATCAAAATAAAGATAACCTTCTTAAAATTGTTTCTTACAGCTACTATTTTGTTGTTGTTGTTGTTGTTGTTGTTGTTGTTTAGGGAGGTATTTGATTTTTAAAATGTTACAATATATCAGGCTGAATAAATCATGGTAAACAAGGTTAAAATGGCCCTTAAAGGTCATTCTGTCATCATTTAATCTCCTTTAAATTGTTTCAAACCTTTTTGACTTTCTTTCTTCTGTTGTTCATAAAAGAAGATATTTTGAAGAAAGCTGAAGCCCTGTAACCACTCACTTCAATAGTAGGAAAACAATGACATGAAAGCCAATGGTTACAGATTTCCAGCTTTCTTCAAAACATCTTCTTTTGTGTTCAACAGAATAAAGAAACTCACAAAAGTTTGAAAGCACATGAAGGTGAGTAAATAATGAGTGAATTCTCAATTACAGTGAACTATCCCTTTAAAGGATTAGTAGATTGTTAACTCAGACCAGTATTTATGTTTATAATATTTACGCTGACTGCTTACCTAAGTGTGGATGCCTTTTCCAGCGTTACCAGTTTGCCCAGTGGCTCACAGTGTACGTTGGTGGACTTGGGACATGGATCAGATTTGACAGGATTCGAGTCCAGCAAACAACGGTTCCAGAAACCTGGTAAAACAAAAGCACAAAATAAATAAATAAGCAACAGGTGTGGTGAAAACATGTGGCCGTGATGGCTTTTCTTTTTCTAAATTGCTTTTGAAAACACTATCGGTTAAGTTTTGGGAAGAGGGTGGGTAGGTCAGTCGGTCAGTCAGTCGACAGCAAGCTGGCCTGGTCAGCTGAAGTGTATATTCTGCCCTCTGGTGGATTTATGTGAGAAGAGGAGAAGAGAAGAGTGTGAGAAATTTGAGATCATCAAAAAGCATACACAGCGGCCTCTGGCAGATTTGCAAAAACAAAAACTGCGAACAGACCTACCTCCGGTTATGTATTTCACTGTCCCCAGAAATGTAGATTTGGGTACGTATCCACAATGAGCCTGGGTTGGAACATGACCTAAGTTGCTTTGAATAATATCGGCTGCCAATTGCATGAATGTAAGTTTTAGTCAATGGGTTGGCTACCTGTACTTTTAAAGTGATGATTCACAGGCAATGTTTAGAGCAATGTAGCCTAGCAATTATTGGAAATGTTCACTTACTGCACCTTTAATTTGGACATCTGTTAGCATTGTAAGCATTCATTTACATATAATCGCTGTTTTGTGTTGACATGAAAACTTACTGGAATTTAACCCTGTCAAACTGACTAAAAATAGTAAGTTATACCTGATTAACTTAGTAAAATAATTGTCAGCTTTTTGTTTTCAATATTAAAATTATGATAATTGTGCAGTGCAGAAGGGTTTCATGGTATATTTCTGACATATGAAAAGAAAGAAATTTGACCCGATGAAGACCTTGTAGGTTGAAACGTTGTCTAATTAAATTGTCTTTTGAGAGCTAAAGTGGCAGTGTGCCGATTCTGTTTACTTCTATATTTCTGACATATCCCTGGGATTCAGTCTGGCTTACGTCCCTAATATCAAGCGGCTATTATTTCTTTAGATTGAGTCATCGTTCCAATTCCAGGCTCTCTGTGAGAACTGCACGATGAAGACACATTTCGGTAACAAAGAGGTAAAACTTATTTTCTCTCCAAACTTGGTAATACAGAGAGATTAATGTGGCAAATCCCGAGGGTCCACAGAAGACTCCAGCATTGTTCCTGATGATGCCCTTCTCAATCCTTGCACTTTTGAAATTTATTAGGGGATTTGTATTCTTAATGACACCTGGCCCTTGCCACTGGAGCAATGTAAATAATCCCATCACCCTGCCCAAACTCATCAAGCGCAGTCTAATCCCTTGTTTAAGGCAGTTACACTGGCTCCACCCATTAATTCCCGCTTCATAAGGACACAGCTTTGCATATATTATAGCGCTATGATCTGGTGAGCGCTTCCAGCACGTCTAGAGGAATTCACACAAGCTCCGAGAGTCAATGTCACTTCCTCCAACTGCATAAAGACCTCTGCCACACAATATCAAAGAGCCTGCTAAAACATGCACTTTTAAGTCTAAAACTTCCCATTTGTGACACACTGGTATGAAGTGATGGGATTTGTGTGTTCCGAGAACATAGAAGTTGGATTTAGAGCTAGAGACCTCTGGCAAACAGCCAGGCAGAGAAAGGATTCAGAAAGGAGTTAGCATGTGAATTTCGTGCTTTGGGTTTAATACTCAACGATAAGAAAATAACACAAAATTCACTACATTTTGGTTTCAAGTGGTTAAAACTACACCTGACATGGATAAATCTAGTGACCAAGGACCACAAAACTAGTCATAAGTGTACTTTTTGGAAATTGGGATTTATACATCATCTGACAGCTGAATAAATACACTTTTCATCAATGTATACCAAAATAGGACAATATTTGGATCCTGAGGCTTCAAAAAAAACAAACAAAGAAGCTAAAAACTGAGAAAATAGCCATTAAAGATAATCAAAATACATGTTTTGATATAGTTACAGTTGAAAATGTATAAAATATTTGCATGGAACATGATCTTTACTTAAAATCCTGATGTTTTTGTCATAAATCAATAATTTAGACCCATAACATTTATTTTTATTTATTATCAAAAATATACCCATGATATATACCCATGACTGGTTTTGTGGTTCAAACAGAGTCACATGTTGAACAGAAATTCATACAAGGTAGAGACGCTCCAACTGACTGATCGGATATCAGAATCTTTTTTTGCTTTGTAATTATTGGGTTAATTTCTGTATACTCAGGAATAGTTTTTTTTTTAAAGCACTGCATAAAGCACAAGGGTATCTGAGAGGGGTCTGGATGCAGACCTGGTGCAGTGCAATCTGAGCTGCATCCAATGCTTTTTAATGCGTATACCTAACCTTACCCCTCACAGTGATGTCACTAGCTCCATTGAGTGCATTGTGTCTGACATTGCATCACCGAGATATGCAGTCTCAGCTTGCATCATCAAGGCTCCATCCAGATACTATTGGGGTATTCAGACACAGCCACTGAGTGCCTCTAATCAGAAACTTGTAGCAGTCGTCCTGCATCTGAGTTGTTCTGATTAGTCAACTGCTTTGGAACTGACAGTGACAAGCAGTGCTTTGAGTGAAAGTTGAAGATCTTTAAACTTCCCATTCGTGCCACTCATGTTCACGGTGCTTCATATGACGTGTGTAACAGTCACACAAATCCGTCAAGCATGTGTTTACATTGAAAAACAATAGCAAAGTATACAATACAGTGTATTGGAAAGGAAAAACGCATTCAGTGTGAGCGGCCCCTAAGAACTAAACCTGGTTTAGATGGTTGCTTTGCGTTCAGCACTAACCAATAAAAACATCTCTATTCCTGCTATTCCATAAGCGCCACCTACAGGCAGAGAGTGAATGTGCATTTTTACTCAGCCTGTTTATCGTTTTTGTTTTGTACTGCTATGTAAAATCCAGATCAGAGCATCATTAAAATAATGTCTAAACATGTGATTAATGCTATGTAACAAAATTCCACGAATAGATGTACTAAAAACGCATTATATGAAAGGATGGCGAGTTATGAATGTGAAAACACAGTGACTTAGTCCATGGCACACCAATTACAGACTGAACTGCTCTCGGATATGGCAATAGAAACATTTAGACATCTATTTTAGGACGCTGCAGATTATGTGTGACTAATGACAATTAAGAGTGAGAATGGGATTCAAGACAGTGAGAAACCCACATGAACGAGACCTCTAAAGACGAGATTAAACATTTGGTGCTATACAGTACGTTATACTTATTAAAACCATGTCTATGCTGTCATAAGACAAGTGTAATGCAGTGGTATAACAGCTCTCTTTTTTTTTACAATATGCAGTGAACTGAACCGTCTGAGGTGTAGCACTAACACATCAATGTTGTTCTGTGCATTGATAGCAATGGCTATAATAAGCTTGTTTTTATACTAGACTGCATAACACTGCTGTCCGTTTTTATTTCTCTGTCTTTTTGATTAAAGCAGTTTGAATTAGGAAGAAATAAATACTTCTAGTGAACAGGCTTTTATTTAGCTATTTTTGATTTGATATAGACTATAACAATTTTATCGTTAATTTTATCGTTTTATCGTTATCGTCAAACTCAATATTTCAACTGTGAGTTATATATTCTGTAAATGGTTTAGCATGATATTAAATGTGATTTTACTATCAAATTAGTTTATATATAAAAATTCATACTTTTTAAAAATATTTTCATTGATTAATTTAAATTTTCACCAATTTATCAAGCAATCAATAAATACATATAAAAAATATTTCTATTTTTTAATGATAAATGCAGTACACTCAAAAGGTAATTTTTTGTTCCTAACAGATCCTTAAAGGTACAAATTCGTTCATTCATTCATTTTTCTTTGGCTTAGTCCCTTTATTCATCAGGGGTCGCCACAGCGGAATGAACCACAAACTTATCCAGCATATGTTTTACACAGCGGATGGCCTACCAGCTGCAACCCAGTACTGGGAAACATCCATACACACTCATTCACAAACATACACTATGGCCAATTTAGTTTATTCAGTTCACCTATACTGCATGTCGTTTGACTGTGGGGGAAACCGGAGCACCCGGAGGAAACCCACATGAACACGGGGAGAACATGAAAACTCCACACAGAAATGCCAACTGACCCAGCCGGGACTCAAACCTTATTGCTGTGAGGCGACAGTGCTAACCACTGAGCCACTGTGTCGCCCCCACAGTACAAATTAATACATAAAAAGTACAAATCTTTACCTCACAGTAACTTAAAGGTACAAAGGTGAACCAATAGTGTAACCTAAAGGTACTAATGTCCACCTGTATGGTACAAAAATGTGACAGATTTTGTATCTTTATTTCTGAAAGTGTACTAACAATGGCAGAAAAAAAACATGAATGAGAAGACGCTGATCTGATAAAAGTTGGCTTTTGGTTCATAAAGCAATGATAGTTTGATTTTGAATGCACAAAAAGCTGATTTTTATATAATACAGTATAATACAATTTGAAATATACAGTTTTCAGATTTAAAACATGCAGCCACCATCTTGCCATCATGAAAAACCTAAAATACCTTAACAACCATTTTTTTAAGTGAATTTGGGGCTGTCCGTTTTGTACTATAAATTGTGTACTATACATTTAATGGTATAATTACAGTGTACATATATTTTTTCTTCTTTTTTCTAGAAATTCTAGATTTTCTAGAATTTTGGGCACACAGTACATTTTATTTTTAAAGAGCTGAAAAACATGATATGGTCATGACAGACTCAACACAAGTGTACTTTTCCTGGAAGATTTCTGGAGCTGCTGTAGCTTATATAAGATACAGCTAACACATCAAGCAAGGTGTCGAAAGTGACATGCATAGATACCATTCTCCAACACAAAAGGCAATCCTCCATGTTCGTTTAAAAAAAAAAAAACGTTATTCCAGGCTGAACGAAGAGAGCATGAGAAATGGAAATTGGACAAGTAATTTCAATGAGTTTGAGCTGGAGCCCGGTCAGAACTCATTAAGATCCAGAGAGGTTCTCCAAGTTTTATGCTTTAATTAAGCGTCAATCTCTTCCAAATTTGATTGCAGGAGACATGCCATTATGTGTGGCTTGTCATATTATTCCTCTTATTCAACAACGGAGTTTAAATACGTCCCTTCACCTGTCTCACAGTGCCCAAAGACTTGCCACATGAGAATGGATTAGACAAAATGAACACAGTGCTGCTTCACTTGAGTACTGGCAGTACTGAGAAGCTTGTGCACATCCCTCGCTTGAGTGTGCAAACTCCCTGAAAGATTAAACGATAGAAAAGGGAGAGATGAATTTTGGGGCTTGGTGAACTTGATTGTCTGGGAAATGCGCGATGAATATATCAATGGTCTCTGCCACAGCATCCCACTGAAAGATACTACTGGTGAGTTTGAGTCATGAAACATGCAGGATGAGCTGATAAAGAAATACTGTATGAAATAAGAAACTATCATTACTTTAGCAGCAGGTAACTTTGTTTTTCAATAACATACGAAGACACACTGCATTAAAATGGTGCTAAATAAGAATAATAAGGCATTCTTTAAATACACAAATTTCAGCTGTACATTTCGTTGTTCTTTCTCTGTGAAAAAGCATGCTGCGCGAACGAACGGTGCATGTTAATTCCGTTGGCTTGTTGCATTGCTTAACCCCTAAACTTCCTTTTCGAGTTTTTAATTTGTGATGAAATGCGAGTTCTCTTTCGTCACCTTACCTCGTGACCCAGAACACACAATCAACACCTTCGTGCGTACGTCTGCCTTCCCGAGATCCACCATCTGTTCACAAATCCTACAGAAAGGAACAAAATGCAAGTCTAGGAGAATATGTCGGATCAAACCAAAATTCAAATAAGAGAAACATTCATTATGGTTTTGACAGGACTCGAAGCGACGCAAAGCATAACAAATTAGACATCGGGCCACTGTCGTTGTGCACTGCTGAGTGATTCTAATATGATACACGGCATTAAATCAGAACTGTCGCTTTCTGATGAAATATCGAAATATAATAACTCGGCTCTCGAAGTCACACCTTGATTTTGTCGGAAAATGATAAAGCGAAAGATAACGGTCGCAAACTTCAGCTTCTCAGCCATCAGACGGGCGGCTTGTCAGATCTCAAGCCTGTCAGAGATTCATGCGAAGTGACAAGGTCTGGGAGAGCAGCGGAAACGGGGGCACTATTGAATTAGAGTGTCAGATATGCTGATACACACAGGGGCGACTAACTCAATTTCACCACCACCAAAGTCTCCGTTGTTCCAAAACACATTATTGTTAATGAAACTGTATTTTACTGAAAAGATGAAAAGGAAAATATAATAGTTTTTGGGCTCATACAAGACCAGTTTAACTCAAATACTGGGGCTATTTTGATATAGCTTAACTGAAAGATGACTGGCGAAACATTATACCGTATTGAAAACAGTAACACCCACACTGAATGAATATTAAAAATATATATTATGTTAGCACACCAAAAATATTAAGGCTGCACGTTATTGTGCTGGGGAAGTATTACACAACGTTTCTTATATTAGGTCTTAACTTAAGATATGACATATTTAGGCTATATTACAAATCATGACTTGATTTTTTATCGTTTCTTATATGTTGTCATATCTTAACTTAGGTCAGTTACCAAGCAACCAACACTACACAATCTGCTAATGAGATAGCCTAAACAAAATAGATAAATGAAACTGGCTAAAACAACAACAACAACAACAAAACACAAGGCACTAGTCACTTCCACTAAACCGTTGATGCTCCATGACTTTTTTTGGTCTCTGTAATGCTAGTTGCAATTCCTGTGCTACCTGTGCTATGTTTAAGAACAGTCCGTAAATTATAAGTGTTTTGTCATAGAAACATCTTCATCATAGCAACATCTTGAGGGTCCTTCAAAAGACTTTTTACCATTAAACATCTCCATTCTTCATTTTGAACCATCAATAAATGTAATGCCATTGTTGGACAGCCCAGTTATAAGCATATTTGTTTCTGTTAGCTGTTAGCTGCCCTAAAGTTAAGACTTTTTTGTAGGTTTTTTGTTTGTTTTCTGATTTTTTTTTTGTCAAGGATGTTTTCGTAATCCCACCTTTAAATCTATAGTTAAGATAAGATACTTGAAATGCTGTTCTGTAATAGCTTTTGTAGTAAATGTGGTTCTGAGTAAAATGACCATGGTTACCAAATAGATATGATATGATTTTAAAGTCAGGATCTTTCTAATACCTGGTCTCCAAAGTATCGTTGCAACTATATGGGACATATCTGAATGAAATATCTCATAAAGGGATGTAAATCAAATGTAAATAAAACATCACAGCAGGAAATATAGTCTGAGCAGAGATTAAGGTGATAAATATTAAAACGATGTCATTATTTACTCACCCTGGACCTGTTCCAAACCAGTTTGTTTTTTTCCTTCTGTTGAACACAAATGAATATATACTGAGGATTGTTGGAAACTAGTAAACATTGACCGCCATAGTATTTGTTTTTCCTACTATTGATGTCAATGGTTACCAGTTTCCAACATTCTTTAAAATATCTTCTTTTGTGTTATATATATATATATATAACGTTTATAAAGTTTCCCAGCCCGAAAGGGTTAAACCTTGTAATCTCTCTGCTATCCATATGGCTGTAGATCTTTTGCCGTTTTATTAGGGTCCAGTGGTTGTGAACACAAATCAAATAAAATGAGATAAACAGTCGGTGAGCACAATGAAATGAAAATGTTCCTCCTCACAATGTTTTAGATGGCATCTCTCACCCTGGTGGCACAGAGCTAATTCTCAGTCTTATTAAGATGCTCCCTGCTTTCCATTCCACATTAGACCAAAGAAACAAGCTGAAGAGCTGAATAGCCTCCTCTTGATTATGGAAATAATTGCTCCCATCTCCATATCACAGAACCTCGCTCACGCTTGTAGTCACTATACACATGCTTCATCAACACTGTGTTAATGTCATGTTCAAGCAGAGAATGTTGAATTATGGAGAATGAAAATACTTGAATCACGATTCACACGTCTAGCAAACAGTGTTTCATAAGCCGCTGTGATTCTGCCGCATTCTGGACAATACATCATTTATTTGGCAGGCGGTAGGGGGTCATAAATAATTCTGGCAGCTTCAGATCTGACAGTTGTGATCAAGGATGTAATACATTCACATTTTCAGGGTTTTCAGAGATGGGAGGGAGGTTCGGATTAAATGTAATCATTTAAAAATCAACCATGAAAAAGAAAAAAAATCCACCCTGATCAAGCACTATAGTCTGATTTTGAAGGAGAATGTTTCTTCCCATTGGACCTCAGGGTGCTGAATTGCATAAGTGATTCTAAACCCTATTTAGGACGGTTCAAGCCCTTGTCTTTCATCTCGGACCCCCTACAAACCTATGATTGCCTGAGCACCCTTAAGGGGGTCGTGCTCCGGATTAGAAGCTCAGCGCCATGTCTTTCAAGTTCGAACACATTGTTTTTTTCTATACTGACACCACTCTCCATCTGTCATACACCACTTGTTGTTAGTATATATTATATCTTAACCATATAGGTAGGACGTAGCATCTTTTAGCAAAATGTTTATCTTTTTGAATTATGTTTATTACTTTTATTTAGAAAGTTGTAATATGTGACCTTTGAGTCTTTGGTGATAGGAAGCTGTCTTGATCTGAACATGGTACATCCAGTGTGCAATATATGTAGTTGTCCTAGTTGGAAATATGGAAATATATGAAATACATTCTAGCAAATGAGAACATATTTCATATATTTCCATATTTCAGTTCATGTTCAGTTAATTTTGAACTAGAGAGCTTTTTCTTTATCCACTTTTTTTTTTTTAATATTTAGCTGAAACTTACACATACAGGATATAACAATGTCCCAAAATGTTGTGGATATTGTTTTTAATAATTCTTGAATTTTTTGTTTCTCTAGCTTCTTACACTTCTCGTTTTCCCAGTCAAAAATGACTGGCCTACAAAAATAGCTTACACATCTTTTTTAGTATGCTATATTGTCAGCTTGTTTCCCGTCCGTTTGAACTGGTCTGGAGATTATGCACCTGTGGAAAATGTAACATTTTTGTGGATAACCTTGTCGATATTAGAGAAAATTTTGCCAAAACATAGTGCTGTTTATTAAACTAGGGTGCTTTAAAAATGTGTTCTGGAATTCCTTTATTTTGTATATTACATAAAGTCACACTTGTGGTTTTAATAGTCAAAAATGACCAGCCTGAGAAAAAATCCTTCTACGCTGCAAATATTGGATTCATTCTTTTTGTCAATTAGTTCTCATTCAGTTATACAGTATTTAAAATTATTTACTGTATATATATATATATATCAACAAATAGGGGCAGCACAGTGGCTCAGCGGTTAGCACTGTTGTCTCACAGCAAAACGGTCTCTGCTCTCTGGTTTGAGTCCTGGCTGGGCCAGTTGGCATGTTCTCCCCGTGTTGACGTGGGTTCCCTCCGGATGCTCCAGTTTCCCCCACAGTCCAAAGACATGTGCTATAGGTGAATTGAATGGACTAAATTGGCCACATTGTATGAGAGCTGTGTAAAATATATGCTAGAATAGTTGATGGTTCATTCCGCTGTGGCAACCTCTGATAACCCGAAGGAAAATTCATGAATGAATATCAATAAATAATGCTCTTTTCACTCAAACTCAAAGGGATTAAGTATACGATTACATGTTTTTTTGCTCCCTTTTCTCCTCTTCCCATTACCATTAATATGTTTGCTATATAAAGATTACAGTCCAGCAGTGATGGAATATTTTTGCAGACCAACTCAAAGGTTAGCATCATCCTAATTCCCTTGAGCACAAAGCCAGCAGGATTTTTCCATCAGGACAATTTGATTATGGTAAAATAAAATGCTCCGTAAATAACAAACGTTGACAATTCTGACATATTTTGTTCATTTTCATAATCTTCACAATACTGCAACCTCAACGCAATAATCAGAGTAAAAAGCTAAATGTAGGCCTCACGGCTTGCAACAACCCTTCATTTAAGACACGTTCCCTTAAAGTTACAAATGTTTGCAACAGTGGACTAGCAAATAGATGATTTGTACCTGTTATTCTATTAACCTCTTGTTTAGCAAATAACTTTTTCGTATAATAAATGTAAAAATTATTTGATGTTATGTTGACAACAGACTGTTGTTTCAGGGATTTAATCAAAAACACATTTAATGGAACGGAAAGTGTTAAAATGGTAACTGCTAAAAAATGTAATCCCAGCAACACACTATATCCTTCTCTCAGGCACAGTTTACCCAAAACTCCTTTGTGCTATTGATTTACAGTTTACCAAGGTTGTGCTCCCTAAGCCTCATCTTCTCTTTCTCAATTTGATGTATATGGGATTGAGTTGATGGGTCTTTTACCAAAGTTTGGTATTGCTAAAGATGAATCCAAAGAACCAGTTTGTGGCACTTGTCGAATAATGTTTAGACAGTGTAGATGCTTTTATTGGTCCATCCTCCAGGTTTTTCCATGCAACAACAGTGTCTTAGTGTTAGAGTTGAACAGGCATGTCTTTGTTGTCAAGGACATATTTCTGGCGATCTAAAAGTTTTTGAGCTGTATGCTATTGCTTTGTTATCCTTGTTCATGGGGTTTATCTTGAGAATCTTCATCTTATCTTTAAAGGTGGCCAAAAACTCTCTTTACATTTTTGTATGCTTAACATACAAAGAAACATATAGAGGTTGGAAATAAATGTCAAGGTTGCCTCTTTTTACAAGTTGTAAAATAAGTCTCTGATGTCCCTAGAGTGTGTATGTGAAGTTTCAGCTTAAAATAGCCCACAAATAACTCTTTGAAACTGCCCCTTTTAGGCTTTGGTCCTAATTGTAGCATTTTGGTGACTGTCGCTTTAAATTTAAATGAGATTGTGCTCTTTTCAAAAGAGGGTGGAGCTACAAATGCCTATTTGTCAGGATAATGACAGATTTAAAAAAACAAGACTAACATCATATGCTAATGAGGGAGAGATTGTCACTAATGGACAGAGCTTTACCGCTCTGATCACACGTACAAACAGAGAATTTCAATCAATGTGTTTCTGCAGACAAATTTAACAAAATTAATACATTTTTACCATTTGAAGCTGGTTATATTCACAGACCGTTGTGTTTAAACCCCTTATAAAAGGGATTTTTGCATAATAGGCCTCCTTTAAGAGATGCACAGGCCATCTAGTGGCACATCTGGGCATAGGTGAGATTCTTTTGATGGACTGTTCTCAACCTGGACAAACAGGTTGTTGTTGTTGTTGTTGTTGTTGTTGTTGTTGTTGTTGTTGTTGTTGTTGTTGTTGTTGTTGTTGTTGTTGTTGTTGATGCTTGAAATACTCTTTTGGTCCTTTAATTATACCTAAAAAATAATTATTTAAAGTTAAAGCAATAAAAACAACAACGAATCTTCCTCTAATGCTAAAGCAAATCTGAATTATTTTAAATAACAAATCATAGGACATTTCTTTAAATGTAGTTAAGAATGTCCTTATGTTTAGTGGACTCTGGGTGCATTGCAGCACACAAATAGCACATCTCAACCAGTATGATTTATGTGCATGAATAAAATCACAAAATATCCCTTTGCCATAGTGTATAGTGTGTGTCGTTTTGTGCGCATACACTGTGGGTACTTCATGGACTCATGTTGAAAGTACTTTAACTCTGAGTTGCTGTCAAGGCACTTTCATTGTGTGCAGATAGCAAAATAAGCCATTTTCATGCACAGTTACCCCAGCTGTCTCCATCAGTCCTCAAATTTTATATCAAGGACTGCCATCATTACACTAACAATCTTTCAACAGCTCAATTTTACTCACAAAGACTCATATATAGGGATTTATAAGCATCATACAAACATACAAGGAGACTTATTTGATGTGAGTCAATAGTCAGCTGTGAAGGATTTGCTAAGGATACAAAACTCCTCATTCTTCTTTTGTGGGCATAAGTGTATACAGTATGAGAGATGAATAGACAGGAAACTTTGATTAAATCTGTCTTTTGCTTTATGGTATTTTTCATCTTATTCAGTATAGTGTATTTCAGAAAGAAGGTTTTCGTATCATTCACAGGAAGGAATCATATACTATTAGATAATCCTGCAGCTGTGTACTTCCATAGGTTTGAGTAAAGCAGTTTAGTATTACATTGTCCGTTTAGATTTTTACAGCATTGAACTTCACTGATACCTGCCATACAATATGAATGGATGCTACCGTATACAGTGCACAGCATAAATGAGTACACCCCCTTTGAAAGATAATATTTTCAATTTAAATAAGAGTGTTTTCAGCTAACATCTTTAGAAATAGAAAAATAATACATTTAAATTCCAATATATATTGCAAACTATAACATTTCAACTACATTTTAAATTGTATGGTTCTATTAATTTTTCCTCTTTATTACAATTTTTTATATTTTCCACTAACATATTTATTCGGGTACACTTTGAACTATTTTGTTAGACTGGTTCCAGTTTTGGCTTTTGGTGTATATCTAATGTATATACACTACCTGACAAAAGTCTTGTTGCCTATCCAAGTTTTAGGAACAACAAATAATAACTTGACTTCTATGATGATTTGGTATTAGAAGTGGCTTATATGTAAGGCAAAGGGCTCTAGATTACGCTTATTTGACCAAAATAACATTTGATCCTCCTTCATCTCAATAATGTTCATGTCTGGTGACTGGGCTGGCCAATCCTGGAGCACCTTGACCTTCTTTACTTTCAGGAACTTTGATGTGGAGGCTGAATAATTTGACCTCCCCTGTGGTTTGTAATGTAATGGGCAGCACAAATGTCTTGCCTCGGGCTGTTAATGTTGCCATCCACTCTGCAGATCTCTCGCATGCCCCCATACTGAATGTAACCCCAAACCATGATTTTTCCTTCACTAAACTTGACTGATTTCTGTGAATTCTGATTTCTGTTCTTGGGTCCACGCGGGTTCCAATAGGTCTTCTGCAATATTTGTGATGATTGGGATGCAGTTCAGCAGATGATTCATCTGAAAAATCTACCTTCTGTCACTTTTCCAAATGATCAAAAGTCAGGTTATTATTTGTACAACTGGGATCAATGACAAGACTTTTGTCAGGTACTGTACACAAATATATTATTTTATAGCATCCTATAGAAAGTACTTTAAAAGAGAGATCTGTAACAGGTGTACCTATTCACGGTTGGCCCTGTATCTTCAATTGGTTTTATCTTTAAACAATTCTATCAAAGCTTCCATTTGACTTTACACTACAGAGGAAAGATTTAGAAAAAGAGCATTGGAAAGGTAAAAATATCATGATTTAATTGTTGAACAAAAAATTGCAAGTAAAAAAAGGATCATTTAGCGAGTGTTTTCTTTGCACCAAAAATGTTCTTGCCAGATCATACATTACTGTATTTGTTTTACTTTCTATCACACTAGATTTCGTAATTGTTCAAAGTAAATGTACACATCATCTCAGATACTCCTACTTGCCATCGACTCATTTTGATGATAATTTGAAAAGCTCTAAAACACCTTGAAAGCAAAATGAAACTTCCAGATCCAGAATTGCATGCCATTTTCAATCACTGTAACTTACAGATACTCCTGTCTCAATGGGCAGGTAAAATGAATCAGCTTAGATGTATAATCCACTCATTTGCTCAAGCAAAAAAAAAAAATCTTCTATGAATATGAATTTGAGCTTTTTTAAAACAGAGCTCCTCACTCAAGAAATAGTACAGGTGGAAATTTCCCAGAGGCATAACACTAAAGGGAAGCTAATTCTCCACACCTTATTTCCTTTGACTGTATTCTATCTTTGAAGGCAAATATAATCTGTGTGTTTACTGCATACTCAATTAGACAAATGTACTTGTTTAGCATGAGCAAATTAAGAGACATTGCCATTTTCTCCCTTGATAAAGATTACATTCGTTTCATGTTTTATTTGTTAATAAGATTATAGCTTGGGGGAAAAAACATATGATTAAAAGGCTATTTTAAAACAATGGCTATCCACTGCAGAAAGGACTATTGATTTATGGGTCAATGACATGGCACGCTTTTATTGGTCTAGGTAAATTAAATGACATATTGAATGAAATGTGTCAAATGTCTTTTTATGCATGTTTTACTTGATGGATAAACCACTTGACATTCTTAGCATCTTTAAATCAAATTATTCACACAAAATGTATTTCTTAATATAAGAAACCAACATGAATATGAAAATGATTCATCATTTATTCTTATATAACAAAGACAGCTCCCTAAAATTGAATGCATCATATCACCCGATGATTGATCATTCATGAGAGATCGCATTTGACTAAAAAAACACCGAAAACAAAGAAAATAAACTCTTCAGTTGCCTTCTAAGCTCCTTAACTCTGTCAAAAGCCAAGCTATTTCAAGCAAATATCAAGTTCGCTTCAATTATGCTTTAGGTAAATAAAACGCTCATCTTCATTTATTCAATAACCAGTCAAACGCTTCATAAATATGAATGTGTCATGCTGCATCAACTAACTAACAAACCGAATAACAGTTTGCCACTGTTAATTTTATTCTATTCAAATATTTGGAATTTGATTTTCAGGAATGTAGCAAGCTTTGAAAAATCTCATCCTCAGTCTTTATACATATGCAGGCATGCAGTAATTTAAGATAAAGACAGAGAAATGCAATGAAAAGGCAGTAGGCTGAAAAACAACAAAAAGGATAGAGAAATGAGCTCCAGTTTTAAATGAAAGTTTCTGATCATTAATGATATGTCATAATCCAAAACCTTCTTTCCATTCACATTTAAGGTCTAATTGAATGCAGTGATATGTGTTAAACGTACTGTATAGACGATATTGTACAGTTGGTGTCATCAAGAGCAGAAATTCTCTAGAAACTGGTTTAAATGTGCATTTACAAAAAAAAAATCATACTTTAGTTGTCAAACATAAATATTAAACAAAATTGAGTAGATGCCTTGTCAAATGACAATCATTTCAGCTTAAGTGGCAGAGTTTCAGATGTATTTCAATGTAAACCTGTTACATCCATGCCAAAAGCTAAGCTGTTCCGGTAGAGTGTGTGTGCATGACATGTTGCCTAGCCACCAGTTTTATCATAGCAGGCTAAGCGGAAGCAAGTTATTTCTTTGACAAAGTAAATATCAGAATAAAAGTCTAAGAGTCCCAAGAATAAGAATAAGAGTCCCAAAAAAACATCATCCATATCGCTGTTTATATTACACTTGCTTTATCAAAGTAACAACTGACGCATTTGTATTACATTCCAAAGAGCTCTGTTATCAGCACAACCGTGGAAAGTATCTGGGGTGACTTGATCCATGATTTGCAAACAAAGGCAAGGATTCATATTAATCTCCATGTAAATAGGTGATGATATTTAGTTATCTATGCTAAATAGTTGGAGTTTGCTAGTTAGCTAAGGTTAATGTTATTGTAGTAGACTCTTGAGTTTGATCTTGTCAACATATTGTTACCTCAATGTTTATTTTAAACAGTTTAAAATAACTTCTTACTGCTTGAAGTGTTGAGTTGCAATGGCAATATAGGAGGAATTTCCCTTTCAGAATCAAACACTTTTGGGGGTGTGGCCAAAGACTATAGAATACACTTGAGGCAGCCGTTTTGACTGTTTTAAAAGTTTGCAATTTAATAAGTAAATAAAATAAAACCCCATATAACTATAGTACACTTATTTTTCCTAAATGGGTGTATATTTCACTTTATTGTAACATAATCATTTTTTAAATAATAAAATAAAATAAAAAACAGAAAAGAGTTCTGAGTATTTCAACATTGAATGGATGGTCAAATTGACCACATACATTTCAACGTCTGCTGCTTTTTCTGCCTTTGAATATGCAAGCCTCTGTTGCCTAGCAACTTTCTGCTAGCAAAAACAACTTTACTTTAGACTGTCTTTCAAAACATTTTCACTGGAGTGAAAACCCTTTGCTCTCCTGGACAAAGTGAGCCTGTACACCTTTAATATGTTTTGAGTGATCGGAACTATCTGGTAATAACATGCATTCGCATGTTTCTCTCATGACCACTTGTGTTTTTTTTTCTTCTTGAGATCATTCCCTCTAATTCAGTCTTTTTTTTTTTTTTTTGCGAAAGAGCTCAGTGCAACATGAGTGCTATTGAACAAAAACAAGATGAGAGAAATGTGGATGGCAGATTTGTTTTCGTTGTAACAAAGTGAATAGAAGTATGGTTGTTTTAATGTGCTTCCTCACAACACGACCCATAATGATCATGTTTAGTCAGTAGATGAAGAGTAGGTGGTCTTTTATGGCTGCTCAAACACATTTGACCAAAAACCCAATGTTGGTTACATTTTAAGCAAATATTTGGGTTAGTCCATATTTGACCCAATGTGGGGCTAAAACAACACAGTGTTTTTAAAGACTACCAAAACGACTCTTAAATTCAAAATTGCAGTTTGTTTACACAATGTACTGCCACATAAAAAAAAGAAATAAATACCACCACTCAAACACTCTAAAATATACTGGGTTGTTGTAAAATACATTTGGTAAAATATGGACAAATAAAACTGTTGGGTTGAAAACTGTAATTTAAATGTAATAATAAAAAAACAGTGTTGGTTTGTTCATATTTCACCCAACATTAGATTACAACAACCCAGCATTTTTAGAGTGTATAAAATTCTCAACACATACAGTACAGTACATGCACAACAAACTGATATCTATACCAGCACAGCCACATAGTTACAGTATAATTCAATAATTTTAATTTATTTGGCCAACACAAAAACAGAAAACAGGAGTGTTTATTTGCTCCAAAGGGTCAAACCTGAGAATAAGAACATGCAAACTCCACACAGAAATGCAAACTGGCACAGCCGGGACTCGAACCAGCAACCTTCTTGCTGTGAGGCAACCATGTTAACCACTGAGCCACCGTGCTGCCCCAAAGGTATGTTCATGACCCTAAATAAATCACACTATTTTAAGGAAATGCCTGGTATTTCTCTATTTATTCCTGAGTAACTAAAGTCTGGTCAGATTGACTCAAGATTTGATTATGTGGAGACTCATAGTCTTGTACATGAGTTTTACCAAACCGGACAGCCATCTGATTAGCAAAAACCCACAAATACAATGAGCCCCTATGCGTCAGAAATGTAAATGCACCTCTCTGCCACACAACAAGCCCTGATGACCCTCACTAAAGAAACAGAGAGAGCGAGAGGAGTCTGACTGAGCCATCATCAGGACATCTGCTGCAGAGCTCAGCCTGAATGAGGACGTCTCTGAGCCGAGCCCAGCCGAGTAACAAGGCTGACTGGAGGCCTGGATATGCATAATGCATGCTCCACAGGTCCCGGTGCATGTCACAGGTAGCCATCAGCCACAAGGAGGTGAGCAGCCCTGGGGATTCAGGCAGACGGACACTGACAGGGGGTCTGTTCATTAAGCAGCAGATGCCAGGGGAGGTCAGGGTGTTACCCGTATAAACGGGCGAAGCCAATGGGAAATCTATTTGATGAGTTTGGTGTTCACGGAGTCGCCTCGTTTTGATGTGGTGCATGGTAACAGCGCTTTGACAAGAAAAAGAATAAATAAGTAATAATTTTGCATGATTGCCTAATACAGTTTTGCTTGTAAAGTGTAGAGGTGAGGACTATATTTGTTTGGGTGAGCATAATTACAACACGTTCTAGGATTTAACAATACTTTTTTGTCAAATACAGTTTTTGCCATACATCTCACAGTTTTAGTCATGACATTTCTTAAAAAGATTTTAATTGTAAAATTAACATTTACAGTATTTTATACAGTAAATTTTAAACATGACTTAATTATCTTGACATAACAACTCTGTAGCTCCCTCCAGTAACAAATGAGCAAGAGTCTTTATTTATACTGACTGGTTATTCTTCACATAAATTCTTCGGTTCTCAACATAGAAGGCAGATCGGAAGACATCAGATGTATACCAGATGTAAGAACTAAAAAATATTCAACAATAAATTACAACAGTGTAATACGGGATCAAAATGAATCCCAAATCACCACAGTAAGGTCACAAATATTATAACAAATAAATCACATTGGGGCTGCGCGGTGGCGCAGTGGGTAGCACAATTGCCTTACAGCAAGAAGGTCACTGCTTCGGGCCTTGGCTGGGTCAGTTGGCATTTCTGTGTGGAGTTTGCATGTTCTCCCCGTGTTGGCGTGGGTTTCCTCCGTGTGCTCCGGTTTTTCCCCCACAAGTCCAAAGACATGCGGTATAGGTGAATTGGGTAGGCTAAATTGTCCGTAGTGTATGAGTGTGAATGAGTGTGTGGGGATGTTTCCCAGTGATGGGTTGCAGCTGGAAGGGCATCCACTGCGTAAAACATATGCTGGATAAGTTGGCGGTTCATTCCGCTGTGGCGACCCCAGATTAATAAAGGCACTAAGCCGAAAAGAAAATGAATGAATGAATAAATAAAAAACATTATAATCTTGACTAATACAATTTAACTTAATAAATCGCACAGCTCATGAACAAACACAATTAGATCCCAACATAAACAAAACAAGACAACATTACTCTTCAACTCATACAAAATCAATAACAAACATACCTCATAGCTGGTTACGGAAGGGAGAAACTCAAGAAAAGCAAAAGATGGTTTCCCACGCAAACAGCTTCGCCTTAATTTCTTTCATGAGTTTACTTGTGATCTCGACATAACAAAATGTTAATTTCTTGTTATCACAACTTATTTTACAACTGTCATGAGAAAATTAAGTTATTATGAGAAAACTACTTTTTTATGTCGACATCGCGAGAATCTCTGTTTTCCCTTTTTATTTTGACATTATTACTCCAGCTTTTGGCATCATGGTATGCTTCAGAAATCAGTATTATATTCTAATGGTTGAATAGAACATAATTGATTATAAATAGAAATATTTGTTTTAGGGCCTCACAGTGGCGCAGTGGGTAGCACGTTCGCCTCACAGCAAGAAGGTCGCTGGTCGCTGGTTCGAGCCTCGCCAGTTGGCGTTTCTGTGTGGAGTTTGGAGTTCTCCCTGTGTTGGCGTGGTCCTCCGGGTGCTCCGGTTTCCCCCACAAGTCCAAAGACATGCGGTACAGGTGAATTGGGTAAGCTAAATTGTCCGTAGTGTATGAGTGTGAATGAGTGTGTATGGATGTTTCCCAGAGATGGGTTGCAGCTGGAAGGGCATCCGCTGCGTAAAACATATGCTGGATAAGTTGGCGGTTCATTCCGCTGTGGCGACCCCAGATTAATAAAGGTACTAAGCCGAAATGAAAATGAAAATGAATGAATGAATGAATATTTGTTTTAAATCACTTGAAATTACTTTCAAATATCAAATCGCACTGCTCCCAAACTTTAAAGCCCATTATATAAATGTATTTTTTGCCTTTGATTTGTAATTTATGAATGAAACTATAAAGTGATCAATGCTTTAATTCTCTAGAAAATGTGCTTAGCATGATTAACGTAGAGGTACATGCAACAGCACATGTCCATTACCACCACAGCCATAATGAAGTGTGTAATCTCTGAGCTTTAAAAGGATTCGCCTTCACAAGATAATAGGCATCATTCTTGGTGGGCCAATTAAAGTGATTTCATTAAACATGTACATAAAAACACTTTGAACAGCACTGTGATGTTTATACTGTTAATTCCATTGGCTCTGAATACAATTACATTCAACCCACTAGTGTTGTAAAGCTCTTTGAAGATCGTGGAATTATTTTGCAAATACATTTGTACCTGGTCTTGTCTTGGTTTTGGACCAATAGGACTCTGGATTTAATTTCAAAACCAGTCAAGACCACAACAGTGGGGAGATTGCTAAATTACTGCTGCATTGTATGGTTTAGCCAATTTAACTCCACTGCTGCATTTAAAACTTACTTCAAACTGCTTTGAAGTAGCAAAAACTGTTTGAAGAAGCTACAAAACTGCTTCAAATGCAATAACATCAATTTGATTTGATTTTAGTCAATTGATTTTGAGATTTTGTCAAAATGTCAACAAATATACTATGCTAATACAAATATGCTATCAAAATTTTGTTTATTTAATCGTTCAGATTAATTTGAGGAT
This sequence comes from Danio choprae, assembly GCA_903798125.1. Taxonomy (NCBI): domain Eukaryota; kingdom Metazoa; phylum Chordata; class Actinopteri; order Cypriniformes; family Danionidae; genus Danio; species Danio choprae. The sequence continues at coordinate 15,044,245 of CAIGQW010055024.1, read as the reverse complement.
TTCCAGGCTGGTCTTGACCTGGTGTTGTTGTTTATTTAGAATGAACTCAAATTGGTTGGAAATGTACTCTCAGGATGTCTTTATTTCTTCTCAAGATGCTCTTGTAGTGTAAAATTTACATGCAAGTAAAATAATAATAATAATAATAATAATAATAATAATAATAATAATAATAATAATAATAATAATAATAATAATAATAAATAATAATAATAAAAATATTCGGGGATTTTTTTTTCTTTTTCTAATATATTTCCCAAATAATGTTTAACAGAGCAAGATTTTTTTTCCAGAGTAATTTCTAGAATATCTTTTCTTCTATAAAAAAGTCTTGTTTTATTTTGGCTCGAATAAAAGCAGTTTTTAATATTCAATATTAATAGTCAATATTATTAGCCCCGTAATTTAGCAATTTTTTTTTGATTGTCTACAGAACAGACCATTGTTATACAATTAATTACAATTAATAATATACCCTAACTTGCCTTGTTAACCTAATTAAGCTAGTTATGCCTTTAAATTGCACTTTAAGCTGAATACTAGTATCATGAAAAATATCTAGTAAAATATTATTTGCTTCCATCATGGCAAAGATAAAAGAAATTGGTTATTAGACATTAGTTATTAAAAGTGATTAGTTGCTATGTTTAGAAATGTGTCGAAAGAATCTTCTTGCACCATCAGGTATTATACAGGTATTATAATTTTGCCTGGACATGTTTGTTTTTGCACTTGCCTATCATGAATCACAAAGGAATGGAATGTTAAAATCTTCTAAAACATCATAAATGGCCTGAGGGTGAGTAAATAAGCAAGCCTTCATTTTTATGTGAACTTGCCCTGGTTTTGGTTCAGGTGGACTATGTACAGTACAACACTACTGCACCTTTCATAACAGTACATGTTAGAATGCAGTATTTTTCACAGAGCAAAAAAGGCATTTGCCGGTATGTTCCTCCACCAGTGTGTGTGCTATTTGAGCTTGTGGGGAAGTGTGGAGCTCAGCCCAAACCCCCTGTGCGAGTCCAATGAAATAAGCATGATTTCTTTTGGGCGAACAGACGTGTGGATTGGGCCATGAGGAAGGTAATGCTGTTAACTCCCTGGCCTCCGCTGAGATAGAGACAGCATCTGCTGGACAGATAAAGGCATCAGTCACAGCTGGGCTCAGTCCCTCCAAACCCCCAGTTTTGGCATTTACTCTATCGATTAGGATCCCAAGAAGCTGCAGTCTGCTGTGATAAGAGCAAAACGGCCAAGTCTTTGGAAACGGGGTGGGGGGGCTTTGCAGAGAGCACAGAAATATTCTCTTTGGCTTGATGTCTCATCTCGGTGGATAAATCACTCCATTGATGTGACCTGGCCCCATTCAGCCACCAACTTTTATTAGCTTCTAATAGGAATGTCATTTGAAAGAGACGAATCTGACAGATTTTTATTTTTTTTTTGCTGAGAATACGTGAGGCTCTGATTTAATATAACCATTCCCCTGTTTTCATAACAGAAGAAGAAAGAGGAGAATAGCAGTTTCTCTCCTGCACTCCCGCTTCAGTTAATAGGAGCCAGATGGGTCATTGCTGTTATGCGGTACATTTCATCCCCGTCCCATCATATATGTCTGAGCATATTCTATAGATGGAAATTATATTAAAGTATTTCCTTTTATCGTAATAAACTGAACATGGGTGAATTTTCAAGTAATTTTCACGACTTTGGGTTGGGTAGACTTTATTGTTACCCCTCTATATTTAAATGGTTCCTTCTCAAAATGTAACAACCTACTAGGAATACTTTTAATTAATTTGTCAATTTACGGGGGTTTTCTCTATAAATTCCTTTTATCTATCTAAAGTCTTATGCAATACTTCTTTAATTAATGGCAGAGGAACTATTTTATAAAAAATACAGTCCAAAATAATAAAAGTATTTTTGCTTCACATGGCACTTATATTATTTTATAAAACAAAAGTATGGTTTGCACCACCCTCTTGCATTGCAGACCTTGCTCTTCTCTCAGTTGACCCGAAGCCCCAAATGGTTGAGGTGCTGAAGCACCCTTTCTCTGTGCATAATCAATTGATCCCGGGATGAAGCCAGAATGAGCCAATCGTCGAGATAATTGAGTATGTGTATGCCCGCAAGCCGTAAAGGCGCTAGGGCACCCTCCGCGAGCTTCGTGAAAACCCGCAGAGACAGAAAGAGCCCAAAGGGGAGGACTTTGTACTCAAGCGAGACATGAAAATAGCTAGTCTATAGCTACAAACCAATCCTGAGGATGGACGCATTGGAGTATGCGTTTCTGCGTGAGCATCCTGAACGGCATTTTGTGTAAATAACGGTTCAGTCTGTGCAGATCTAGGACCTTAACCCCCCGCTCTTTTTGGGCACGATGAAGTATGGGCTGTAAAACCGAACCTTCACCAAGAGGACAGCAATCCACTCTCGCAAGACAGGGGCGGACACGGGGCTGACCCTCGTGAAATGTACACCAATGAACTTGGGAGGGCGAGAAGCGAATTGTATCGCGTAGCCGAGTCACATGAGTCACCACGACGGGCTGGGCAGCACTAACCAGGCTGGCAGAGCTCGTACTAATGGCATCATCAGAGCGATCACTGACATGCCAGCGGAGGGGCAGCTGGGGAAGGGAGTGCTCACCTTGGGAAGCAGTAAGCAAGAGGAAGAGCTGAAAATAGAGATTGTCTCTTACCTTCCTCCCTGGATCCCGCGATGAGGCTGGGGTAAGGGAAAGGAGAGCTGTCCCTTGTACCCTGGAAGCCTGTAGCGATATAGCCCAGCTGTAAGGTGTGAGCTGGAAGGTGGAGCATCCCAAACTGGCAAGGCTCGGGTTTACACATCTGGAGAGAGAGGAAACTGCTCTTTTATCAAAATTTTGGTTACCGCCAGCTCGAAGGCCAGGGCACGGGCGGCCGATTTGGTGGTCATGAGAGCATAATCGGTCACCATGCGGAGCTCATGCATTAAGCCTGGGAAGAACCACCCTCCTGCGTCTCGGCCAACTTCTCTGCTTGGTAGCGTTGATAGGTGGCCATAGCGTGCAGAGCGGAAGCAGCCTAGCCCACCGCAGTGTAGGCTATGGCCACGAGAGACTCAGACATCCTACACGTTTTGGACAGGAGTTTAGGTGGACCTCTGCAGGTGGAGACGCCTTGCGGGCAAAGATTGACCGCAATAGCGCGCTCCACCTGAGGAATCGCCTCATACACCCTGGCTGCTCCACCATCGAGGGTGATGAAAGCGGGAGCACACGAGGTCCGGGCAGAAAAAGGTACCCTCTATGCCTGCATGAGCTCACTGTGGGGATGGGAGGCTTGGAAGGCTTCACCTTCTTCTTGGCTGCCACGTAACACCCATCTAAGCGGCCCGGCTGCGGAGCTTGGGGACAAGCCATCTCCAGTGCTACGGCCGAAGCAGCCCAGAATAACACGGCTAACATGTCTGATTCTAAATCATGTCTGATTCTGATTCTAAACCCCGGAGGGTGGCAGCGGGTTTGGATCGTCATCGGAGCATGTTAATCCGCCCTCCAATGCAGCGATGGACATTTGGTCCCCGATGTCATCTAATGAAATCGCAGCCAACCCGGAGGATGGACCGACGCCGTCACTCGAAGCTTGGACAGAGCGCACTGACAAGGAGTGAGGGGTCTGCGTGCCCGAAGGCGACAGATTAGCCCCCACTGTGATCCTTAGGCCTGCCCGTGCGCTAACCGACTTGCGGGGAGCAACAAGGGTGGCGCACCTTAATGCATGAGTGCTACTTTTTTACAGCCTGCATTGAAAAAAAATTATGTCTGCAAAATTGTTTGTGTTGAATTTAAACAAACAAATTAAATTTAGTAATGTTCAACTTAATTTGTTTGTTTAAATTTAGACCAAATAAATAGTTTACAACCACTTAACTTAATCCAAGGAATCATCTTTGAATATTTTTTTTTCAGTGTGTTCATTTTCTACAGTTGATAAATAAATAATATATAAAAAAGGTGATCTTTAAACTGAATATTGAGTAGGGGGCGAAGCTTTCTTTTTGCACGTCATTCCCTCATACTAGTAAGAGGGGCGTAGTGAAGAATATTGTGGCTGAAGCCATCAAACTGAAGCAAAACAAACTTTCTTTTCTCATTTTCTTCGGCTTAGTCACTTTATTCATCAGGGGTCGCCACAGCAGAACGAACCGCCAACTTATCCAGCATATGTTTTACACAGCGGATGACCTTCCAGCTGCAACTCAGTATTGGGAAAGACCCAGACATCATAGCAAAGCAAAAAAAAGCCAACAATGTTCACCACAGCTCATCACACGTCTCATGTAGGCTCACATTGCAATTTCACAAAACACATTTATTTCTCTTTCAACTCATCCTGCCGACAGAATGTCACATCTGTATACATTACAAAAACTATGCAAGTATATTTTAGTGAATAGAAAATTGCTGGCATCTCAGCGCTATCCTTCCAAACAGTTGACATGCACTTGAAGCTGCTTAGAAACTGAAAGCATAATGCAAGGCTCTGCTCCAGGAAAACAGCAAGATGCACAAACATATATGCCAAAAATCACTTTTACCATGGCAGGTGTCTATTTCACCACTGGAAGATGTATTTTTATTGTAGTGCAAGTTTAAATTTTCTTTATTCCTTTTACATTTGCACACACACAATTCCTGTGAAATATTGTATTATTATAATGCAAAAATACCATAGTATAAAATGTATTTTTCAGCATGCTTATTCCTTCAGTTCCAGGTCCTTCAGAGATTATTTTAATATGCAGATGATTCTGTTTCCCCATTTTGTTTCTTTTATTCATTTTTAGTAAGTATTAGAATGCATTTTTTGGGGACCCTCTTGAAAATGAGATGGTTCATCTCAAGGGGCTATCCCATTCAATAAATGTAATTTTTTACAATGTCAAAAGAAGGGGCTGTTCACATATCACGTCTAAAAGCACATGGAAAGTGCAAGTGTATCACTTCCGTCATCATTTTCAGCACTCTATTGTCATCTGTCATTGCTAGGCGACCATCAACCATTTTCTCAGAGGATGGCAAACCGACAAAACATTGTTGCAGCTCCAAAGAAGTTTTAATTATAGAGAAAACTAAAAAGAAATGCAGTTTTGGGGTGTGTTTGTCTGAAATAATTAGTCTATATAAAGTATGAAGCTGATCGGTCAGATGTTTTTATCTGGGTGCGCCTGGAAAACACGAGTCCCAATATGCATTGGAAGTAACAAACTAGCATGTGCACAAGACGAGATATGTGAACACCCCCTAAATGTTCTTTGCCATTTTCTATTCCTCAAATAATCCTTTGCACATTACTGGAGGTATTAGGTGTGGGTATTTAAGGGGACCAAAATAACAAGAGTATTTTGTAAAATATAATAGAAAAATTGTAGTTTTCAAAAATATTGCAAAAATCGCTCTAAATAACAATGTTTTTCAATATACTGCACACACACATGCAGCTATCTATATCAGGACTTCCCATTAATGTAATGATGTTTATACTGTACAGAGTGTATCATCAATTCCCTTTGCATAAACCATATCCCTAAACCCAACCCTCAAAGGAAACAATCTGCAATTTTCAGTGGTGTGAAGTAACAAATTACAAATACTCAAATTACTGTAACTGAGTAGTTTTTCTTGGGAATTGTACTTTACTAAGTAGTTTTAAAAATGTGTACTTTTACTTTTACTTTCACTATGGTGATTATCTAAAGTAAAACAATCTGTCCTGTGATTCCCATCCAATAAGATTGCAAATATAAAAATCGCATCATGGACACAACCTCAGGACACACAATCGGTGCACACAATGACCGAGAGACTGTTTAGACTGCATGCCACTGATGACAAGATGACGGATGCCTACTGTATGATGACTGAAATCACCAAATGGCCTTAAACAATCACTAAATGCACTACAGAATGTTACTTTCCATACACATGCACAATTTACACGTAAAGGCATCAACATTTCACAGTGTAATACTCACTACTCACTACCCTTTTAAAAGGGCTACTTTTTTTTACTCATACTTTAAGTAATATCTACAACAGATACTTTTACTCTACTTGCACTACAATTGTGGGTAAGTAATGGTACTTTTACTTTTCTTCATTCATTCATTCATTCATTCATTCATTCATTCATTCATTCATTCATTCATTCATTCATTCATTTACTTTAACTTTTTCCTCATTTTCTTTGGCTTAGTCCCTTTAATAATCTGGGATCACCACAGCAGAATGAACCGCCAACTTATCCAACATATGTTTTACGCATGCCTTTCCAGCCACAACCCATCACTGGGACACCCATACACACTCATTTACACACATACATACATTACAGACAAAGCTTTAGCCAAAGCTTTAGCTTACCCTATTCACCTATAGCACATGTTTTTGGACTTGTGGGGGAAACCGGAGCACCCACAGGAAACCCACGCCAACACGGGAAGAACATGCAAACTCCACACAGAAATGTCAACTGACCCTGCCGAGGCTCGAACCAGCAACCTTCTTGCTGTGAGGCGGCAGCGCTACCCACTGCGCCGCCACATCACCCCGATACTTTTACTTGACTATGATTATTCAGTACTCTATCCACTACTGGCAATTTTATATATATTTTTAATATACAAAAAAATACAACAACAACAAGGTCAAAATGTGATGTTATTGCTATACTTGTGGGGACATTTGGATCCCCGCAACATAAGGAATACAAAGTACACACACACACACACACACACACACACACAC
>CAIGQW010055024.1:15014432-15035325 GCA_903798125.1 Danio choprae | reverse complement strand
ATATATACATTAACATTATTATGCTCTGTAAACCATAGAATGGAGCCATCATATGGAGATTTAGGTAATTTTCTTTAATAAAAACAAGCTAGTCCTATTTCACTGACAAAATTACTTGTGAAATCATTGTCAGGTATGTGAGAAAATTTGTGTTAAGCAAAGGAGTCGAAAGGCGACATTTTATCAGAGTTGCCATGACAGCGCTATTGCAAGCAGCGGCACATTATTTGAGTGGATGTTTGGTTCATGCATAGAGATGTAAACTATATGTGAAATATCCATAGAACAGACTATTGAGCTATCGCCATTGAAATGAATGGGTTTCATGCTGTTCTCCCGTGTCTATTCCTTAAGGTCTCTGTGTAGTATACATCAAGTTCCTGTCATTTAGTTCAGAACATTTCTGAATTGTTATTGAATTATCACATAATGCATCGCGATGAATCTAATAACCAATCTAGCAGCTAGTGGAATTGTGCATAATAAGGAGGCAGTAGCTTATAATAAGATTCTCAGTTTTCCACATGCTTGCAGAAAAAGGCTTACCAAAACAAAGTTACTAGTTTGTCCTTTTTTCCACATTTTCTGTGTTTGTAGATGCACTGGGGACCTAATTGTAGAACTTAAACATGGGAAAAGTCAGATTTTCAGATCTAATAAACAAACAGGACAGAGACTCCCCTCGCCTGGTCTTGTTTATCATGACTGGGGGTTTCATCGGAATAGCATGTGATTAATGGCACCACGATGCCACACGAGGAGTTGTTTGAAAGGCAAGCTAAAAGTTGTTGTTTGCCAAAAAACTAGCGTGATTGCCGGCTGCCTAGGGAGTTCACAGGGATCAATGCAGCAGGAGTGACAGCACCAGACTTGATTAAATGTGACTGCTACATCTGGCAGCCGTGGCCATTACTTTCCCACTGCCATTCCCTGGGGTCAGGGAGCATGAAGTGACAGTGCCCAAGCAAACCTCCATTACCCCTGTTCTCTGCCCTTACAGGTAGCTCATAGACATGTCAGCGAAATAGCTACATACTCTCGGATACGACGCAACCGAGCGCGACATTCGCTCTGTGTGTTTGTTTGCGCATCCGTGAGGGTGTTTGCGCAATGGCTGTACGGATCACGTGAGATAATTACAAAGCCTTGAGAATTGCGTCCCAGTGCCACCGTGCATTAACATTTGCTTTGTGAAATATCTCCCCTCCATCACGGCTGAGTGATAACGCTTGTATCGGAGACAGAATGACATTAGAACAGTGACTGAGGTTGATATTGTTAATCTCCTCACTCGACACACACGCCACACGCATTCACAATGGATCAGCGTGAAATCAATCCAAAGGGACCTCTATAAGGGTAACACACAAAATGCTTGTAAATTGAGAGTGTTTTCAGTCAGAGGCGTAGCTCCAGATGGAGCTCACGCGGTGTTTAAATAGATGCAACATGTGTGGCACCCCAGTCAGTAAATGCAACCTGCTGATACCAAATCACTTCAAGCAGATTAACGGGCCAACTCTATATGAACGTGTGAATGACGCTTTCCGAAAGATTTTCATCTGCTCACCAATGCTAAAACAATGCATTTGGACACATCCAGAGCCAAATATGCTTATTCGAAAAGACATAAATAATGGCTTCAAAATGAATAAGAAAGCTATATTTCACTCATCATTAACTGGCTGAATCCTGAGTAATAAATAAACGTCAGTGGCTAATTACAATAGATGAAGATAGCAGTATTTAGCATGCATATATTCATATACAGTTGAAGTCAGAATTATTAGCCCTCTTGTATATTTTTTTCACCAATTTATGCTTAACCGAAATAAGATTTTTTTTCAACAAATTTCTAAACATAATAGTTTAAATAACTAATTCCTAATAACTGTACATAATATTTTACTAGATATTATTCAAGATACTAGTATTCAGCTTAAAGTCACATTTAAAGGCATAACTAGGTTAATTAGTTGACATGATATGAAAAAAATAAATAAATAATTAAAACTGCTTTTATTCTAGCCAAAACTCTAGCCAAGACTTTCTCCAGAAGAAAAAATATTAAGGTAAATACTGTGAAAAACTCTTTGCTCAGTTAAACATCATTTGGAAAAAAAAAGTAAAATAAATAAATCACAGGAAGGCTAGTAATTTTGACTTCAACTGTATATTCAGGATTAGGATTAAGGTTACATTATAAAACAGACAATAATATTCAATGTAAATACAGTAAGAATATTTGTCATATGTTGTTTTATGAGAGGTGGCGCAGCGGCTCAGTGGTTAGCACTGTCACCTCACAGCAAGAAGGTCGCTGGTTCAAGCCCCGGCTTGGTCAGTTAGCTTTTCTGTGTGGAGTTTGCATGTTCTCCCCATGTTGGCGTGGGTTTCCTTCAGGTACTCAGGTTTCCCCCACAGTCCAAAGACATGCGCTATAGGTGAATTGAATAAACTAAATTGGCCTTCGTGTAATTGTGTAAATGCTAGAGTGTATGGGTGTTTCCCAGTGCTGGGTTGGGGTTTCCACTGTGTAAAACATATGCTGGATAAGTTGGCGATTCATTCTGCTGTGGCAACCCCTGATAAATAAAGGGACTAAGCCGACAGAAAATGATTGAATGAATGCTTTATGAGACAATAAAGCACTATCTACACCTATCCCTAACCAAAAAATAAAAGTGAGTATTTTATTAATTAATTAATTAATTCATTCATTCATTCATTTTCATTTCGGCTTAGTCCCTTTATTAATCTGGGGTCGCCACAGCGGAATGAACCGCCAACTTATCCAGCATATGTTTTATGCAGCGGATGCCCTTCCAGCTGCAACCCATCACAGGGAAACACCCATACACTCTCATTCACACACATACTCTACGGACAATTTATCTTACCCAATTAACCTATAGCGCATTTCTTTGGATTGTGGGGGAAACCGGAGCACCTGGAGGAAAACCACGCAAACATAGGGAGAACATGCAAACTCCACACAGAAATGCCAACTGACCCAGCCAAGGCTCGAACCAGCAACCTTCACTACCAACAGCGCTACCCACTGCGCCACCACGCCGCCCCTATTTTATTCATTCTTATTTAAATTAAATGCCTTTACAATGTGATATGTGATGAAAAATAAGAGTTTGCCTGCAAGTGGTCTGAGACCATTAAATTCTTTCAGTGAAAGGATCATGGACTAAACCAGAAAAAAACAAAAAAGTTGCCTTTTATGGCACATGCTGGAGGCTCAAAAGCTCTTTCCGGAGTGTTTTAGTAGATTTGTACACAAAACATTTTATGAAAAGATATCAACACTTGTGTTTGGTTGTGCATGTCTTGTTTGTGTGATTTATTGAGGCACCAAAATAATGACATAACCAGCTTTGTGCCTGTTATAAAGACAAAACTAGGGTACAAATAGGGTCAGTAAACCAAATACTGTTAGTGAGTCACTGAGATGAGACTATTACATAAAATACCAATTAATTACACAACAATAATTACATATTTATTACATAACAACAAGTCATATTTGCCAAACATTTGACATCTACTTTAATCTAAATTTAGCTGCCATTTCACTGCAAACCCCAACTGCAACAGATCATCAAATGCCATAAACATCTGCTGAGGTTAGCATTCAAAACATGCGTAATTCCAGTAAAGCAACACTGCATTGTTTTTCAGACAGTGCTTCTTTGATTGTTTTTTGATTGTCATATATTCTGACAGAAGCGACCCCCGTCTTACATTCATATCGAGGCCTCATGTGTGAAATGAGAAATGTGGGGGTTACAGACATTTCTCAGAGACTTGTCCTCTTTTGACTTCAATCCTGTTTGAACTCAATCAGGATATACTCAAATGCATGCCGAGCAGCCTTAGGCCACATTTGAGTTTGACTACATTTCAGTGTGATTTTACAGTCCGTGTTGCAGCTGTTGATGGCAGTAGAGCACCTGCTATTGAAGCATCAGCTGGGGGAAAGAGACACATGGACTGTTTGCGTAAAGGGAAAGCAAAATGAGCTGTTTATTATAACGGTAAAATCTTCATGGAACGCACGTCTCAATAGAAAACAATCCCCTCCCCCTACTGTCAGCACAGCTCCAAAAGTCAATACAGAAGGAGCTTAAGATTTAAAAAAAGAGCCTGGTTTAATGACATCAAAGATGCCATTTAAAGCCAAAGAAGGGCCTTTCATCACCCATATTTAGACATGTGTCGATATTTAATTATAAAATAAATTGTGATAATGAACATACATGATATTGATATTATGGGCACTTTAAAAAACTTTCATTTTTAAATCTATTTAATATTTTTGAAAATGAGTTTTAAGAGTACTCAGGGCCTACAACATGCCTACTGAATGTATTATAGGTCTACTATATTATATGAACACACATAATATATTGGCTCCATTTGTTAACATTAGCATGAAAACATAAAGCATTTTAACATCTTAGATGATGTCTAATAAATGGGGTAACTATTTTATTAAAAATTCAGTTGTATTTTTTAAGCTAACATTAACATAACCTCTTTATTAATCTCATTCTTGATTTTATATTCTAACTGTGTTTAATATAATTTACTAATGAGGCCTTATTGTAAAGTGTTTCCTATTGTACTTTATGATCCTTATGCAATTGACAACAGGCTCATTCTGAAAATGTAGCCCTATATACATTTCTGGAGATCGCGAATTATGTAGTCAGAAGTACGTATGGCTGCATTTCGTCTTTAAAACGAACGCTACGGGGTGGTATAACACTGTTCCTTTTCGCACTTACTAGCTGACCACTTACCTCCATATGAACCTCTTTCCCGCTGATACCAGTTTGTCCAATAGCTCGCCATGTATGTCGGCGGACTTGAGACGCAGAGAGGAGTTGACCATGACGACAGGGTTCGAGTCTGGCGAAGAACGGTTACAGAAAGCAGGAAAGACAAAAACAGAAGCCAAAAAATAAAACAAACAAGTAAATAACAGTGTGAAAATGTGGTAAAAATCAGACGAGGGCTTTTCTTTTTCTGGATTGCTTTTTAAAACTGTCGGTTGGGTTTAGGGAAGTGGGTGAGGTCAATCTGTGTTTTTGAAAACACTATTGGTTGGGTTTAGAGAAGGAGGAGGGTGGGTCAGTCGATCGGTCAGTCAGTCAGTCAGTCAGTCAGTCAGTCGACAGCGACCTGAGAACAGCAGGTGCGAATGGCACACATGAGAGAAATTTGATATCTCAAAAAGTGTACACAGCGGCCTCTCGTGGATTCGAGAAAACAAAACGTAGCTCCTGGGATGTATTTGGCGCTCTCCAGAAGTGAATATAGTGGTACATTTTCAGAATGAGCCTGGGTTGGTATTGAATTTGTCTTAAACATTTATTTACTCTTGCTGTAAAAAAAACTAATCGTATTGCCTTAAATTGTTTAGTTAAATCAAATGTTCAGTCATCTCAACTTACATGTCAATACTAACTAGAAAAAATGAGCTGAAACCTGGTTAACTTATTAAAATAAGTTAAAGTAACATAAAATAATTTGTTGTCATAACTTTGTTATATTCTTTACAGTGCTTGAACATGTATGTACACTAAAGCAAAACAAGATCATTTTGTTAGTATTTCTATGAAATAAAACGAAATTATTTAGCAGCTTACATCACTAAAGTGATACCATATACTTTATATAGTGATATTAGAAAAACAATAACATATAAATAATGGTGAAGGTATTATACATTTAAATCTGAGGTATGCATACAAATGTTGGTCACACTTTATTTTAAGATACAATTCTTGCTATTAACAAACCATTAACTTAGACTTTTAGCTTAATGAACTACTACAGTAATTAGTTGCTTATTAATAGTTGTGTAATGGGTCGGACTGTAGATGTAGAATAAGAACACACTTTATAAGTACTAATACACAGCCAATATCTTATTACTGGGCAGGTAACATCTGATAGTGGGAATTGGAACACAAATGTTAACTAAAAGAGCATTGATATTAAAATCATGCAAAGGTTGCACTGACTGCATATACAGTACAGAGAGCAAGCCACATATAAACACTACAGCAGTGCCTTATGGGATCCCACTGACTCTGATACCGTGGCTGTCACCTCGCGTCTCTCTCTTTCAGCCCATTTCCTGAGGAACAACAACACACAGCAATGTATTTTAGCTCACAGTTTCATCTAACTGTATCTGATAGCACACACTCCACATCTCTAGGCTCGCTGATAACCACAAGGATTGTGAAAGCAGCATTCAGCGTTTGCACCACTGATGAATGCTTGCTCTCGCTACATAATACCTTTTACAACAGTGATGACAAGCTGCAGACTCAGCTGCTGCGGGTCATCAAAATGATTCACGGTGCGAACGATCCCATTTAACCTCCACCTCAAAGCTAGCGTTTCCCAAAACCACTTCCAATGTCTCACCTTTCTTCACCAATCTTGCACTTTGAAAGCACTCAACCCTGTGGCACAAGGTGTTTAACTCATTTTCGGTCTAGAGATGCAAGGAAAGAAAGTGGGTCACGCGTTCATCAATCTGCTTGGAAATGAATTCACCTGGATAAAAAAAAAAACGCAGTAATTACAGATCATCTGACAGTAATTCTGCTTAAAAAGAATTTGATTTGATAGAAAAGAGCAGATGAACCCATTTTTAACTGTTTACAGCCTTGCAGAATACATAGAAACTTGATGCAGCACTGTAATGTCCAATTTCTCTTGCTACGTTTCTCTAATGGCACTCAATCATCAATCATGCATATATTAAGTAAGGGATAAAGTACATCCAGCCAGTTGTGATTCATAGAATGAAGTCCAACAGGCTTCAGCAACCTGACATTTATTTATTAATTTTGTATTTTAATTCACAACAAGTGACAGTGTACATTAATCCAGTGTTTACAACCCTGTTCCTGAAGGCACACCAACAGTACATATTTTGAATGTCTCCCTTATCTGACCCATTAACTTAAGATTTTGGAGTCTCTTCTTATGTTCGAATGAGTTGATTCAGGTGTGTTTGATTAGGAAGAGGTTGAAAATGTGTACTGTTGGTGTGCCTTCAGGAACAGGGTTGGGAAACACTGCATTACTCAACGTTCCTCAAGAATGTAAAGGTACCCAAATTAGCCCAAAGACAAGTTTATATTGGTGGTTCAGATGTTCAGATTGGTGGGCCAGATGTTAAAGGCCATACCACTAATGAAGCGGAGGGCTATTGTATAACCCTGAAGAACTTTATTCTGTAAAAACAACTGCCTGGATGTACTTTATCCAGCTTATTACATGGCTACTCACCCCAAAACATAAACATTAGAAACAAAACATTGTTCTGAGCCGAAATAGTTTATAAATGTTTTGATTAAATGCAAAGCTGGAAAAAACGAAAATGTCTAAACGAAGCGTACACTAACTTAAATATTATTCAGTCACAGGATGGTTCAAAACTGTCAAAAACAGTGGCAAGACAGACAAGCATATAAATATGTATGTGAACATATTCACTGACAGTCAAAATGATTCAAAGTATCTGAATAGCTTATTCAGATACTTTGAATCATTTTGACTGTTATTAATTTACCTTGGAATGTCGCGAGTGGCCAATCAGAATAAAGTATTCCAGAGAACTGGAATACTTGAAGAAGAGGGTAATAATTATAGATATCTTAATGAAAACTGCATTCCTAAGCATGCATACAGTTGCAACGATGCAACAATTCAAATGATATCAAAATAGTTGCAAATGCACTGGCTAGCATTATTCTGTTGTAATCATCGCATGCCCAGGATATATATTTAATTTCATGCGAGATATCTGCAGATATGTTTTAATTACATTATAGCTATAACCTTCTACAGCAGATTTTTTTCTCTCTCTCTCCAACAGGTGTGAAATTAACCCCAAGACCTCCATTAGAGTGGATAAGATGTTGTTGTTTGAGTGGGCAGCGTGGCTCATTAAAGTGCCATTCTTCACAGGCTTGTCACCACACACAAATCAACACCAAGACTGCATTGAGTTTCCAACAAATTCATCTCATTACGCATTTAGGTTATTAAAAGCACCACATTTAAATCAGCTATAGGGAACAGGAATTTTCAGGCTATTATTTTCCATCACTTCCACACTAGGTGCTCATTATTAATATATAATAGGAAAAGGAATGAATTTTCACACATATCATATAAAAATCACAGTCCTATCCATGCGATATGGCTCTATCAACACGGCTGGAGGTAAGTGATTCGCTTTAGGTAATCACATGCATGTTGATATAGAGCCATATTGCACAGGAACTACTTTCTGCCCTGGAGTCATATATCAAATTTGGCAGCTGAGCAAAAGCCTCTGCTGCTATTTTGAAAATGTCCCATTAGAACTGGTAACAAAAGAATGTTGAGTTTCTTTACTAAAGTTAATTGTTTATTGTATTAAATAGAACAGAAAGTAATACTTAAGCCCTTATTTCACTCACTTTCACTATTCAAAGTATTTGCTATTGACTAAAGACTCTCTTTAGTGCTATCTAAAGGTCTAACAAATTATCTTGCACTGAAATCACCATCACTAATTAATATACAAATTATAATTAACCACCAATGAGACATAGAGAGGAGTCAGCTGTAGATTCCAGAAGAAGTGTCTATGGTAAGGATGTTCTTGGTGTGTTTATAGTCACTGAACTTCTGCTGTCATCCTGGTGCTCACATCTTTGAAACACATTTTAAGCTTAAGGCACTATTCTTATAAATAAACCTGATATTTAAAGTCCAAACAACCACATTCTTGTCTATTAAACTCATTAAATCCATCAAAAACACAAAATCCGTAGTATTTGTACTTACTAGTGAGTTTAGTTTTCTGCCATGATTGGCTCATCTCATCTGTAAAGAATGCACTGTGGCAATACTGGTAGAATAAAGACCTCTTAGCCAATCAGAATTGAGAACAAGTACAAACTCACTCACTCACTATCCGTCGGCTTAGTCCCCCATTTACCAGGGGTGTTTACAGTGGAATGAACCGCCAATTACATGTTTTTTGTGGTGGATGCCCTTCCAGCCACAACCCAGCACTAGAAAGCCAAGGTCAAATTGTTGTGTTTATATATGTTTATATAGATAGACAGATAGATTCACAAACACATAACCATTAAATATTTGGTGTCACTGAATGATTTAGCATTGACAATACCAACAATCTATGCATCATCATCATCATCGCTGTTCTCCCAACAACAATCCATTTTGCATTATATAAAAGAAAATCTTACAGGCAGTTTGTTGAACACTTCGGGAACTATAAATGGAGATAGAAATGATGAACAAATATATAAAAATATCACTGCATTTTGTAGAGGCTAATAACATCAGTTCATATAAACCCACCGACAACCAATTTTCGTTGCCTCTTGACTATTTCCCAATATTCCTCCAACATCAGAATTAATAGCGAGTTATAAAATATAACAACTTCTCATATGAGACGTGTAACACACGCACTAAAAACCAGGTCAACCTAGATATAACTGCAATCATAAATCAGAAACTGCACTGATTTATATGATGGATTGGGCTTTTTGCACTGAACGAGATGGACTAATCGCTAATGTTTTAGAGCAATATTTATGAGGTCTTGTCAGGGCAGGTTTGATTTGTAAACACGGGTGGCTGGTGCTGAAGCACAGGCCAGATTTAAACACGGTGGAGGAGGTTATCTGTGATGACAGGTGAAAGCTACACAGTCTGATCAAGCTCTGTCTTATGGAAGATCTGCCAGACCACAAACACACTCAGCTGAGAACCAATCCCCCGCTACACAGCAACCGTGAGCTCTGCTGATATGAGCCTACAGGCTTTTTTTTCCCTGCCACTCCATTCAGACGGCTGCCATTTCCAATACAAAACCTCACAATGAAAAAAACAGCTTTCACTAAAGTGGGTAAGGACACAAAAGAATAAAATACAACAGGATAAAATAGTCAAACCGAGCAGAATGAAATAGCTTATTTTCTTCTAAAGAGAACGTCACGACGGGCTACAAAAATGACAGGTATTATGTTGCATAAAAACAACCCAAATTACTTTTGGCTGCAACATAATGAATCAAGAGCGAAATGCTTAAAATAGACCACTGATGACATAAAATGAAGTACCAGTCAACTACTTAGATGGCCCGTTTTGCTTTTTGCATGTCTGAACAGGTGAAAGCAGCTACATTATCGACTGTCTGAATCTTGTCTGGTCTGACATGAAACATTTAGCAGCCTGGCGGTTTTATTTCTTAATTTAATATGTCCCATCTCATCTTCTGTAGATTCCAGGTGCACAATCACAACTGCAGTCCCACAGCTGGGTGCGATATGGTGAAGGACTGCCAACGTGCTCTACGGAAGAGTGATAGCGCAGACGTGTCGCTAGGCATAATGTTTTTATAGACGCCTTGGGAGGTGAGAACCTTCTGACAGGAGAATGCATTCAACTCGACATCAGATCCCCAGGCTCCAGAAAACAGCTGCTCCGATCACCCTAACGCTGAGCAGCAACACCAGTGTGTCTGGCATCCGCCTAAAAATATAGTTTAATTACACAAGCAGGCCTCCTTTGGGATAGCGAACGCTTTTAAAACTGCCTGATTGCTGAGTGAGAGTATTTTCACCCAATTTGGAGAATATGCTCCATGCTAAATTTGAGAGTTTCCTTTCTAATAGAGTATTTATTTTGCATGCCAGTGGCAGGGTGTCGGCTCACACCCTGGGCGCTGGATATGGGATATTAAAGCTCTTCAATCAAAAGTTTTCTTTTGGATCCCTAACGGATTTAAGAACATCAAAAATGAATGTTTGGGAATTCATTACAATCGCCTACAACCAACAAAAATCATATAAAGCAAATGTAATAGCGCTGTTCATTAAAAACAATATTATTTGAGGGGATTAATTAAAACTTTAAGCTCACCAAGGAGCATCAAATTGAAATATGGAAGGTGGTTTAAAAGGTGCACATATTAGGAAGTCATTTATTGAGTATACACTATGCAACATTCACATGGCAAGTATTTTATTTTATTAAAGATGTTTAATAAATAATATAAACAATTATCGTTAACTTCCGGCCACAGCTGTATCCTTTCTAGCAACAACCAGTAAACAGGAGCTAAACAGAGAAAGAAAACACAAGAACTAAAGGAAACTGGAAACACATGTTTCAAGTTTAAAGTCCTCAAATACAAGCAAATGTTTTGCAGACGTATATATCCAAAGCAATATACAAATGAGGAGCAAGCATACTAACAAAAATGCAACAGTATGAAAGTGATGTGATAAATCCCAGTTATAGCATACACATATCAAGTATAGGAAATGATAGCACTACAAGGTCTTACTCCTAATACAAATAATATGATAAAATTATGCATAATTGAGCGAAAAAGAAGTGTTTTAGTCTTTTCTTGACAATTAAGTGGGCCAGGCCATTCCACCAGCAGAAACAAAGTGAAGGTTAAGGTGCAAGTGCAAGTTGAAAGTTATTTTAGAAAGGCACCACAATAGCATAACAATAAGCTGTGAATATATATATATATGGGTAAAGAGCTAATATGATTATATGATTTTGGATAATTTTACAGTATAGAATAGCTACTAATGAAGGTTTGAGCACAGCAGTGAAACATGAGTAATTTGATCTGAGATTACAGACCCAAAACACTGACCAAATTAAGCAGTCTGCGCAACCATCTTGTGCACACTGTTAATTATAATAAAGGTGTTAATGAACTAGCTTCAAACAAGGAAGTATTCCGTGAAGACATATAGACAGCCACAATGCATCCTTTGAAACCTACAGTTGGAATTAGCACTTTCATTAGTGGAGATTACAGTGTGTTTGTTTGAACCGGCTGGGGTCACATCAAATAATATGCTTGTTTGGAGCAGGGATGGCGAGGGCACAGGGGAGGAAGGGTCCTAGTTATGAGGAACAGTGCTTATCTGCACAGCAAACGCCATGAGAGTATCAAAGACACACAAACACACACTCACATACACAATTTAATCTAGGTTTAATCTAAATTTAATCTAAGTGCAGTGCGACAGTGCTTGCTTGTAAACAAGTCGGTGCTCTGTATATTAACATTTAAGCCGTATCTGTCCTCGTCTGTGGCATCTAAGGGGTAATTTCCTCTGCTGCAGTAACACATTCGTGCTTTACACATCAAAAAGTCACTGTAATATTTGATCGCGCCCACCCCACCCCGCTGAGAGACATATGAACATATTAATCTGCTGGCATATGTCTGATTCTCACAAAGCACTGGATTGTAAGGTCTTTACAAGCTAAGCCAAGAATAGGATTAAATAGCTGAGACCATTTGGAAGTCTCAGATCATATTAACTAAGTACGGTGGTCCCATGACTGCTGTCTCCGCACTCCAAAAAAAAAAAAGAAGGCATTATTATATCTGTGTATAGAATACTGAAGAAGCTAATGTGACAGGTAATATTAAAACCGACCCTATTATTACACAGGCAGGAGCTGAGAACTCCTGTTCTGTCTACTGAAAGGTGGTGATAGATTTTTCGCCGCCATCTTTGAGAGTCACTGAGGAAATTACCCGTCTCACATTCCTGAAGTGTTTTCATTTGCAAAACACTGAGAATACGTGCGTCTGCCGAATCAAGGGGTTCGGGTGTATTCTCTGATCCGCTGGAAAATATGCTGAAAAGCTTGCTATTACTCATTCAGAAATTGTCCTAGTTTTTCCATTCAGGACCCTTTGAAATATGCAGTGCATTTGTTGGCTTTTTACAAAAAAACCTCGCTGAATCGGTCTGTACTTTTCAACGCAGGCGAAATAGAATAACGCGCAGTGAACTTTTCCTCATTCAGTCGTGTTAATTAATATAACAGGATGTGAATCTCATTTAGGCTGGACATTATTTCATCCCTCTGCCTGTTCTGAATGCCTCATTATATTATTATTGAAAAATAAAATAAATAAGGGAATAAAGCAACCTAAAGGAAGCAGACTACTTCTACATTCACACCAGAAGGAAAACACTTCCAGATTAGGCTCTCTTTCCCCACACGTTGGCTCCCAGAAGAATTTATTAGACGCGGCTTCTCTAACAGGAGGCTCAAGCGACTCCTCCTCATTGAATTATAAAGATCATTTCCCATTAACCAATGTAATTAAAAGCAAAAATTCAAGGGCTCTCTCAATGTTAAGATTATCACTTCAAAGACAAGCTGTTGACACACTGGAAACAGTTAACTCCTTAATGAATGAATCATGAGGGTGTGCGGTGTGGATATCTGAAGCGGTCCCTCCCAGACCTTACTCAGCTCACTCACGTTAATACAGACCTCACTCACGTTAATACAGCGCTTCTGTATAAGAACAGATAGATTGCTGTTCTTCGCACACTGTGAAAGATCAAGCGCAAATCTCGGACATGTCCTGAGCAATTAGGGCGGGATTCAGGGTGTCTAATCAGTGTCTTAAAATGCAAGAGATCATTAAGCTCTCATTATCAGTGAACGAGGCTGGAGAACACACAGGACTTGGAAGATCAAAACACACGCGCAGTCAAACAAGCTGGGGAGGGACTGAGCGAAACCAGGCCTTGCTCGCCGGATTCATTAATGTCTTTAGTCAGCAAGCAATTGGAATTCACGGAATTAATTTATTAAAATTAATTCAAAATACACTCTGCACCATGGCGATTGCAAGCCACCAAGGGCATTCGTTTTGGTCCTGAAAGCCTGTTATGAAATTTTTATGTTTAATGAAACGTTCGTCAGTGAAAGAGAAAGGAAAGAGCCCTCTTTGGGAGACATTTTGCACAGGATTGAAACATAAAAAAAGCTGAACTATACATGACAAGCGATGTTGGAACAATGCGAAAGCACAATCCAATATAATCCAATATATATATATTGTGAAAAAAGCATAGTGTCATTAATCAGAGACATGGGTCGCCAGTCCTCCGTTTCTTAAAGTGTGCCAACAAAAAATTTGAGGAGATCGCATTTGGAGTAAGCTTGCTGTGGCCTGATAACATGTGAGAATTTTTTTTTTGTTTACTCGCAAGCTTTTTGAATCTGGAAATGGTGGAATCCAGATTTGCAAGTTGTCTCCTTTTTTTTTTTTTTTTTTTTAAAACGCGGTTACCATTCATGTTGATTTTACGGCCTCCACAAACTTTCTAAGTGTGTGCTTAAACGTACTTTGTTTATTTATATGACTATAAAAGATAGTATTGTCAAAAGTACTCTTTCAATTTTAAAAGACATATTTTAGTCAAAGTGAATGAAGTTACTAAGTAGTTTACTACAATGTTACTACAATATTGTGGGCAATATATAATACAATACAACACAATCCACATTTTATATGGGAAACGCAGCATTTGTGGCCAACAGTGTTGGGGGTAACGCATTACACGTAACATAATAATATAAATTTTCTAAGTAAAGAGTAAAGTAAAGCATTACTTTTCAAAAATAAGTAATAATATTTGAGTTACTTATTAAAAAAATGTAACGCGAGTTACTTTTAGTTTAAATAATTATTTTTATAAAAAATAAATTGCTGAAATAAAATTAAAGTAGTCACAACGAATCACGCAGTCAATGAGAGAATGTGTTAATTATTTTGAACACATCGAAGAAAAGGAAAAGGGACTTGTCTCAATGGACAGGGATTTTACTTAAGACAAATAGTACAAAAGTAGCAAACACATTGCTTAAAACTTTCAATAATCCATATATACGGCGTGTATTGCTCTGGGGTCAAGAAGTTCTCAGATAACATTATCATAAAAATGTTTTTTAAAGGTAAATGTAGGTGTAGGTTGTACAGTGCATTGTTAATTGCAAAAGTCCTCTATTAAAAAAAGAAAAGAAAAAAAAACAAGTTCTGAAAGAGATCAAGACTCAGCCAGGTAATAAAAAGTAACGCAAAAGTAACTTGAAAGTAACGTAACGCATTACTTTCCATAAAAAGTAACTAAGTAACGCAACTAGTTACTTTTTTGGGGAGTAACTCAATATTGTAATGCATTACTTTCAAAAATAACGTTCCCCAACATTGGTGGCCATTTTTTTTTCTTTTTATTATTAATATTACAAAATACATGAGGAAGTTATATCGCATTTTCCATCAAATTAGTCTCCATGCTATCCATTACTGACTACAAGATGGCACAGGTCCTGCTTTCTATTACTGCAAAAATATCAATATGGAAATGTGACTGGATGATATTATTGTTCTTCAAAAAAATGTTATGACAATAATTAAGTTTCAAATGACCAAAGTTTCACAGAATGAAGGTACTGATATACATAAACACATCTTCCAGGATATTAATTTAATGTAAAGTGTCTTTTGAATGCATTATTGACCGAAAAGAAGTTTGACTGAAGAGTTGCCAATAGCAACAGTTGCTGACTGTGAGATAAAGAGAGCACTTCAACAACGGCTTTAAACACATACACACAAATGAAACAGACTGCAGGTGCCCATAATCTGCACTCATCGTTATTCCAGCCTCTCAGTTGTGTAAAAGATCAGAATGAGCCTTCACCTTGAACACCTCTATAAGAGAAAACAGCGGAGGAAGGAATAAATCCTAAATTGATTTTGATCAGAGAGACCCTCGTTATTTCTGTCCTACGGCTAAAAGACTGCAGTATAAAAGAGTCACCGAGTGAATGAAAGCGACTCATTTGGCGGAGAGGGGTTTCCGAGTGAATTTGACCTATCAGGCAGCATTTAATGAGCACAAAGTCGGTGGGTGATCAATATGTGCTTGTCAGTTTCACATTTTAAATAGAATCTCCACCACGTGTCCTCCATTAACTACCAAAACACACAAAAGGGTCCCGCTATTCCTTAAAGAATGAATCCTGCTGATTAGATTACTTTATTGCAGGTGAAACAAGCCTCTATTTATGAGCAAAGTCACCGATATATGTGTTATTAAGAGCCGAACTGCCCAAAAAGATCTTAATTGTATATTAATGAGGTCTTAATGAACTCATTACAATTACAGAGCTTTCTGAATCCAGCTAAGATAATAACTGCACATGAACGCATGCATTAGCTTGGGAGTTTACTGATCATTTTTCTTCAAAGAACACCCATGATTAGCAATGCCAGACATTGCTGCAACAAGACGACTTGCTTGTCGCTTGAATCCTCAAGGACCTGAAACTAACAGCTGTATAATACATAATTGTAATATTGAACTTTGTATGGCCACTGTATAGGAGAAACTGGAGCTTGTTGTCGCACAATGATGTTCATAAAATTAAAGGTATTGCTTTTTTATTTATTGTTTTTGCTGTAATATTTTTGTGACAGGCCCCACACACAGCAGTGGGATCACATGTTAATGATAATGGATCTGTTTTATAAAGGTTAGGTTGTGGCAAGTAACCTCAATGGTTTAATATTTGTTGTACTTTTGTTTGATTAGCAGGCTCAATTGTGACAAAATTACTGCACAACTTCCTTAAAAACATTTAGTGGAACATCATTTCAATTACTGTTAAATCAAGTAAAGTACTTGGTAGACAAAATATCAGAGGCGTTTACTATTTATATAATTGTTTATATTTGTTAGGTAAATTTTTTTTTTGATCAAATACATTTGGTATTAATCGTATTATTAACCTGTATATCTTTATCACATTTGCTTAGGATGCCGAATATAAGTTTAGCAGAGACCTAAGACAGGCTATTAACCCTTTAACTTGTGAAAAAAAGTTTTTATTATTTATTTCTTCAGGCATTTCTTTGGCTTTTTTTTTTAAATAACTTTTTAATGGTAATCTATAACCAAAAGGTCAACCAGACAGTAATGATGCCTGATAAAGGGGTAACCAGTAGACTCAAACAGGCTGACACTGACAGTGAAGTATTATAATTTTAGATGATCTCATGCAGTGCACCTCAGATATTGCAGATTAATCTACACGTGCAACTACTGCAACTAATACAAATTGTGTATGTCAATTTGCTGTCTTGTGGGCATCACGGTGGCGCAGTGCGGTGGGTAGCGCTCTCGCCTCACAGCAAGAAGGTCGCTGGTTTGCCTCGGCTGGGTCAGTTGGCATTTCTGTGTGGAGTTTGTATGCTCTCCCCGTGTTTGCGTGGGTTTCCTCCGGGTGCTCTTGTTTCCCCCACAAATCCAAAGACATGCGGTACAGGTGAATTGGGTAAGCTAAATTGTCAGTAGTGTATGTGTGTGAATGAGTGTGTGTGGATGTTTCCCACTGGGTAAAACATATGCTGGATAAGTTGGCGGTTCATTCCGCTGTGGTGACCCCTGATGAATAAAGGGACTAAGCCAAAAGAAAATGAATAAATGAATGTTTAGGAGGAGCCTAATCCCTTTCACATGTTAATTATTATTGCGCGCATATATAACCAGCAGCAATTGCAAAAAAGTTCTCCAGCATCCCTCTATCTCCCTTATCTCCTCTTTTTCTCTCAGTTTCTGTAGAAGCACCCTAATAGGGGGATTTAAACTCAATATGAACCTTGGGTTCGAGTCTCCTTCAAGGACAAGTCAAGATATGTTTATCATTATTTACCGAATGAGTGCTGAACGTAAAATGCTTACATTCTCTTATAAGATCTGGTAATCATAGCAGACAATCTGAAGAACCTTCATCGCGTTCAAGTAGGAAGTCTTTAGGATTGTTGCAGAAGTGGCTGCTGAGTATGCTGCTTTGACAGACGGCACTGACGCTGCTAAGGTCAACAGCAGCTTGATGTGATCCATCCTCCAGTTCCCAGAGCACAAAGTGGATCCAGCCACGTCCCCACTGACCACTGTGATCTCTGGCCAAGCAGCGGCTCCCTCTGCCTGATCAGACGCCGCACCTCTTGTTTGGACGGCCAACTGGCCACTTTCCCTGCAATCCATGGCCAGGGCTCCTCCTGCTTCCGTATGCTCTCTCTTTTTTTGCCTTTTGATGGCTGCTGACCAGCCGGCCGTGTCTGTGCCCTGTCAGAGGCAGCCATGGAGACTAGGATTAAAGAGATTTTCCAAACGAGAACGGCTGAACATAATCACTTATAATCTCAAATTCTGGGCCTCTTGATAATGAAATTGGGACGCTCGTTGGCTGCAATGACAGCCCCATCGATGACTAATTTAGGAAGTCGGAGAGATTCTACGACTGGCAAGAAACCCCCAACAGTCAAAGAGCCAGAACGGACCACCAGCCACGTGATCGTTTAGTTGGAAAAATGTCCAATGGCAACCTTCAATTTAGCCAATAAACATATAATTATTGATCAGCACAGCTGTTAAGGCTGTGGATAAAACCAGCGGAAACTGGAGAACTGCTGCTTCGTGTAATGGAGTGAGCGACAAAGTGGGCATATTAAATAAGATCAGCCCCAAAAATAAATAAATTAATTAAAAATGCAGTGGCGCCCCTTCAGAAGCAGCATCTCAAGATGTTCATCTTTTGCAAACTAGGACTCCACTCTGTTTAATGCTTTTAGTCCTCCAGCATGCATGTTAAGTCTTCATTTGCGTGGCCGAAGCAGTTACTGCATATGGCAATCGATGCCACTGACCACAATGCAAGCGCTCGAAGGTACTTGCGACCTTAGCGCTTCTTCGGTGACCTCCGTTCGCTTAGCCATCGTGAGAGTAACAGAGATTAAAGGGTGAGAGTGGGAGGACTAAAACGGGTAAAGACTTTACAGACTGTCAGAAGTATCGATATCTGCATGACAGCCCAGGGTTGGGCCTTAGGTTGCCGCTGTTCTCAAAAAAAAAAAAAATAGAGCCAAAGAAATGCATGAAGAAAGGCTATGTAAGAAGTGGAGGTGTGAAAATTAAATGTCATTTCTTGACAGCAGTGTCAGAGAATGGTGGTGCTGGTGAAGTGTGACAAGGGATTGTTGGCTGACAAGGCAAGAGGGGGGAATTGTCAACATTACCTCTTTCCCAGCATGCATGGCACAGTGTGCAGGGCTGGAGAACGCACCCACTGCATAGTCACATGCTCCAAGACAGATGAAAAGAGTCTCTCTTGCTATTTTCTCAATACATCTCTCGGCAACGGGCGGCACGGTGGCGCAGTGTGTAGCGCTGTCACCTCACAGCAAGAAGGTCACTGGTTTGAGCCTCCGCTGGGTCAGTTGGCATTTCTGTGTGGAGTTTGCATGTTCTCCCCATGTTGGTGTGGGTTTCCTCCGGGTGCTCCGGTTTCTCCCACAAGTCCAAAGACATGCGCTATAGGTGAATTGGGTACGTTTAATTGTCCGTAGTGTATGTGTGTGAATGAGAGTGTATGGCTGTTTCTCAGTGATGGGTTGCAACTGGAAGGGCATCTGCTGTGTTAAACCTATGCTGGATAAGTTGGCGGTTCATTCCGCTGTGGCGACCCCTGATTAATAAAGGGACTAAGTCGAAAAGAAAATAAATGAATGAATCGCTCAGCAACGTCGGTCAGACTGCAGGATAAACCGAATCAGACAAAGAATAAATTCTATAATGTTTATATTCAGTATAACACAATGGTTCAAAAAAATCTATCTGCATAATATATACAAGTGCACTAGTAAAACGTCATAAAAAACGCAGACAGACAAGAGATGCCTCAGTTTCAGCCTGGATTGCATGGGTTGGCATCGGTTGGCATCAGGTTGAATAATGCGCAGGTGTCTCTCAAAGGTGTTGCTACATGCGAGATACTAAGATTCTGAGATTCCCTGTCTGCATTGACCTGCTGCGTCTCCATGCAGAATTGATGTGACTTTTACCGTGTCTCCTCGCCGCACTGAGGCCACGCGATAGCCTGACTTTCTGTACACTGTGGTTTAATTAAGCCGTACTCCACTGCGCTCTTGAACCTTTCTCCACTTTAGACAGGATGACAGGGATGATCTAAAGCGGGTCTGTTAATTAAAGACACGCTCCCTGAGTTCAGTGTGGGAAGCAGTGTGTGTGTAAAGGACTAAAAGCAGGCAGCGCTGGTTTCTGCGTTCCCTTTTCTTTTCTTATAATCAGCATTGTTATCAAAAGAGCAAATCTGTGGGAGTTTGTAACCTGCCAGGGGATGGAGAAGGATTCAGGAGGCTCGACAAGCTGGAGAGGTGCTCCTGAACCGGGACAGCTCTCTCATTCTTCCTTTCAAAGATATGCTAATAGCACCCGGGCAGCACCTTGATGTCGTGCCTCGCCATCACTTCGTCTGATGCGTGGCATGCCAATCAGAGGCGAGCTCAGCTTTGATCAGTGGGCCACATTAACTGCCCCGGCTCGCCAGAATGGCTCCACTCAATTACAACTAGAGAAGCAGCTACTCCATTACATCCTCTATTCATGAATCATTAATCTGCAGTTATGGTCAATATGGGTTGTCATAAAGTGCCAGGGGGGAAATGCGTTCAATTGCTTCAGAAAGTAATCTTTGGGTCCCAAATCTGGACAGTCATTAACGCGATAATACAAGAGAAATCTTGTTTTCTGCAGTTTTTTTAAATGTAAAACCCATCGGGAAAATGAAAATAGTTATTAAACAATATTCACAGCATTGGCATACTTACAACTTATATTAACTTATTATTATGTTTTTGTCATTCAATAAGATTAACATTTTAAAAGATTGATATATTATAATAATGATAATAATAATAATAATAATAATAATAATAATAATAATAATAATAATAATAATAATAGTAGTAGTAGTAGTAGTAATAGTAGTAGTAGTAGTAGTAGTAGTAGTAATTGTAGTAGTAGTAATAATAATAATAATAATAATAATAATAATAATAGTAGTAGTAGTAGTAATAGTAGTAGTAATAATAATAATAATAATAATAATAATAATA
>CAIGQW010055024.1:14959152-14990661 GCA_903798125.1 Danio choprae | reverse complement strand
GTTTCTGTGTGGAGTTTGCATGTTCTCCCTGTGTTGGCGTGGGTTTCCTCCGGGTGCTCCGGTTTCCCCCACAAGTCCAAAGACATGCGGTACAGGTGAATTGGGTAGACTAAATTGTCCATAGTGTATGAGTGTGAATGGGTGTGTATGGATGTTTCCCAGAGATGGGTTGCAGCTGGAAGGGCATCCGCTGCGTAAAACATATGCTGGATAAGTTGGCGGTTCATTCCGCTGTGGCGACCCCAGATTAATAAAGGGACTAAGCCTTCATGAAAATGAATGAATGAATTGTAAATCATCTGACAACAATTTCCATGGTGCTGTTTTAAAATTGCACTCTCATGCAAATATTCCACGTTTGGAAAATCTGGCTCCAAATGTGTTGACTGTGTGACGAAGCTTACATGAATATGAATGAAATATGAAAGAAAAGAAAAAAATCTTCAGGCTTTGAATTTTTAATTGATAAGCTACAATATGGTTATAAGTAATATCACACAACCATCATTCATGTAACCTGATGCTGGAATTTGTTTTATATTTATCCAGCCCTAAACTACAAGCACAAAAAAATCCCCCAAAAATTGAGATAGCATTTTTGTCAGTATCACACAAGTTACACAGCCCTAAATAGGCATGCAAATAATGTCACTGTTTACATAAATTTGTATTTGCAACGCCATTTCCGCTCCAAAATTCATGTACATGCAGTTAAAACGAGCCTGCAAAGCTGCACAACAAGGAACGGCTTGAACTGCAAAGCATCATGAAAAACACTTATGACAAGTCATTTTCTGCATGGAGAGATGCAAATACATAGGCTGACAGCCAGGTAGGACATCCAATCATTGCAGTTGTACTGAATGCAATAATTTGACAAGTTTAAATTTTATGCTCCTAGACATTCCACAAAATACACGCACGCACGCACGCACGCACGCACGCACACACACACACACACATATTGGTATTGGTGGATTACAGAGACTCAATATGCACTCAATATCACACCCCTAAACCCAACCTTCACAGAAAACCTGTGGCAAAATTTGTAAAAAGATCACATTAATTATGATTTCAAACGTTTTGAATTACAACGACATAGTGCATGTCCTGGTAAATCACCATAATAGAGAACAATTAGGTCATACACGTCATTATACAAAAAAACTGTCCCTGTATAACCACTAAAACCAGTACACACACATACACACATATATTCATTCATTCATTTTCTTTTCGGTTTAGTCCCTTTATTAATCTGGGGTCGCCACAGCGGAATGAACCGCCAACTTATCCAGCATATGTTTTACGCAGCGGATGCCCTTCCAGCTGCAACCCATCACTGGAAAACATCCACACACTCTCATTCACACACATACACTATGGACAATTTAGCCTACCCAATTCACCTGTACCGCATGTCTTTGACCTTTGTGGGGGAAACCGGAGCACCCGGAGGAAACCCACGCCAACACGGGGAGAACATGCAAACTCCACACAGAAATTCCAACTGACTCAGCCAAGGCTCGAACCAGCGACCTTCTTGCTGTGAGGCAATCATGCTACCCACTGCGCCACCGTGCAGCCCATATATATATATATATATAATACAATTTTAATTATTGATTGTAGAGACTTTTAACCTAGCTTTAAAATGCTGTTGAATAGCACTATCTGTACTATTTGATTATAGATTTATTTATGCACATAAGCACTATAGTGGAGACATAATAATAACTGAAATGCCCTAGCTTTTCTGCACAACGCATACATCGTGTCTATCTGAGTCATGGTGTGTTATTAAACTTTGAAGAAGAGTAACTTTTTAACACAAACACAGAACTTGACAACTTGAACGTTTGACACCGCCGCATCCTACGGTCTCCTCCATTGTGCCAAATCAACAGCATGCTGAGGGATTTCTGCTACACTCAGTGTGCTGTTCCTGTGTTACTTTAATAAATCTTTCATAAATCCTTAGGGTCTATAGCTTTACTTAACAGGAGCCGATCAAAAAAAAGTGTTTTTGACTTAAGCTCTCTTTAGAAGCTTCTAAAAAATGTGTTCATATCAAAACTTACATTTAAGTGTTTGTTACATATCTGGGTTATGCCTTCTTAAGGTTTGTTTTATTTATTTATTTATTTTTTTTTACATTTTTGCAAGCTTTGTATCTAACATTCATACATTGCTGATGTTTTGTTCGCATTTTGGCTGCCCCTGAAATGGCTCATAGTCTGTTCTTTTCTTTTCTACAGGCAGGATCATAGAATGAAAACTTTTGCTTTCATGGTTATTCATTTGTGTGATCTCATTGATACATTTAAGTATGAATTCCTCATCCCCAAATAATTATTGGATTTAGGTGTGGGTCTTGGGAGCAAGCATCCTTTAAAAATCACATGCTTTTAGGCCCATAACCAGCCTGATGACAGGGGTGCTTCTTTTTTTTCTTTACTTCAAAAAGTGGACCTTTTTGCAGTTATTCGCCTCATTTTCTATTTAATTATGAGGTTTAAATACTGCATTTTAGTGACTATTTAAGCATTATTTTTTGCTGGATTAGACTGTCATGGTCATCATAACCACACTTTTTAATGCACCATGTATGTACAAATTTATTATATATCCATCATTAAAATAAAAATAATTCAGTTTTAAATGAAAAACTGTAGCCTATTGTCATTTATTAGGCAAATAAAAAACTGACCAGCACCTCATTCAGAATTTGACCATTTGAATAATAAAAAAATGAAAAGATGTATGTTGTATGTTTTCTCGCACAGCTGAGTTTTGGAAAATAATAGTTTGCATTGGCCAAAACTGGTTAGCTGAAGTCATACCAAAACGACAGACAACAGAGGATTCGGCTTGGTCTTAAAGCCTTCTTTAATGGGATGATGGCATAGTATTGGCTCATGTATGGGACATATTCTGAACCTTTGTAAGTGGGGGTGGGCCTTTTGAACCACCTGAACCCCCACTGGCTACGGGCCTGTTTTTTGTATTAATGAAATCATAGAAATCAATACTATTTAGCCACTTTTCTCACAATATGTAAAATATTAGCGATTCCTCGTGAGATTGGCCAGTGCCAAACAACATTTTTCAAAAAAATAGAAGGTAATAATCAGCTATATGGATTCACGTGTGGCGTTAATTAAATAATTTAGCCCAACAAATCACAACCAATTGCTTGTGAGAAATTAGTCATTACCTCCTGGTGCTCCGGTTTCCCCCACAAGTCCAAAGACATGCGGTACAGGTGAATTGGGTAGGTGAAATTGTCCGTAGTGTATGTGTGTGTGGATGTTTCCCAGAGATGGGTTGCGGCTGGAAGGGCATCCGCTGCATAAAACATATGCTGGATAAGTTGGCGGTTCATTCCGCTGTGGCGACCCCAGATTAATAAAGGGACTAAGCCGAAAAGAAAATGAATGAATGAATGAAATTAGTCATTACACAGTGATGTAAAATAACAGCTGAAATGTTTACATCAAGCAGTTCATTGAAGTGAACCTTCTGAAAGAACCTGTTCACGGAAATGCACCAGTCTTCTCATCAATATTACAAAGTGAGAGTCTTATTAATGACTGGCTCTGTTAAACTGAAAAAGCCTCCTTAAGAGGAGTCGATTCTACTTGACGGCATCGATTCCAACCTTCGGAATCAACTCTTGATTCCCAGTGCCTCCAAAAAGAATTGATTCCCAGGTCTAATAAGTGCTGTTCTTTTTAACATTGATCAAGTATCTTCACAACAAAAGTAAAAACACTATTAAAAAAAATATGCAGCACAGTTGTACAGTGCTCAGCATATATGAGTACACCCCCATTTTGAAAATAATTATTTTTCTCCATTTCTCAGTGAATATGGGTAATATATATTGGTGCATTTGATCAAAACAGATTTATTAAACAGATATATCTATTAAAATAATATATTAGTCACAGAACATCTTTAGAAATAGAAAGATAATACATTTAAATTCCTGCAAAATATTGCAAAACAAAATTACAAACTACAACATTTCAACAAAATTGTATAATTTTTTTAATATCTCTTGATTTTTGCTATTTTTGAACATTTTATTTAATATAACATGACATATACATTTGGGCTACTAATTTTTGAACCATTATTGTAAGTTATTTTGTTAGATGAGCTCCAGATTTGGCTTCAGTACTGACTAAACTAATGTATATGCACAAATATAATCTTGTAAAGCTTCCTATAGAAAATATTAATTCAAATGAGAGATTTGTGGGGGGTGAACTCATATATGCTGAGCACTGTATATAGGAAATAAATATTTGAAAGTACATAAATCAACTAATACATGTTTTAATTCCTTAACGATCAGACATTTTCATTTTTATTTTATCCACATTACAGATCAAAGGGACAAACGCTCTTTTAGGGTGTGTGTACACCAAACTTGTTTTTATTTATGAGGTAAGTTTATTTTTTAATTAGATTTCAATTAGACCACCACAATTTGTTTAGAATGCCAGCAGTGTGTTTTAAATGCACTGACAGTTGGAGAATGTTCAACTACTGAGTAAAATGCAGCATAAATATGAATGCAGCATAAATACGCATTTATGTTCATATACTCAACTAGAGTTTAAAGAGGCGTATTGATTAGAAACTTGAAACTGAACAACACTTGAAAAAGGTTAATAATATAATAAGCCAACTGAGCTTAATGATTGTATTTATTTGAAGTCTAATACAAAATCCAGCCTTGAAAGTGTTGCAGAACAAAATGTACCGTCTGTATTTATTTTTCTTAGGAAGAAGCAAATGATTACTTCACAAACATACATTGTGTGCTGCCAAGGACTTTATAATACTGATCAAGAATATGTTATGTTGTTTATTCTGTGGATTCCTTCTTAAATAGATGGAGTTGTGGTCTGTTCTGAGCTTGAGGGATTTCACACAACACAATGTTAACACGTATGTTAATTGACACAAATACTGACACTAATTAAGTCTCTGTGGTTGTGGACGTATTTCTGGTCTTTATCAGTATCCAAGGTGTAATTCGTTGATTATTGCTTAGCGCTCTTCAACCTCTAGCCTTCTGCAAAACAAGACAACCACATTTATTCAAAGCAGTAAATCCATATTAAACATTTAACATTGGCATTTAGCTAGCCAGGAATTTTAGAATGACTAAAACAACATTTGAGATGGCATGTCCACTGAGATTAATGCACTAGTCCACAGTTATTTAATCACAAGATCGTAAGGCTCAAAATGACCAAAGGCATTTGTTTTTATTCCAAACTTTTTTTTTTCCAACAAAAGGGCCAGTTCAAAGTCCTAAAGGCCCAGAAGTGCTGATAAAGATCAGGCCTGTAGGCAGAGATGCGTGTATGTTGGGGGTCTGCAAAATGTCACACCTTGGGGAAACTCTAACCTGCTGATTGGTCAGTTTGAATTTCTCAGATTTGTCTCTCTTTCTCTCTCTGGTAACTTTCTACATTCAGGCTGGGTACAATTATATGTTTTATCATTCCATACATCTATTTTATTATCAATTCAAGTGTATAATGAATAAAAATGTTATTAAACCATTTCAGTTACGAATTATCTATTCGTAATTGAATAGATAATTCAAATAAACTCAGTAGGCAGAGACTATTTTTTTTTCAGCAAAAGGGTCAGTTCAAAGTCCTAAAGGCCCAGAAGTGCTAATAAAAATCAGGCCTGAATCAAAATGTTATTAAACCATTTCAGTTATGAATTATCAGTGAACTACTTTTGATTCAGCATTCTACCTATATTCTGCTATTTTAACTGAGCATATTTCTGTCATTGGTATAAGCTATAGTCTGTCTTAGGTTATGTGTATAGTTAGGTATTTATAGTATATGTATAGTTATAGTTGGTATAGTTATATTACTGGTTTAATTTACTTATAGGTTTAAATGAGCTCTTATATCCAGTGTTGTGTTCATATTTATAATTGATTATTTATGTAGCATCCTGCGAGACACAACATTTCGATCCCCGTATATTTCCACCATATACTGTATATTTTTTCCCTCAATTTCTGTTTAATGGAAAGAAGATTTATTCAATACATTCCTAAACATAATAGTTTTAATAACTAACTTCTAATACCTGATTTCTTATATCTTTGCCATAATGACAGTACATAATATTTTACTGGATATTTTTCAAGATACTAGTATTCAGCTTAAAGTGACATTTAAAACCTTAACTAGGTTAATTAGGTAAGTTAGGATAATTAGGCAAATCTTTGTTTACTGATGGTTTGTTCTGTAGACAATCTAAAAAATATATTATTTAAGGGGACTAATAATAATGACCTTAAAATATTTTCAATATTTTTTCAAAAACTGCTTTTATTATAGCTGAAAAAAAACAAATAAGACTTTCTCAAGAAGAAAAAATATTATCGCAAATACTCTGAAAAATGCCTTGCTCTGTTAAACATCATTTGGGAAATAATTAAAAAGGAAAAAATAAATAAATCGGGGCTGCATGGTGGCACAGTGGGTAGCACGATCGCCACAGAGCAAGAAGGTCACTGTTTCGAGCCTCGCCTGGGTCAGTTGGCATTTCTGTGTTTAGCTTGCATGTTTTCCCTGTGTTTGCGTGGGTTTTCTCTGGGTGCTCCGATTTCCCCCACAAGTCCAAAGACATGCGCTATAGGTGAATTGGATAAGCTAAATTGTCCGTAGTGTATGTGTGTAAAGGAGTGTGGATGTTTCCCAGTGATGGGTTGCGGCTGGAAGGGCATCCGCTGCGTAAAACATATGCTGGAAAGGTGGTGGTTCATTCCACTGTGGCGCACCCCAGATTAATAAAGGGACTAAGCCGAAAAGAAAATGAATGAATGAATGAATGAATGAATGAAAATAAGTAAATCACAGGAGGGCTAATAATTTTGACTTCAACTGCATGTAGTGAAATGCCAATAAACCTCAACTTGACTCAACTTGACTTGAAATGACAGAGGATGGTACTTTTTACACCATCATGCTAATAACGTTTCTTTATTCATTCTTCAATTTTTCAGCCTGAACCGCGGTAAAAATAAAACACCTTACAAGGTCAAGAATTGCATTGCATAAAGAATTTACTGTTTTAATCATAGTTTCTTGACATTTCTTATCAAATAAAAACTACCCAATTTTTAATGCACCATCTTAGCGCATCCATTTAATCCCTTTCATGTGATTTCCCAAAATGTGCATAAATATACATCAACATAGGCTCATTCTGAAAATGTAGCCCCATATATGCATTTCATCTTTAAAACGAATGCTAAGGGGCGGTATGATGCCGTTCCTTTTTGCGCTTACCAGCTGACCGCTTACCTCCGTGTGAACTGCTTTCCCGGTGTTACCAGTTTGTCCTGTAGCTTGCCATGTATGTCGGCGGAATTGAGACACAGAGAAGAGTTGACCACGATGATGGGGTTTGAGTTCTGCAAAGAACAGTTCCAGAAAGTGGGTAAGAGAAAGATGTGGTAAAAATCAGGCGAGGGCTGTTCTTTTTCTGGATTGCTTTTTAAAACTGTCAGTTGGGTTTAGGGAAATTGGCGGGCGCTTGTCAATTGGTGCTTTTGAAAACACTATTGGTTGGGTTTAGGAAAGGAGGAGGACGGATCAGTCAATCAGTCAACCAGTCAGTCATTCAGTCAGTCAGACTGAGAACAGGCGCAAATGGCACTCGCGAGAGAAATTTGAGATCTCAAAAAGTGTACACAGCGGCCTCTGATGGATTCACGAAAACAAAAACTGCTCCTCCTGGGATGTATTTGGCGCTCTCCAGAAATGTATAAATTGGTACGTTTTCAGAATAAGCCTGGGTTGATATACATGCATGGAAACAGCTGCTGATACAGGTTGCATGTTGTTAAAAACCTTGAGGCGCAATGTTAAAAAAACTTAAAGCACAATTTAGCATTGAAACCAACTTCTCAGATCCACCAAAAAAACAAGCTGTGTGTACAGAACAGGATTAAACACTCAAAAGCGATGCGACAACCATAATTAGGTGTATGTGGCCTTAGAGGCAACCATGACCTTCTCAACCTTGGTACAGAAACAAGATGGGTTGCTTTCTCTTTCCAATCTATTTTTTTCCTGTGACCATTAGGTAGACTTTGTGACTGCAAATGGACTCAGTGAATTAGGAAGCCCAGAATTAACTGCATACATCTACATCGATATGTTCTTTTGATAGTGCAGCAGAGACAGTAATGAGTTGTACTGTCTGTCATGCCATAGGTCTATTAAAGCAACTATTTATGGCTTAGTGAGCTGGCGGGGACAAGATATTAAGAGAAAATGCTTAGTAAACTGTCTCTTGCAAAGTGACTTCCTTTAAGCCCGACCAAAAATATATCCTCAAGTAAACAATGTGCATGATATTTTCCAGTAAGAGGCTATACCCAGCTGTCACAGCACCTACACTCTTGTTTACCTCATGTATTATTTTCTTACACCGCAGTCATGTTTTGATAGGTGTAAATTAGCTTGTTAGACCGTGAGATAATTACCCAAAAATGTTCAGTCAAATTTAATGTTTAAGCATTTCAAACAACACATCGAGTCCTCTTGAGAGGGCATTAAAATCATGTTTTCGTGATTGCCATGTCTGTGTTCAGCAAATTTAGCAGCTAGAACTATTATACTGTGTGAAAACAAGTAAATATTTGTCTAAACACACGTTCCAGATGATACTAATGGTTTGCGGTGGCACTTGTGTCTGTTTTCCCAGCATTAATTGGAGTGTCTTTGTTTGCAACATTGCAAGACATATTGCATCATTTAGCATTGCTCAAGTGCAAGTAATTTCTGTCAAATGCAGAAAATGATGTTAATAGCATTGCATAATATCCCTGCTCTAGAGAACGGTATTGCTGTTTTGGATGGTGGTGTCCTGGATCTCCACAAGACTTGTTTACTATGGCTTAACCATCTTTATTAAAAGGACTTCAGGTCAAGGTTTTGCTGCCAACAACTACTGCTGGAGTAGGCTTGTGCTAACAACTCAAAATAAGTAGGTCTTTTTTACGATCACAGTCATTGTTGAGTTTAAGATTTGGTTAAAGAGTCAGTTCACCCAAAAATGAAAATTAGCCCATGATTTACTCACCCTCAAGGCATCCAAGCAGTATATGACTCAGAGTTATTTGAAAAAAAGTATTCTTTGCTCTTTCAAGCTCTATAATGGCAGTGAGTGGGCGTTTCTCTTCAACAGACCAATAAAGCGCATTCATCCATAATAACAAGTGGCTTGCATGGCTCTGGGAGGTGAATAAAGGTTTCCTGTGGCAAATCAATACATGTTTTTTGTAAGAAAAATATTTATATTCATAACTTTATAAATGTGTGCGTAAAAAAATGATAAACATATGTATGCGCCATTAGACTGTTAAAGAGAAAAGCTGCCTGTTGTCCTTGTAGAGCTTAAAAACTCAGATTGGATTCGACTGAAAGAAGAAAGTCATATACTGTACACCTAGGATGCCTTAAGGAAGAGTAAATCATAGGTTAATTTTCATTTTTAGGTGAACTAACCCTTTAAGCAGTTGGACAGGTTAGGTGTAGGTTATATGTTTTTCTGATTTTGTTGCATCACACAAACCATAATAATTTTTTTTTACCAGATTGGGAATCACTGCAATCACTACCAATAAGACAAATCTAAATCCACCACTGTGTGTGACTTATTCATGGTTGTTATTGCTAAGCTCTAATGTTAATAAAGAAAAAAAAATGAAACCTTAAATGATTTATTCCCTATATTTTTCTGCCTATAAAGCTGTGCAAAACATGCAATTGTAGTATTTGATAGACATGGCTTTTCGTTAAAACCTTTTATAAGAATATAACTATTATTAACAATTTACCATACTGTATTTAGTCATATTAATGATCAAGAATAAATATCTGTACCTACCAATACTCAGACTATATAAGAATCAGAACTTTATGAAAAGGATTTTTTTTGCATTTATAAAAGTGCATTTATAAAAACTACAGTAACGTCAGCAATCTGATTATTTTTTTAAATTTCTATTTTTTTTTCTTTAAAATCTTCTATTTTATTATATATTTTATGCAATTTCTTTAATTAAGAATTTTATTTAAAATTTTTGCAGCCATTAGTCCAGTCTTACGTGTCACATGATCCTTCAGAATTCATTCATTCTTTTTTATAATTATCAATGATGGCTGGGTCGTAAATTGGCTGTAGTGTATGTGTGTGAATGAGTGTGTATGGATGTTTCCCAGTATTGGGTTGCAGCTGAAAGGGTATCCACTGTGTAAAACATATGCTGGATAAGTTGGCGGTTCATTCCACTGTGGCGACCCTTGATGAACAAAGGGACTAAGCCGAAGGAAAATGAATGAATGATTTGTCAATGATGACAAAAGTTATACAGTTTACAGTGTATTTTTTGGTGGATTTATATTTTTGAAGGATTATCTGATAAATAGCAAGTTCAGCAGACCAGCTTTAACCAGCTTGGAACATTTGGGTTGTGTAGTACATATATGTGTAGGTGGAACGGGTGGTTAATTATGAAATAATGAAAGAGGATATGCTTTCCAAAAAAAAAAAAAAAAAAGCATCTTAAAAAAAAGGCCTGTGCCCTTCTTTTGAATGGTAATCAGATGTGCAAGTGTGACAGAAATATTCAAGCCCCGTGTAAAATCAGGGCAGGCTTAAATTATTCCACTTGAGCATATTTAAGAATAAAAGCTTGTATTAGCTTAGATGTGAGCTGGAAATACATGTTTGGAAACCGGCACACCACCTGATACCTACAACAGGGCTCCAAGCCAACACAGCTCATCCCCTCCGCATGAGGAATATAAAGACATCATTACAGACTGAGCGAGATAGAGAGACAGATGCAGCCTTCATCCATTCCCTTTCGAATCAAAGCCAATTTCTATTCCTCCTTCACAGTGGCTTGTTGCAGAGTGAGCCATTACTCCAGGAAAAGATGTGCAACACCTCCGTATCGCACTGTCGCTTTCTCTCCCGGCACTAAAACCGTCCTAGGCCTGACAACTGCCTCCGTACTAAGTTACAGCGCGCCGTGTTTATACACTGTTTCGGCTCGCAGTTGTCACTTGAAATGCAATATCCAATTTGATTCAATCTATCCGAGTACCTGACAACCGTCTGCCTTCACTTTAACTTAAAGCTCTATTTAGGTATTGATTTATCTTTCTTTTAATGGACCCCAGTCGGGCCCTTAGCATTGATTAATGCTGCAAACACCGCAGGTATAAAGTTTGCACAGTGTAAAACAAGACTTTTGATGTACGCCATGGGACAAATTAATTCTGTTGAACAAACTGAAATATTTTAAGGTCATAATTTACCAGTAAGCTCAACGCCCACAGATAAATGGATCACGATGCAGACACAGTGAGCTTGACTGATGACTGTGTATGATTCAGTAGAGAGAGGAAAAAGTGACAGGAAGGCTTCACAGTAACTGGGTACAAAGTAACATGCCATACCTGCAGATAATACATTATCAGAGACATCACAGCACTGACTGGTGGTCTCTCTCTCTCTCTCTCTCTCTCTCTCTCTCTCTCTCTCTCTCGGACGAATCTGGAGGGAAAGGATGCAGTGATACAGCATTACTAAGTGAGCTCTCTGAGGCAGGCAGTGATTGGATCTTTAAGTGACTCTGTGGTTGAGAGTCTGCTCGCAGTCAGACGTTACCCGCTATCCTATTTGAAATGCCACGGAGGATATAGCAAGAGGATGCAGACCTGCCAAGATTGGGGAGTGGAAAGTGATGACACTTAATTATCATTTTGTTCCCGTGCAACAACTCTGACTAAAATACACACATTTCCACACGCGTTTGCAGGCTTTTTAGCTAAACTGTGACACTAATATCATGCGATGCTTCAAATATTCGTAAGTATTTTATGACTAATCATGGCGGTAAATGAAATCATAGCTCTCTTTGATCATCAACATACAACTTCCTACGAGAATTACTTTGGAGGCATGTGAAGTGAATCACAAGAAAACTATTTTGAATGAACATCACCTTGGCTTTGAGCCGATATTCTCAGTTTTTGGGTTTTGATGTGGGTGAGTGTGCTTTCGAACACAGTCAGGGAGAAGAAAAAAATACTCCATTACAAATGGGTTGATTAAGTGCCCTCTGCAAAGCGCCGTAAGTGGCCTTGTGCTAATACAGATCCTAAAGCTCCATTTCTCTCTCCCTCCGCCACCCATTCTGTGAATGCTCCCATAGACATTTGTCTCTACTCTCATTTTCAGAGGAGAAATGATTTCTTTCTCTCACTCTCTCTGTCCTTTATTCGCATCTCGGGCCGTTAAGTAGTGAAGCTGCTGGAATTTAGCGAAGCCATTTTGTTATGCGCTCCGGCTGGCTTATGTTCAGCTGAATGCAGATCTCTTCCGTCACTTCTCAAAGTCGGATACATTCATATTCTTAATAGAAATGATTATGGATTCAGCGGGAATTGGGGATGTTTGAATAGGGCGAGCTGTAGGCCGATTTTGCCATCAAAAAGAACAGAGGAGATCAGGCTTCATTGTCGAGCCTGACAAGATTAAGCAGTCTCAAAAAGCTGATGAAGCCCAGACTGGCTCAGCGGGCTGCAGGCCGCGTGGAGAATCAAAATGGTAAACAAAAGGCTGACGTTGATGAGGGCGCACTGTGTGTGGGGGGAGAGGTAGGCATAATGAAGTATCAACATAATTCTAAACATATATTGTAGAAAATGGCTATTTATTTAGTTCTGTGAGGTTTCTAGCTCCTGCAATATGCCAAAAACTATAGTTTTTGGGAGCCGAAGACAAAATTGCTTGCTTGGCTGTAAACACAACCTAATCTGGTCCTGTTTTTTACTGCGTTTTTTCGGTGATCTGGTCAGATAAGAGAATGTAGGATACACTATTCATAGTTGGAAAGTATCGAATTAAAAGGATGTTAATTGCGAGTAGTTTCAGTTGTAATTTGTGTGTTTGATACAATAAAGTGAAGAAAGAATGCTTTGTATTGCTTTTGCATCTTCCTTAACAATCGCATGGTCAACCACATGAGCATTTACATCGTGAAAGCAATCCAATCAAATGCAATTCGACCTCATCTGGAAATGTTTGAAAGTGGACAGTCTCAAATATTATTAAACACCATTCCATGATCAGATTGACAAAAAGAAAAATGTTGATACCATATATTAAGCACACCAAGCATAATAAATGTAAACATAATGATATAGAATTCTAATCTTCACTCTGAATGTACAACAACACTAGAGTTCAGACTACAACTATAACGATAAAGATTTAGAGAAACATAATATCGGCGAAATATCGTCACTTTCAGAAGGATTATTTCCACAGGTAATAATTGACAAAACACTGACAGTCAGAATCCATTGGAATAACCATACATTTCTGAAGATTACATAAAGATAATGACTGTATTGGAATCAATTGGCTATTCTATGTAAAATAGTGATAAAAAATATATATATAGAAGTTATGTAAGCCAGGCTAACAAATTAAAGTATAAAATTAAAAGAACCTCATGTATCCAGTGTTTCAGCATCTTTGTGTTGCATCCTTTGAAAATGCTGATGAATATTTGTGTTTTTTATTGCAATCGCTAGATTCACTGTTTAATTAGATAGATTAAGTTACAGGAGCTGGATTCACTGATCAAATGTACTAGTAGCACACTGAGGACATTTGCTGTTTACAATGGGTAATACAAAAAAAAAGCATAAACTAACAGTAAACAGATTGTTATTAATTGTCATTTGACACAAAATATATTTAAGGTTATATTTACTGTTATCGTTCTTGGTGTGAATGGGCCTTTAATGAGGTATAACTAAGGTATGTGCATTTGTAGAAGGTAAATACCTAGCCACAGAAGTAACATAAATACATCAAAATACATGGAATAGTCTAAAAGTGCACTGAAACCTTGCATCAAAATGTGATCTTTCTAATGGGTGAATAATTCTGCACTCAATTCAGTCATAAATTATTAACATGTAAATAATTTACATCAGCAAAACAAACTGTAAATAATATATAGGCTACCATTTTAAAGTCTGAGTATGGAACTTTTTGAAAGAAGTCTTGTATGCTCACCAACGCAGAATTTATTGATGAAAATACAGTAAAAACAGTGAATTGCTTCTACAGTGAAGTTTCTATTTTCATACATTTTAAAATATAATTTATTCCCGTGAACGAAAGCAACGTTTTTAATCAGCCATTACCCCAGTCTTCAGTTTTACACAACATAAATCATTGTAACTTGTTGACATGATGCTCTAGAAACATTTATGTTATGCTGCTATGTATTTTTTTCCAAGTTTGTTAAGTTAAATATATGAATTTAATTAAAGATTGCAGGATGGATTTTTTCTTAGCGATCAACTCACACATGATATGTAAATAAATTGTTATTCTAGTCATCTGTTGAAAATGAAATGTCTTCAAGTACCAGGTCAAATAAACATGATGTTCATCATCTGAAGCAAGTATGTATAACGTTGACAGCGCTGTTGATTATAATGAGAGATCTAGTTTTGTAGCACCATGCCAACCTCCCTGTTGTCATCACAATCAGTGGGCCTCTTGTTTTCTGTTTGCTGTATGCAATGTTTGTTTATAATTATATTAAATTAGGAGAAACTATTCACAGTTCAGATCAAACAAATCAGGGACTGGATCTAGACTCATTGGTGACCTCTGGTTTAACACGAGCTGAGATAAATTGGGCTGTTTTTTATTAAGAGATGGTTGAATGGCCCAATTTACTAAAATTCTCGCTATTGTCTTTGACGTGCTTGTTAAACAAACCCTTTTTTCTCCCTCAAATGTCATTAAATTTCACTCATGAAATATGAGCTGGACAAATTTCTGTGTAAAC
The DNA here is from genome assembly GCA_903798125.1 of Danio choprae. Classification (NCBI taxonomy): domain Eukaryota; kingdom Metazoa; phylum Chordata; class Actinopteri; order Cypriniformes; family Danionidae; genus Danio; species Danio choprae. Next base: position 14,975,705 of record CAIGQW010055024.1, on the reverse strand, counting down.
TGTCTATTAAAAAATGTCAGAGTGATGTTCATGTTGAAACAGAGCTCCGAATGTGCAGTCGGACTTCTAGTTTACGCAAAATGATAATTATGTGCCTGCATTTATCGTAGAATTCAAACTCTCTGCAGAATCTTGTTTCAAAACCCTCACTTAATTCTCTGCAGTCTTTTCAAAACCCTCACTTAATTTCAGCCTAGCACTGTGAGATTTCCACCAAAAAGAAAAACTCTCATTTCAGTCCTAGAGCTTAGTTGCTCTGTTAATAGCTGTCACTTTTAAATTAATGTAGATATTAGTGCAACAGCTGTGAGGCTGCAGCAGAATGGAAGTCAGAATTACAACACAGCCAGACAATGACCTAATAAAAACACAGCTTCAACCAAAAAGTCCCCAATAAAATCCCCTCCAATCCCAAAGTGTTTACATCTCCCGGCTTCAACAACCTCCCTCCCCCTCATGTTTGTGTGCTCTTTCGATGAAAGCCGAGCCATAGATTACGACATTAGTCGAGAATCTCTTGTGTAGTCACATATATTATGTCTCAACGATGCAGCTATGAATCTTGTTCAACATTTTCATCTCCAATGCAAATATAGCCCTATGATCGTTTATCAGGCGAGCGTCTCCAAATGCTTACTGCTCCCGTCCGCAAGCATTAATATTTCATCTTGTGAACAAGTCTGGCTTATGAGGCAACACATTTTTATTCTGCTGGTTATCTCACACTGTGCTGGAATCAGGACAAACGCTCCCTCCATCGTACACGGCGCTTTAAACCAGACCTGAATTGCGTTCTTTGTTCATTTGGCGAGTCAAAGCTAGTTTGCAGTGATCCACACTTCACTTTTTAACGCTTGCGCTATATTAATGAGGACTGGGCAGAGAGACTTGGTTGGATGTCTTCGCTTTGCACGTCTTCATATTCCTGCAGGCATTTGCATTTAAAAATGGTTCAAAAACTTCTGATAGACAGTGAGCGTAAATCTCGGATACCAACTGTTTATAGTGGGTGTATCGTGCAAAACAGCGGCTTCCAAAAAAATGATACCCCAAAGAAAATCTGGAATTTAAACCTAACATATCCCTTGAAATAATCCAAACATTTCATAGTTTTGATTTAAGCGAGTCATTTTTTTATGGATACATTAGCATGCACACACAGCTGAATGCAAAGCCTTTCAAAGTATATCCTATTTTATAGTATATCGAGCACTTGTGTCATCAACTTGGTGTTGTCGTTTAAACCACAGGTCTCAAACCCGATTCCTGGAGGGCCGCAGCTCTGCACAGTTTTGCTCCAACCATAATCAAACACAGCTGATCCAACTAATCAAGGTGTTCAAGACTACTAGAGACTGTTAAGCAGGTCTGAGTTGGAGGTGGTTGGAGCTAAACTATGCAGAGCTGCGCCTCTCAAGGACTTGAGCCCTCAAAAAAAAACATATTTGTAAACACAGGTGTCCATTGTTTATGTTCCTTCTGTGAAACAATGGTTAGGTTTTGTGTTGACACTATGTTGACAAACTAAGTTATGCAAAAAAGCTACATGTACAATTTATGATTAAAATAAAATAAATTCTGTACTTCTAAAAGCTTTCATTAAGAGAAAATGAGTCTACCTAGCAACAGGAAAAACACTGCAACATTAGAGTAACATTGATACAAAATTCCGCTCAGGTAATTGTATTAAAACTAATAACTGAGACACAAGATAAGGACCATTGCATTAGTATGAAATCATAGAACAAGTCTACAGCGAGATGAGAGACATGAAAAAACAGACATTCCCACCGGGCACCTCGATGTCAAAACAACATCAATAAACAGTCAAAAATACAAATTGAGTTGATGCCAATTGACTACCTTGATGTCAAAACAACATCAAATTGACATCAACAAAATAAAAATCAATTACAGGACCGTCGATTTGCATTTTTGGCATGTTATTTTGACGTTATGCTTGATGGAAATGATTAAATATATGATTGCTGAATGCTGCGGGCTGACCAGTCGAAATCAAAAATTGAAGAAAAGTCAGGCAATAATGTTACTTTTGAATGCATGTGAGGATCAGCCGTTTTGGATAATGCATAACACACTAGCCTATTTGGCAGATTATGATTCAGAAATGATGTTCTATGTACGTAATCGCTATCAGAGCCTCAGACATTAGCAAAACAAAGCATTAAGAGTCACACACAAGAAGAGAAGTGTGGGCAAGCATAATATAGAATAAATTCTTTATTAATCTGGGGTCGCCACAGCGGAATGAACCGCCAACTTATCCAGCATGTGTTTTACACAGCGGATGCCCTTCCAGTTGCAACCCATTACTGGGAAACACACATGCACACCCATTTACACACATACGCGACGAACAATTTAGCTTACCCAATTCACCTAGCGCATGTCTTTAGACTTTTGGGGAAAACCGGAGCACCCGGAAGAAACCCACGCCAACATGGGAAGAACATGCAAACTCCACACAGAAATGCCAACTGACCCAGCCGAGGCTCGACCCAGCGACCTTCTTGCTGTGAGACGACAATGCTAACCACTGAGCCACCGTGATGCCCAATTCCAAGCATATAATAGAAAAATATATACTGCCATTTCCCTTTCTATCTGTTTTGTTTCCCCAAATGTCTCCATTCAAAGTCATTGATGCCAATTTGTTCGTTCATGTACAGTGATTAGATTCATTGTTTTGGACTGCTCTCTTGAACTTGAGATATTGAGAGTAGCAGGAGTGTGTGAGAAGTGTTTTGTGATTTCAATAGCCGTGACCATATTGTGTTTTCCTGTTGCCCAGTCTGTGCAGCGTACTTCACTTCTTCACCAAAGTTTTAAATCCACAGAATTTGACATGGTGATTCAATTACAAAAAAGGACATCATGTGCATACATATGTTCAGTCTATAGCCATGCACAGATACTTGACAATCAAAACAACAATTGTGGGCAACAGACCCATATGTGCACAGACATGTTGTGTTTACTAACCAACTACTGCTCCGTCCTGCATTATAGAGCGTTTTAATCATTGCGAATTGAGATTATCTTTACAATGTGTTATGCGTGCGAAATTACAGAAGCACTGAGTAGTGATCTAAGACTTCTTTAAATGGCATTGTATAACTACAATATAATCTATAAGCTTGATTTAAAAAGCTAAAAACACTGCAACATCAAAAGACATACAAACCTATTGCACATTTGCATTGTGCTGTCTCAGAGAAACGCCTTGCTATAATGAATGAAATGTAATTAAATTGCTGCTCTTAACCTTGAAGTGCCAAACACCCTCTGGAGGTTTTAGCATAGCTTGTAAAGAACCCCGAGTAATTGAATGCACCTGCTTTTATTGACAGGCTACACCATTACCATCTGATCATCTTAAAGCGATGAAGCTTCGGCTACAATATCGCTTGCCACCTCTCACAGCATTTACATCATTTACATTTACAGAGACATCTTCCATCTCCGAAGCAGGTGTTTGGTTGTTGAGTTATTTAGCGTGTTACATTCAGACACGGTTTCGGGCGGGCTGTCATCGCACTGATCAGCGTGGCATTACCGGCCCAACGGTAACACGGGGGTAGAAACTGCCAATGGTGCACTTTGTTGAGCCCCCCTTAGGGCCCATAACTCACTTAGCAAGTTGGCTGACAATTTGCTAAGAAGCCGAGCACAGTGGCGACAGGATAGCCTGTGAATGAAAGTGAATTAAAGCATCAGAAGCGCACCTGATCAATGGGAATGACAGGGTGTTTTGTATGGGATTCATGCAGGCTGAATTTCCACAGCATCTGAGTTCATACGGTTTAATATTACTGCTTCTTTTCTTTTTCTTTTTTCAGTGCATGGATCCCCAGCCGAAAGCCAAGAGCAGAAGTAGAAGCTTTACAATATATTCCTGTATATAGAGTAAAGAGAATCTGAAAATGAATGGTACTGCCTAACTCTCTTTCTAGGGAACCCAGAGTCAATGAGCTCCCTTCAGAATGCAGACACCTGGCCCAGTAATGAACCGCAGCCCAGAAGGAATGAGCTTAACTGGAGTAGAGACTTACAGTGGAGCCTAGTGAGGAACTGTGTCATCCATTGTGCTACTATAGTGAGGAAGCACTGTTATATCTGTTTCTGTGTCTGTATTTTGAGCGTTCTCACCGGGAAGCCTTTTTCCCTCTGAATTGATTATTCTACATCTATTCTCTGAATGAATAATCCCTAATCACCCGGTAAAAATGGTCCGAGCGATATTGCATTTCAGCAACGCTTGAAGTTTGAGGGTCAACTAAATATTCAAATGACATGTCTTTTTATTCACCACATCTAATCTGATAATGGAACTCCAATTGTGATTTCACAGCACCGCTGTATTATATCTCTTTGCCAGAGAGTGTACTAATGAAGCAGAATAAGCCACGTTATTTCACACATATCATGCATATGAATCCACGCAGATTTAAACTCATTACAATTCACCGCCACTTATGTATTATCTCATGTACGTATTCGATACAGTTCGACAGCGGCTTGTTTAATGTAGCGGAACCTCACGTTACACTCCCGCTAATTATGAAAGAGTCCAAGGTGACACGCGGGATTTCATAGGAAGGGCGAGGGTATCAATTCCTCATTCGCGCTGCAATTAATTAGTATGTCACATACTACAAGTGTCCTCAGTCTCATTCCTCTTAATTGATGATTGATAAGGAATTTAGAGAGGAAGCAGATCCTCTTTAATGAAGACTGGCAGCTGTTATTTCAAGGCCCTAAATGATCCCCACGGCCTTCTCGAAGGTCACACAGCTCTAATATGTGGTAATTAGGTGAGGTGAAATAAGGTCAGTGCCTCAAGCTAGGATCTTTAACTTCTGAAGAACACCCCGCAGGGGTAAAATGACTATCACCTCTATGTAATTTCTCAAGTTTTATAGGCTTCACAGCCACCCCTATAATGATCACTATGATAAGCAACTGGCTTTGAACTGTGGGTTATCCCAATCAGTGCAGCAGTGGCTTGTATAAGACTGTTGGATATGGCATAAAACGGCTAAGGTGAAGACAAAGATTAGGCATCCTATGCAGTTCCAAACAGAGTTGGGAACAATCACTATTGAGTGCACAAATCCACATAAATTCCAAACACACACATATTCACTCCACTGCAAATATTCCAGCAGCAGATGTAAAACCCTACTAAACTCCTAATGACAGTCTCCAAGCAGATTAAAGCTCACACACCCAAATGCAGCGCTGTGCTGTCAGCAGACAGAGGGTGTTAATCAAGGCCAGGCTGAGGCTCGCTCTCATCGGCTTTTATTCCAGAGAGGGGGGTCAAGTCGGCATCGGCCTAAACTTAGAGAAGGATCAACGGGAGAGACAAAGAATAATAATTTGCTTGCTTTGAGATTGGCTAGCTTGCAAGGGTTAAACATGAGTGGATTAGACAGCCAGCACACATCCGTTTCCATACTGTAATCCTCTTAGTGCCCACTCCTAATGTGTTTTTATATCATTCCTATCTCTCACCGAGGTGAAATATCAGATTAGTTACCCAGCTTTGAGTATATCACATTACGTTCTTATCTAACAGCGAACGCACGTGAGGGAGACTATAGTGAAAAAGAGAAAAAGAGGAACGAGACCACACCACCTTTGGATAATACCTGCAAATGAGCCCCTCCCTCCCACATCTCTTTCTGTGTTTTTGATGGTTATGGGAGTTAATCTCTAAAATAGGTGATTTACTTATGATCCTCAGATTTACTGGCGGATTAGGCTTCCCTGCTCCTTTGTTTACCAGCGCTGGCATAGATCACCCCTGCTTCAGAGAAGTGGCGGTGTGCAAACCCAGGGATTGTTTGTGTATCTGTCTGTGCGTTTGCATCTGCAGACATTTCCCTCTGATGTTCTCCATTGGAGAAGCTGTGTAAAGGCAATTCTGCCCTCTTTCTCTTGTCCTGGGAGCCTAGCCCGAGGGCACAGAAAATCAGCCAGCCCAGAATATGCACATGCAGCACAAGGAGATTAGTTAAAGCATTTACTGCAGCTCAAAGCCAGATTTAAATGCTACAGTATCTCTTTTTCCATTCACATCTCTCGCAACCACCACCGTTTCAATAAACAACAGCGAACGATGTTGGCCTTTCGCACCAACAATTTATCTTTTGTGATGGCGAACGACTACCGCTCTGGCCTTTTTGATCAAAAACTGAAATCTCTTTGGTCTCAGTGAGGGACTATGACTGAAAAGAAACAGCAGCAGTGTGTGTTAAAACAAAGACTCTGGCACATGCTACTCACTAAAATGATGTGTCCCTGAGAGCTCTTGTGTGACATTTTAGCTTTGAAAAGGAACACGTATACAGCATTTGTGAATGCGCACAACATTCTGTCGCCCTGAAATTCAAGGTTTCTAGAAATCAAATTAATCTTTTCTGCATATTTGCGCACACGCCCACGCATACTTTCACACAAGAGGAGAGGTCACCTGTTCAACCGCCGCTCCCCTTCCTACTCAAACTATAAGCTTTGAGAGCTGATCCTATTGACTCATAAACTTTCTAACAGGTAAATGGACAAAACCAGCCTAGAATCATATATATTAAATGGCATGTACTGTATTCTAGCAAGTTTTGCAGCAATTTTAAAGTGACGTGTCTAGTAGCATCAAAAACTGTTTGGGATTTTATTTGCTTTATGCATATATCATTGCAGTTAATCATTTATAATAAATAGTTAATGTTTCAGTGTATTAAAAAATAACATAGCACTAAAAACTAAACCTAACGTGTAGCACATAAATGAAAAGTTTTGAATTAAGCTACTATGCTGTGTTTTACCAGTATTCATTTTGTGAACAAAAATGGCTTGACACAAACTGAAAAAAATGATTATAAAAAACATTATGTTGGTTAGTTTTTACCCTTTTGACTACGTTTTAGTCTCATTTTTGTGCTGTTCATTCATTAAACGAGCAAATCAGAGTGTATTAATTCAAAGTGTTCACCATAGTCATGATATTAGCACTGTGGACATGTCAATTTTTTGTTCCTGTCTGTCAAACTATAGGCAATGAACATTTTCGACCCTTCGTTTAATTGAACTAACTCTGTTTCATGTGTCTCACACAGTACTGGAGTTTTTCAACACTGTACCAGATGAGCTTCCAAGCACATTTAGTACATTGGAAAAGCCATACATATGGAAATATACTCTATATGCAATAACTTTACTGATCATGCAACATAGTAAAAAAGTTTTGAGGTGATAACATCAACCCTGCAAAAAATATTATTAGTCAATAACTTGCCGCTGTAAGCATAATTAGCATTTGCATTAATGTCTCTGTTTGTATTCAGCAGTATTCATTTTGTGAACATTAATGGCTTGACACAAACAGAAAAAAAGGATACTAGAAACATATTATGTTGGTTAGTTTTTACCCCTTTGACTACGTTTTGGTCTAATTTTTGTGCTCTTCATTCATTAAATGAGCAGATCAGAGTGTATTAATTCAAAGTGTTCATCATAGTCATGATATTAGCACTGAAGACATGTCAATTTTTTGTTTCTGTCTGTCAAACTATAGGCAATAAACATTTTCGACCCTTCGTTTAATTGAACTAAATCTGTTTCATGTGTCTCACACAGTACTGGAGTTCTTCAACACTGTACCAGATGAGCTTCCAAGCACGTTTAGTACACACATATGGAGATATACTGTATATGCAGTAGCTTTACTGAACATGCAACATAAAAGTGTTTTGAGGTGATAACATCAACCCTGCAAAAATCCTTATTAGTCAATAACTTGCCCCTGTACGCACATTTAGCCTAATTAGCATTTGCATTAATGTTTCTGTTTGTAGCTTATAGCTAAAAATCTTTAATTTGACAAAAATGCAGGTTGGTAAAGGCACATTTTCCCTGTTAAATATGCAAAGACAACTACCACTCACTTCCTGAATGCATGCCATAAAGTTTTATTTTCTACATATGGACACAAAGATCTGCCATAGCTATCAGCCAAGCATCTTATCACACCTGTTATTTGAAGGAATATCAGTTCTAACTGCCATTAATAAGTGTTATTGATTTCAGAGGAGAGGGAGGCAGTGCTTAACTTGTTTTTAGCATCACGTTTTTTAAGAAAAAAATCAATATGAGTATTTTGTGCTACTGTTTTAAGAGGAAAAGGTTTAACGGGAGTTATCTGTGTGTCTGGGAGTTCTTAGAAAGTATTATGTAGCAGGATATCATGCTGAAACAGACATCAACCTTACAAAATGTCACTACAATAATTATATCAAATCAAGGATTCCTGGGGTGCTCTGTCTGTGGAAGGATATAAAAGCAGCAGGGGAATGTCTTTGTAACCTCCAGCGATGCAGAGTTTGACAAAATATCTAGTTTATTTGGAGTATATTCTAGGATGAAACAGTTGACAAAAAAGACAAAGAAACATATCAAAAATTTAGAGCCGTCTTTCTTACTGCATCCAATCTCAGTGGGCTATAAATAACGTTTGTTTTATTGGATAATATGTTCTAAACTATTCTGTTGCTGTCAAATAAGCATGCTGTTTGGAAAGACAGACAAACTTTATCTCCTTTTTATATTGTGTTTGGGTATATGCGTTCCATTTGAGTCTGTCTTTAGGAACGTTACATATGAACTAAACAAATGTTGACACTGAGGGAATTCTATTCGTCTACACAGCCCACACATTGGGACCTGAGGGTCTTGAAACCCTGTGATCCTCCCTTGTCCCTGAGGGATGAGTAAACATTGGCTGCCACTGATAGTGAAGGAATTCCCATAACCTGAGGCCATCCCATCCTCCCGCTCATGCTAATGCCTGTTACCTGCAAAGACAGATAATGAAGCCAGCAGCCATCTCCGCCACAATTACCTTGCAAAGAGCCAATGTTTACGAATGCACTTCGCCCTGAGGATATGCCAGGGTGGGGTGGACCACCTCAGATAAAAATAAAAAAAGCAAGAGATGAAAATAGACAGATCAATCTAGTAAAAGCCAACCCACGACCACACTTTGACCCATTCTCGTTGCGCATATGCACAATGGGACTCCCTACCCTCTTAAGGAGCAAATTTATTCATGCATGCTGTATCGGCTCGCATTATCAAGCTAGTCTTGCTTGTATACTGCTACTACTGATCAAAGCTTAACAAAAATCTCGTACAGAGAGTTTGCAGAGACGAAAAGAAAGAAAGGAAGAGGGGTAGAGAGAAAATGGAAAATACGCACAAAAACCACAATCTGCTCAGAACAGACTTTTCAATACTGGATGTGCAATTAGCGCACACTAAACAGCATGCCATGCCTCTCAGAAGCTATTTCCTTAATCCGTACAGCGGGGAGGAGAATGATCCTCCCAAGAAATGAAATCTCTATATCCCTCCGTTTGCAGTACACCAGCTATCTGCACCACCTTCTCATTGGCCCTTAAAGCACCTTAATCGCTCCAGGCATTATACGGGCTAATTTCCATATTAATTTCTTTCTTCTCTGCCTTCCCCTTTAAATTTTGCCCCGGCGAGAGCCTCGTCCAATGGCAGAGGGACAAATTGCATTGCCGGCTACATGTGTTGAATCTAAAAAGTCAGCCGAGACACCTCTGAGAAGAGGGCACACGTAAACAACACAGAAGCCATTTATAACTCTCCTTTGGGAGAAGGGAATTGGATTGACAGTAGTCCCTGCAGACAGCTACCTTTATTGATATCACAATCCAGATAGAAATAACCTGCAATTCCGTCACATTGTCTGGAGGGGGGGGGGTTGTCTGGCAGGGCCTGGTTGGCAAAACCTCCCCGGTTACAGTACACTGCACAGAGCTCCTTTCTGCCAATGTTTGTCTGAGCTCTCTCATGGGTTTGTTGTAAGCTATTGTAGAGAGCAAACATTATGAGAAAAGGGGAAAATTGATATATGTGGCAGCGTGCGTAATGCGCCTATATCACCTGTCCAATATTCTGCAACATCAATATTTGCTGCTATTATGACAAGGGTCTGCTCTGATGGTTGCATTTAATACATTTTTAATATCATCTATCTTGAAATGTATACGTTTGAGGGGAAGACAAATCACTAAACTTGCCAAAGTTTGATAGGTTAGTAGCAATATATTTTTGAATATCTGTAAACAGTTGGGTTTGTGGACCACTTTGTTTTTATCTATGAAATGGATATTACTGCTAGTGGACCAACATTGCTGTGTAGTTATTGTTATTGAGGTTTATTATCATGGCATTTCAAATTTCAAATTGCTTATTAACAATGCAAAGCCTCAAACAGTAAGATTCAAATTTGCGCAATTCAACACAATTTTTATAATGTCTGTTTGTATTACGTTTATTTGTGGGGGCGTATTTTTGGGGACAAAATATATTGTGCAATTTATTAGCATAAACAAACCACAAAAGCCTGTTATATCATAACTGATAGATTTTAGCATGATTCTAGCAACTTGAAGGTGACGATAATTATACTAAAAAGGCCTTTTACATCTATCAGGGCAAAATGCAGTGGGATGAAATGGGATCTACTTTTTTTTCAAAGCTACTTTTTTATAAGATTAAGATTACATGAATATTTTTAGAGATATAAAAACATGAAAACATTGATATTGACACTGACACTGAAATTTGTTTTGAAACTTCCTTTGTAACTGTTTAAAAAGTATATTTTATATACATCAATGTATATCTAAGGATGTGTGTAGTAAGAAATTCAAATGTTTGACATCTTGCTATGCTATCACTGTCATGTGACTTATGGTGTTCAGATGCACTCAAGCCATGCCATGATTACTGTAATCACTAGATTCCAAGTTGTCAAACATGTTCTTGTAGAATTTATAAACTGGGAAATTTCTGAGACCTACGATTTGTAAAACGTGAGTGATGTACCACCTCAAAACTGCAGATTAATTCAGGGGCTGTAATAAAATGCTGATAGTGCTGCCTCAGAAACACATAATTCTGATTTAATTAGATAAACAGCTACATGTTCACAGTTCAATATTTAGATCAACTCTAAATTAAGGTAATTATGACACAAGGTAGCATTATCCAGCTACTTTTTGAAAACTGTTAAATGTATAATATGGATTTAAACATACTACTCAGCTCACATGCAGTTTTTCACCATATAGTATGAAAATATGTATATTTTGATGAAAGAATGGTGTCTCAGAAAATTTCAAACCAGTATACACTGTTTGATGTTGATCAGATGTTGATCTACCGCATAAAGTCAAATATACCTGAAATGTAGCATTGCATGGCTAGGGCAAATATGCTATTTGACATTTAAAAGATCAGTTTTATCACAGCGCATCTGGTTAGAACATGCCTGCAAGCAGAAACAACACATGGGCTTTTAAAAAATATTTAGAAGGTCTTATTTAAGTGGGTGGCTCTTGGCCAGAATAAATTGCAATGTAGACTAGGCTTTATATAACAGGTGCTGTTTGACCCTTGTGTGAAAACATATCAACATGCATTCAAGAAAAAAAAAACACACTTTGAGATTAAATAGACTGATTATATAAAGCACTCAAAACTAACACCATCCCTGCGGATAGTGTTTTAATTTATCTAACGATTGACAGTAGCAGATCCTTCTTGACCCATAAGAGCACATAAACACACGTAGCTCCATTTAGAGCCATGACTTGGACTATATCAATACATCTTTTTTTTTTTTTGGTGGATTAAGCTAACAATTGACTGGAGGAGATTTGCAGTAATATGAGGGATAAAGCCAAGCTACTCAAAAATATATATTTAGATATTAGATTAGACAGACAGATTTAGAGAAGGAAAACAAACAACCGCAATATGTCATTTGCTGTTAAGCCCTTGTGAATGAATACACTTGATGTCACATATGTTCTCTACCCATATTGTCAAGCTGTGCCCAAGACCAATTCAAGTCTGTGCCCTGTTTTCGATTATGCTTTTACCACCCACTGGCTTTCATTTACCTGAAATGATCTGATCTGGATGGTACAAAGACACACACAGGCGCACAAACACTCCTTTCTGAACACACACACACACACACACACACACACAAAAAGCGTCTGAAGTGGCCTAATGGCTTATACTCCACTAATTTGTCTTGACTAGAGAACAGCTGTAAACACACACCCAGGGGGACGAGGGCTGATAAGCTCTCCGTCCTGCTGATGCTATCAGACAAAGGGCTGCCCCACCCAGGGCTGCACAATTCCAGGTGTTTTAGCCTACATGTTCTGACATCAATCAGGCCCTGGGCTAAAAAAGTGGCATGAAAAATAATCATCGGATCATACTAATTGACCATAGAGCAGGTGATTTAGCAAGCAACGAGAACAGAGTGCACTGTATGTTTGAGTGGTTATGATTATGCAAGGTGGTCTTTGCACTTGTGCTGACTGCTAAACAAAGGCCACTGATTTTGGCGTATAGGGGTAATCACGACTGGAATTCCAGACTCTCATGGTGTATTGAACACATGATTATGCTCATTGTCTGGGTGGCGTGGGGTGAGAAAAAGAATGTTAAACATTAGCGTTTAAATGGGAAATTGGGAACTGTAGACCTTTCAGAGTCCTTATCATCTGATCCTGAAAGCCAGTGAACTTATAAAAAAAGGGAGGGCCCATTTTGTAAAAGAGCTACAAATCCAAATCTGATTTCCGTGGCTTTTATGTGGCATTCCGTTCAAAGTCAGATGGTAATGTTTTGTATGTGATATCTCGCTACCCGGAATGCTCAAAATAAATTCCTTTTCCAGGTATTAATCTCTTTCCATAAGCAAAAGTCTGAAAGCAACCAGACTGTGCAGGGTATTGTGCTAACTACTGCTGTAACCTATTGGACTCCTGTTCAAATAGTATGTCAATACATGAGAAAAAAAAAAAAAAATAAATATATATATATATATATATATATATATATCATGTTCTTTTAGGGGAAAAGGTCATCATTTTACATTGTATGACCAATCTATATAGCCAAACACATTCCCTTTTGTTGAAACAGGATAATTGGATGGATGGATGGATGGATGGATGGATGGATAGTTGAATAGAAAGATAGATAGATGGGTGGATGGATGGATGGATGGATAGATGAATGTATTCTGCTGCTTGTTCAATCTACTTATTTAAAATGAGTTGAAACAACACAATTCTTAAGTTGTTATTGGGGACAACTTAATTGTCTTATGTTCAATCAACTTAAATTTATAAAAACATCAATTTGTGAAGATCAATTTGTGTTGGGACAACATTAAGGAATTGTGTGGAACCCAGCATTTTTTACAGTATAGATAGATAGATAGATAGATAGATAGATAGATAGATAGATAGATAGATAGATAGATAGATAGATAGATAGATAGATAGATAGATAGATAGATAGATTTTTTTGTATCTAGAATTTTTGCAATGATCCAAGAGTACTTTTCAGCTCTTAAAACTCACCATTAAGAGGTATTAAAAGTCATTATGGCAATTAGAGAGACACGAGTCTCACAGGGATTCAATTTGCCATAAAGATGGTGGAACTACATGTATTAATTGCTATCTAAATGCTGAAATATTTAAATTAATCTTGCATAAGTAGAGCACGGTGCTCTTAAACGCGTCATACTGAAGGCAAATGGGATGTTGGGTTACTAATTATTAGTCTCAATTGCAGCCGTCATAAGTTCCACAATGAAGTGTGAATACAGCTCAATCTTGTTTGGGCCTAGAGTGGAGTGAAATCTAATTGGTTGCAGCTGTGCCGAGTGCCAGTTACAGTGATGAATCCTACGACGTGACTGGCACCACTGTGTACATTTCATCCCTTGAGTATTCCCTCTCCAGCTCTTGCTGATAGGAAGTCTTTGACATTAATAGGCCAAGTTGCCCATATTACTTCAATCATTTAAAAAAGACTAATTGATTATAATTAAGCGTGAATCTAATAGCATAATATGTCGCCATATCTAAATACATGCAAACACATGTATTTGAAATAGTCATTCGCACATTGAATGCAAGATAATTCATAATACAAACGAGAAATCTTTAAAGTAAAATAAATGTAAAAACATGACATGATATACACTGTTAAAAAATGATGATTGGAGCAAATGGTTTTCTGGGGTTGTGCCAGTCTTTACTCGGGCTGTGTAAACTGTTGCCAACAACAGTTAACAGCAGTTTCATTTCACACTATAAACATTTTCTTTTTCCCTATAATGAAATCTTAAACACAGCCATCGCTAAAACCTATCAGCACCTTATAATAGTTTTTAGAGCTCCCAGTGGAAACAGTTGTAGCGTTTACAACCCTCATAATGCATTCAAGGTTTTTTTTGGCTAAGAAAACACTAATATCAAAAAATGAAAAAATAAATATAAAAATGCATGGATTTTTTTTTAAATAAGACTAAAACTTCTAATATTATTATAAATATTTTTAAAATACAAATATTCAGATACTGACACGCTCTCATGAATTCCATACAATGACATATTTAAATACAGTTTCTTACCTAAAGCATCCATTCACCCACCAACCCACCCATCCATTTATCCATCTATTCATTAATATAATCATTTATTAGTTAATGTTAGTTGATGCATTTACTAACATGAACAAACAATGAACAATACATTTATTACAGCATTTTTTCATGTTAGTTAATGTTTGTTAACGTAAATAAAGCCATTCACTGTTAGTTTATGTTAAATCACTGTGCACTGTACAAACACAATTTTGGATTTTAATAATGCATTAGTAAATAATAACTATGATTAATAAATGCTGTAGTAAGTATTATTCATTATTAGTTCATGCTAGTAAATATATTAACTAACATTAACTAATGAAACTGTGTTGTAAACGGTGACCCATTCATTTAGGTAAGTAATTGGTAAAAAATAAATAAATAAATAAATATATTCAAAACTTTAACTTTCCCCCCATATTCATATATTTATATCTGGAGCATTATTTCTATATAACTTTTACTGCCAATGATCATCCACTTCAATTTCCTTATTAGCAATGCAGGGTAGATCCCTAACCCTAACCCTCAACAGACCAAATCTTTCATCATGACCTCTACTTTGCCATAGTTTCAACCACTACTAGGCACAAGAGATTGAAATAGTCACTGGAAATGACACTCAGTCTCCTCATAACTATGCATAAAAAAGCAAAATATGCAGACATAAACAAAGTGCTAAAAATGATTTGTCTATAATTTAAACCTCTTCTCTGAATAAATAAGACGCCTGCCCTTTGTCATTCAATTCCACCATAAGACCACCAACAAGCATTTGAATATCAACAGCTCCGTCGCTGATGCAACAGTGTCCTCCCAGCTTAGCAGGGGGACTCAGATGGAGAAAGAAAGAGAGGATGTTTTAACACAACATATCAAGACATAGATAGCAGGGCAAGGCAACAACTGTATGATGATGAGCCTGTCAGTTATCTTGCTGTCTGCTTCCAGCCATGATCATTAGAGTAAATCAAACGCCTCCAATACTCTAAGATGAAGACCATAATGGACTTGTCTTATTAGCCACATTCAGCCAAAAAAAGAGCCTCTGAATTCGAATAAATCATGCTCTATCCTTCCTCTCTCTCTCTCTGTCTTCCAAAGGACACCTGTAGGTCTGAGTCTCAGTGAACCGCCTATGCTATTCACTAGAAGATAGGCAGCTGCACACTAAGGGTAATAAGGCAGCAACATATCAGCCCAGCTCAGATATTCCTTTCAAAATGAGCAGAAGGGACCGGCTACAGAAGTGTGCCATGCTTTAGCAGCAAAATATAGCATCAAATCAGTTATTCTCTATGTACTGTGGAAAGCGTTGGCTCAAGGCTTGGAGCAAAAAAAAAAAAGAAAAAAAAGAAGAAGAAAAAAAGTGTCTTAAAGAAGTTCAAAACCACTGCATGATTGAGTGACTCCCGCTCCACAAAGTAACTCGGGCTGCAGCCTGTGTGCACCTTTACTTACCAATTCACACAGATGGTTTTAGCGGTTACCTGGTCGAACACAAAAACAATGCTAAGAAAGTATTGTTCATATTTATGAAAAAATAAAAAACAGGCAGAAAGACAGATTCCCCTCCTCGTCTTGTTCTTTTTCTATCTTCCTAATGCTTTACTTCATTTCCAAGAACTTCAAAGCATTGGTTTGCAGTGCGGTGTTATTATTTATTTGAGAACCATCGCTGCTTTTTTTGATGCAGGGTCCATTTTTCACCATCTCTCGCCACTGGGTTGAATTCGCTCTGGCTTTGATGATCATTTTCTCCTCCATTACAATGAATGAAACACAGTGAGATTAAAACCCCCATTCATATTCATCACTCACCTTCGCAGACTACAAATGTTGTCTTCATATTACACATAATCCTACACTGTAAAGAATATCCATAAATTAACTTTTATTTTTTGCATTTTGTGATTCATGTTTTATTATTATTATTATTATTATTATTATTATTATTATTATTATTATT
>CAIGQW010055024.1:14936193-14948438 GCA_903798125.1 Danio choprae | reverse complement strand
AAAGAAAGAAAGAAAGAAAGAAAGAAAGAAAGAAAGAAAGAAAGAAATAATAAATGAATGAATGAATGAATGAATCACTATAGATTTTACACACATGCAGAATTTTTCTTCTGCTAAATGTGGTTTTGAATTCTTACATTCGGGTGCAGTACAAAGAGCTAAACAATACTTTAGGATCTCAAACATTTCACTGTTCCTGATCTAGGGATTCAGAGCTAAATGATTGCATTTTTGATTGCTAAATGATTGCATTAAATGATTGCAACTTTATAAATGATTTTTCAATAAGTCATAATTATGCACGCTTATAAAAACAAATAATTGACTAGAAAGAAAAGAAAGAAAGAAAGAAATGCATTTAGAAAAGGCATGTGGAAATCATGCATTTTTCATAAACTACACAATGCTATTATATTGGATTAATACATTTTGGATTTGTATATGACTGACTGAATGTATAGAGCAGCAGATATGTATGTTTGTAATTCTTATTGTACGTTTACTTTGAAATGTCTTTTTCTAAAATAAATAATTAAAAGTTGGAGAAGAACAGCATTTTTTCACGCTCTTGCAAAGTAACACTTAATGTGTGATATCGCTTAGATCAGGGCGACGAAGATGAAACCTGTGAAAAGGGACTTCTGATGGAAAAGTTGCTGGCCAGATACAGATACAGTTGAGAACCCACAAGAGAGAAAAATAACTTTATAAATGATTTTTCTCACTCTCTCTCTTTTAGCCTCAACTCTCATTAACACAGATTTAGCTGCCAGCGCTGAAAATGCCTGTGGTTAAATTAATAGGATGGGAAAGGTCGGCCTACATTCTCTAACACAAGGCACTGCCACAGGGAACGAGGAACAGACAACTTTCTACATGCATTATCAGAATACTAGTGGATTTGTTCAATTATATACCAGGGATAATAGACAAGGCACCGATGTCTGCTTATTTTAACCAGCAGAATATGTGCCGTATTCAGCTGCATGCGAACAAACAGAGAATTCAGAACAAATTACAAGAAAATCCTAGTGGGTGCATTTCAAACTGGTGGGTTGTATGTGTATGTGCACGTGCAAACTATGAGATTTATGAGAGCAGATGTCCTTCCAAATATTTTTATACCTACTTGCCAATTAAACTACCAGGGGATCTGCACATGGATAGACCTTTTAGGGAAATTGAATATCTATTTAACTCAGTTTTTTTTTCAAGTTCAGTCATTTGCATTACAGTATAAACTCTCTTGTCTGAATCATATTAAAGTGGTATGCTATAAATATGCTCAAGTATAGAGGTGGAAAGTGTATAAACAGAAAGTGTTCTTTAATTCATCTTTATTTCTATAGCGCTTTTTAAATGTACAGTAGATTGTGTCAAAGCAGCTTAACATAGATGAAGAAACACAATGTGTTGTGTTCAGTCAAACACAATGTGTATTCGTTTGGCATTCATCATCAGCTATAACAGATTGATAGTAGGATGTTCTCTAATGCCCATATACAAAAGGTATACAAAGTTCCTGTGGCGTTAAAAAAGATCAGCCATTATAAATATTGCTTTCCAAGCTAAAATTTTTGGCGATCACAGAGTGACCTTTTGAGGTTGCCAAACTAAATTCTACTTTTCTTCTGACTTTAAATTGTTCACTCTCTCTGTCAGGGACTGTATGCATGTATTGGATATGTGAAATATACAGGGACAGAAAGTAAGTTTCCTTTAACAGAGGCTGGCTCTTTTATCTTCGATCTTACAAAACCCTCGTGCAGTTGGTTAGACAGTGTGATATTGCTTCTTTGCGCCTTTATTTTCAAAGATTAATATCTGGACTGTAATTGTTTATGTATTGATCGGCACTTGCCTCACTTTTCCGCGTCTAATACAAACTTCTGATGTATCGAGTCAATTACACATCAAGAATTCACCCTTATTACCCGCCTCTACTTTTCTTATATTTATGAAAGGAAAAAAGTCTTTCATGAGAGAATGCGTACAAAACATTGCACCATATTTCTGCTGAGATTAATCTCCGCATTCACTGGGTTTACAGGAGTAAGAATAACCAGCCCCTTTGTGGGTCTATTGGCAACCAGGTTATTTGTCTAGGTAGGCAGGGTGTGCTGAGTGTGTGGTGAGGTGGCTTAATGAACAGCGAGATTGTTGGCAGGCAGGACGCAGTATAGCTGTAGCGCTGAGAAAACAGCAGGCCAACATAATTGTGCATTGTTCAGCCATAGAACAGGAGGCAGTGCATGTAATGAGCTGTAGCACCCGCTCGCGTCTTTCCTAATGGGCTATGACCAGGTTCATCCTTCCAGGGGCCTTAGCCACTCCAATCATCGCAATGGCCCATTCCCCCTTGACTTTCTTTCAAAGATCCCAATATTGCCCCTAACGCTTCTGGCTTATCTTTGTTTGTCTTAAAGGGGAAGTTCTTAACCCAAATAACATGAACATTTACTCACTGTTTACTCACCGTCAAGTGGTTCCAACTTTTTATGAGTTTGTTTCTTCTGTTGAACACGATAGACGATATTTTGAAGAAAGCTGAAAACCATTGACTTCCATAGTAGGAAAAACAATTACTATGGAAGTCAGTGGTCTCTTAACATAAGAAAGAAACTCTGAACAAGTAAAGGGTGAGTAAACAACGATATAAAGGTTGCCTTGTAAATGTAAATTCTGTTGTCATTTGCTCATTCCAAACCCGTAGAACATCTAACTTCGAAGAAAGAAAGTCACAAGGTCGAGTAAATGAAAGCCTTGACACAAGCCATCAAGAATGTTGGGAAACTAAGTTCAAGTATAGTCAGAAATATGTTGATGTTATTTGCAAGATGCCGTGAGAATTTTCTTTTTGGCGAGGTTGGGAAGGTTTGATCCTGTTTTGCATTTTGATTGCTCAAGCCTCCCGCATAAATGGGATTCCAGTAGGCCTACTTCACCGATTTGTTGTTTCTTGAGTTTTTTTTCCCGCTTCTCTCCCCCCTCATTTTACCTGAAAGCCTGAGACATGCCGAGTCAAAAGCCCCTGAAAGCCCAACAGACCAAAATAAACATCAGCTAGTGAAAAGCTCCTGAAATTGAATGTCTATGATTCAACTGAAAATGCAGAAACGATTTTAAGCTGGGCCTTTTTTTTTCGGAGCCCACTCTCCACCAAGACACAATGTAGGTTTGCTTTGACTCTCTTGTCACGTCCAGCATTTGATGTCCTGCAGCCAGAGAGCCAAAGTTAATGAATGAGATCGGTGTGTTCTGATTTGCTGCTCTGTTTCTGGGCGCTTCTCTCTCAGCAGGGGCTGCAGCCTCCCTAACCACATTCTGACAAGACAGCTGCTCTGAAAGAGAGACCGATGAAGAATGTGAGCAAACAAGAGACTGGAATCGCACAGGGCTGATGAGTCTCCTGTAACGATAAGATTTAATTTGTCCTTAGGGGTGCAGGTTACTCCAAAAAGCCAACATTTTGAGACATCGTTAGCCTAAAGCGAACCGACAGAGTCCAAAAAAACCCTACAAAGAACACACAAGTTGCTCTGTCACAAATATCGCTGGAGGGGGTGGTGTGCGGAGGGGTGTTATTCTCCGTTGGTCTCTTGTTTATTATGTCTTGGGTGTTTCATATAACAAATGGAGAGAGACAGTTTTCTCTCAGGGGTTCTTAGCTTCTCCCCACAGAGCGTGATTAATTGTTATTGTGGTCTATTTTTATGTCGCGTCCTGAAATACGAAGGTGCAGCAGAGTTAGCTTGACAATGTTGCTCGAGGCTCTCGCTGACAGTGTTTGCTTTATGGTATTTTCATATTTTATGGCCTCTGCTGATTTAGTTACTTCAAAACATTGCTCACCATTAGATAGAACACAGGTTAGTAGCGAGCCATTCCTGCCAGCTATAGTCCTGCGCTCCTGTGCATGTTTTATAGACGTGCTAATGCACCTTTGACAAGAATGGCCGAAAGATTAGGGGACATCGGAGAGACTCTGTTTCTTTCATCTGTTCATGTCTTAATAATGATTACTCTAAAGGCTTAAGACCAGATTTGACCTTGTTGTGTGTTCAAGACAACTCACTGCGGTTCAGAGGAGCGCCTGGGGTTTAGCCGCTAGAAGGAACAGGCTGCCAGGATGGAGAATTTTGAGACCGTGGGCAGACAACCGCTCAGAGATGAGAGATGTTACCTGGGTGAAGTTTACTCTGCTGGATAGGGGGGAAAAAAGAGAGACAGAGAGTGTTTCTAATTATAATGCTCCAGTCACAGTGCTGTGGTGGGTTGTAGCTTGCATGAGCAACCGCAGAAAGCTGACTTTTGGTTTAATTTGGAAGACTAGCAATAATCCAGACTAAATCTCTTAAAGCTGCAGCTTCCCCTCTGTCGGATTAAGGGGCAGTCTTAAAAGGATAAGAGCTGCTTATCAGTGCTTCCCTCAACACCTCCCAGTGCCTTCCGAAAAGTGTATATATGAAACTGGTTACAGTCAGATAATGTGGCCATTTATTAGTGATAATGTGTCATCTAGAAGCAAGTGGAAACTACTGAGATCTCCTAATATTGCAGTAAACAAGTAAAACAAGCAAAGCCAGCTATTAAATCCTAACTCGGGCAAACAGTATTTCAAGAAGCTTAAAGCTGTTTTCAGTGTAATAACATTTTTTCCTAAATGTAAATCCCTTTTCCATTGGTCACATGTAATCTAATCTTATGAAAATCAGCAGTACATGTTTTTATCTCGGTTACTGTTTAGATATTCACATTTGCGTAATTCTTAAAGGGACAGTTTCCTTAAAAATAATTTCCTCAACCTAATATTGTGGCAAATCTGTGTGACTTATTTTAAAACTCAAAACATTAAAAAGTACAACTTAAATTAATCAGTTGTTCCAAGTGCTGTAAAGTTTAAACAAATGTAAATTAATAGTACTGCATTAATACTAATACTACACAATTTGTTTATTCATTTATTCATTCATTTTCAGCTTAGTCCCTTTATTAATCTGGGGTCGCCACAGCGGAATGAACCGCCAACTTATCCAGCATATGTTTTACGCAGTGGATGCCCTTCCAGCTGCAACCCATCACTAGGAAACAACCCTCATTCATTCACACACATACACTACGGACCATTTAGCTTACCCAATTCACCTATAGCGCATGTCTTTGGACTTGTGTGGGAAACCGGAGCACCCGGAGGAAAAGCACGCGAACACGGGGAGAACATGCAAACTCCACATTGAAATGCCAACTGGCCCAGCCGAGGCTTGAAGCAGCGACCTTCTTGCTGTAAGGGGATTGTGCTACCCACTGCGCCACTGTGACGCCCAAAGTTTGTTTAATAAAAATGAAAAACGTTTCAAATATTTTTTTGTTTTTTTAACGATACTCTTATCAGCTCTATGTAACCAATAAAAAAGTGATGTTGTAAAATGGTAATGTCAAATACAAGAATATTACGTAGTTATATAATATTACGAATATTTTTAGTTGTTTTCATTGGTCAAAAACAAAGTTTTAATGAGCAATTTAAAATGTGCATTTCGAGAAACACAGGTTATGTGAAATTGTCCTTTTCATAATCCCAGAAGCAGATGTTTATTTATTTATTTTTACTCCAGAATGTGGATTGACAAGCGAGTTGACAGGAACGCATATGTACACCTTCTCAGTTTTCACTTTGAATACAATTCTTATTCTGAAAGATGGCGAGGCGGCTAGAAGTTTTATTTACTCGCTTGATGTAACACCGCAAAACAAACATTTGTAAAGTGGATAACTCTCAGATCTGGAAGGAAGTTGGTGAACAAAGGCTGCGGTTGTCATTACTTGAATTATTTATCTACTTTTTTCTTTTTTTGTATTGCAGCGGCGAGGCACACAGCGAAATGCGAATGTATCCAAATTGAGCCTGTTTGTTTAAAGCGCCGTTAATGAAGTGTTACTTTTTTCTGTTTTGTTTTTGGCTGTCTCGCTGTCAGGGCTGCTAGGGGAACAAGCGCTAATCCAGTACGTCATGATAGGTGTTGTTTGAAATTGCATGAAAGCGAGAGACTGCCATGTGTCTCACGGGGGTAAAGAGCAAGAGAAATAGGACTCCGTAGGGGCAGAGGCAAAGAGAGCACAACCTTTTTTTGGTCTAGAAAGCCAGCATACAGTGGGGAGACGATCACTCAGGGAGCAATGCAAAAATAGAGGTGCGTGTGTGTGTAGATTCTTGTTTACAAGGTGACACCTTTTTAACCTCCTATTAGCTGCATGCTCCTGAGAGCATCTGTTCTACTCTGGGAGAGGGACGTCACTTGATTTTCTTCCCCCTAGATTCACCTTAAAGTTATTTTCTGGGTGTTAATTAGAGAATCTAACTACAGGTTTTCATGACACTATATTCATATGATCAGAACAAAAGAGAGAGAGATAAATGTTCTCTTTCTCTCCTCAGCCTCATCGTATTGTTTAGGCTGACCCTGGCTCTAGTCTAACTAATGATCTCTATTTAAGCGGGCCTGTTAACCAGGACAGTAATTATGTCGCATTTATCTCCGGGGCTGTTTGCCAGTCTTGGCAGGTTTGTCAAACTACACTCTCGGTTATGGGTATATAAAGGTAGACAGTTGATTGTGATAATTATAATGAGTATAATAGAGAGAGATTCTAGTCATTAAAATGTGAACATTAGCTCGTCTTATAATATTATTGCAGTTTGTTGGCGTTTCTAATCAAAACTGGACTTTTTTTTTTCTCAGATAAAACATGGAATTGGAAGCCAAATACAGTGATAGAACAAAACAGCCTATTTTGTGTGAACGATTACCTGAGCACAAGCTACTAAAATCTCCATCAAATTCCCTCGTAGATGTTACAACCCCATTTTAAAGACTCATTTTCAAAAAAATGTCTTAAATTGCTTATTAACCTACAGCCCTGGACCCCAGGTGTCAGATCTCCTCTGTTTCTGCTAATCAGAGGAAGTGCTTATTTTCAAAGCTCGAACTGAACAAAATTGGAGCTGTTGGAGAACTCTTAGGTTGGCATTATTCTCGTGTAATGAGTGTAAGAGAGCCCAATTATTCCACTTGCCATCAAAACAGAGGAAGATTAACTCTTCTCCACTTTGACACTCTCCAGCAGTAGTATCTTTTTATAGATGTTCGCACTTTTGATCTGTCTGTGCTGTACTGATGTTACTTCATTTCTTTTTCAAAGAAACCGCTGTGTGTGTGTGCGCATGTGCTTCTTTAGTGCACAATATGACTTCATCAACAAGCCTTCCACCTCAACACAAACACAAAGAGAATCCTGCAGCTCCTCCTGCAAAACGGTTACGACATCTTTCTCCGGAGAGTGGCATTAAAACGATAAATTAGAGATGCAGCAGTGTCGCACATTCAGAGGGGGAGCCATTTTATACAAGCTTAGCTTGAATCCCAGTTAAGTGTTGGGTTTTGAAGCTTAAATTGTCCAACTGCAGAGGGATTTCACCACTTTGCTTTTGAAAAGCATCTTGTAGATTAAATGGAAAGGCCACAGTTGGAGCCCCCTGAATAAATAAAAAGAGTCCGGCTCTATAGGATATCACAATTTTTATCAGCCTGCAAGGAATGAAATTGGCTGCTAATCAGGAGGAGGCAAATAACAAGAGATGAATAAAATGATTCGCCACTGCTCTGACACAAAGACAAACTCACGCAATCTCAATCCGAACAGCCAGACTTCAGATACGGGGGCTTAGTAAAGCACGGAAATACTCATGTATATGCACATGAATGCACCCAGAAGCTTTGATAAGAGACAGTTACCACACATGGTTTATGGCGCGAGTTAAATTAATTCAGCTCTTTATTTGGAGGAAGTCAAAAAAAGGTGTACTATTACCAACATGAATACAGATGTTTGAAGCACAGAGGGGGTGATGTGCTGTCCGTATGCTGTTGTTTTTCGGACCTTACCCCCTCTATGCACACACCCTCCCCAAACATGTTTGCCCCTAAAGACGCTCTAATACAAATTAAATTAAAGAAAGTCAGCACAGATAATCCTGGTGTGTTTCAGCTGTTGCGGCGGCGTGGGGTCAAGCCCGCAGCATCTGGCCCTCCTCACACAGCAAGCCCACAAGCTGCTCACGCTCTCTGGGAGTCGAAGCAGAGCAGCAACCCTACTGGCCCACTTAGGAGAGCGTGTGCGTGCGTGTGTACACATGTGGTCGAGCCCAGGATGTGGGAATGTAAAACAAGGGTGTGAGCCTGTCAGCATGCATAAAAAGTGTGTTGCTGCCGATGTGGGTTTATTTGTTTGTACAGTGTTAAAAGGGGTGTAGGGAAGGGTGTTAAATAAGTGTGGCGATGCAGTGGGGAGGAGGGTTTGAAGAAAATTGTTAATTGAAAATGGGACGAAATGCATGCTCGAATTAGCCCCGTATCTGTCGGCGGTCCCTCGTGTAAGCCAATGGTGTGAGGGGACGTTGTTGTGCAGTGGTGATAGCAGACTGTCAGCACCCTGATTAACATCTGCTCAACGCTCTACAGATGAGCCACTGATGTGTGCTGAGGTAAAGCATCGCTCTCCATCCCCATGCTGACAGCTGCTGAAAAACACCATTTCAAATATTAGGAGCAGATGTGTCTGGCGTAGCTAAATCTGAGCGCTAACTACACTTACAGTAGTGCATCATGAATTGTGCTGATTGGGTCAAGCTTGTTATGATTACAGTGGACTTTTTATCCGCCCATCTGTCTATTAGGGCATCACGGGAGCGTCCAGCCACTACTACGTCTGATATCCAGTAGGGTGGTAAAGTGCAAAAGTGCTTAAATTGCAACAGGAGGAGCTTGGAGGAAAAGTGGAGGGTGTTTTTTGGAGTCTTCTGCATCTTCTATTACAGTGGTTTTATTTTTATTACTAGATACAATACATTCACTCATTTTCCTTTTGGCTTAGTCCCTTTATTAATCTGGGGTCGCCACAGCGGAATGAACCGCCAACTTATTCAGCATATGTTTTACGCAGCGGATGCCCTTCCAGCTGCAACCCATCACTGGGAAACATTCACACACACTCATTCACACACATACACTAGAGACAATTTAGCTTAATCAATTCACCTATACCGCATGTCTTTGGACTTGTGGGGGAAACCGGAGCAGCCGGAGGAAACCCACGCCAACACAGGGAGAACATGCAAACTCCACACAGAAATGCCAACTGACCCAGCCGAGGCTCGAACCAGCGACCTTCTTGCTGTGAGGCGAACGTGCTACCCACTGCGCCACCGT
The DNA here is from genome assembly GCA_903798125.1 of Danio choprae. Lineage (NCBI taxonomy): Eukaryota > Metazoa > Chordata > Actinopteri > Cypriniformes > Danionidae > Danio > Danio choprae. The sequence continues at coordinate 14,939,172 of CAIGQW010055024.1, read as the reverse complement.
GAGGCCTAGATACAATACAATACTATGATAATTATTAAAGGTAACGATGAGTACTGATAAAAATGCAAATATGCATTATTGCTTACATTGTATAAAAATTACAGAAGGTAAAAATAAATCTAATATGAATCCTAAAATATGGGCAAAGCAGTAAATAAAATAATGTATTCTCATTTTCATTTTGTTTAACTTGATTTATTAAAGCAACAATTTACTGAGCCTTATGCCACTCCAAACATGCATTATCTTTTATCTCTTTACCACACACACAAATCAAAAACATATCTTTATAATAAATCAACTACAGTTGTATTGATACTTTTTGGATTAAATGGAATGAATCTGTAATAAGTGTCTAAACCAGAGATGCCCAAAGCAGGGCATGCGGGCCAAAGTTGGCCCATGGCAACTTTTGAATTGGCCCCGCCATCCCATCTGAGAAGAATTAGAATGAAGGCTGCAGCGGATGCCTACAATTGAGATTGTCATTGCTAATTTAACGTAACCTTTTGTTTGTTTTATTGTTGAGCAACAAAAAACGTCAACTGAAATTAAATGTTTCAATTAAATGTTGTGCATGAATCAGATTTTTCAAAATGTAAATACTGTCACCCGAAGGTAGAGGACAGTACACAAGACATTGACGAGCAAATTAAGGCAAAGGCAGGTTCAGCTTGACTCGTGTATTTAGCATTGAACACAACTGTGTTATAAATGTGTTCATTTATGTTTTTATTGTAAGAAGTTCATTATAAAATGTAAAAAAATATATAATTATTAATATGATTGAAGTATTTTTTTTAAATTTATTTTTCTATATTAATAATTTAGGAAATTACCATGGCAGCTTTAACGTAATATTTTGGTATATTTACCTTCGGCCCACCCCCTCAATCAAGTTTGGTTTTTGGCCCTTTATATGAAAAAGTTTGAACACCCCTGGTCTAAACCATGAGATAAGCATACGCAGATGCAAGTATGCGGCAAACAGTGTTTGTGTAAGTGAGGAAGGTTGGAAGATTAGTGAAATATGATGAAGTTCAACCTGCACTGCTTCCTGTTTGCACATTGCATCACATTGCCTCTGCACGCACACCTTCTCATCTGTTTGGGATGTCAATAAGAATGCGTCAATAAAGAGGCCGGCTCAATCCATCTCAGAGAGATGAAAAGACAGAGCGAGGAAGAGAAAGTGCACTTGAGGCAGAGACAGACAGGGAGTATATCCGGGGAGACTAAGAGTCTGTAATGAGTTGTTGCAAATTTCCATCCACAAGAGATAAAAAATAAAAAAAATCCTGGATGGATGCCTTTGTGCCTTGTCATTGTGAGGAGAGAGGAGGGGGGAGGCGGATGGGCTTAAAGTGCTGGAGGAGGGTGGGATGGTCTGTTAGACATCTCAGCACGCTGACAGATATTTGAGAGAACATACCCCGAGATACTATGTCATTATTTTGGATCAAAGTGTCAAGCGGGTATATGATTTACACTCATAACAAAAGCAGCATCCAGAATGGATGAGTCGGCACTCTGTGCTGGAGCCCAGCGCTGGATATTACACTGATGTAAAGGTGTTCACATCGCTCATCTCCACTCGCGCTCGCCGAATGAGTCTCTGTGTGTATTAGCCAGTGTGTCTGTGTGGGAGAGAGAAACAGAAAGATGCATGACTGTGGTGTAAAATGGCTCAATGGTGCTCATCCTGAGCTGTGAATATAACAGGCAAAGCACTCAGTCTCCATGTACAACACTGCAGCTGGGCCGCTACCTAGCTCTGTTTATCTGACAAATATTGCTGTTAAAGGAATTAGATTTAAAGAAAACTAAGTCAAATCTGTCAAATTATTTGCAATATAATTTAAATCACTATAGCTATATATGTACACTATGATTCAAACATTTGGTGTCAGTAAGATTTTTAAAAAACTTAATTATTTAATATTTTTAATCAGCAAGGATGCATTCAAATAATCAAACTTAATACATTAATTTAATAAGCTTTTCTTTTGCAATAATGTTACAAAAAATCTAATTCTACAAAATATGAAACAAATATTTAATGAAACCTTATTAACATTCTATTAACATTATTAATAAGAAGAAATGTTTTTGAGCACCAAATCAGCGTATTAAGGATGATTTGTGAAGACTTGAGTAATGGCTCCTGAAAACAGCTTTGCATAACAGAAAAATTACACTAACAATATACAGTATATTAGAATAGATTATGATAGAATTTTACAGAATGTTATCAGCTCACAAGGTATTGGCACAATATAAGCAAAGATAATTAAATGCAATTAAAAGAATAGATGTAGTCCAGAAGGTAATATACATGACATATACAATGGCTAGCAAATAGTTACAATTGAATAGAAAACTGTTATCTTATATTGTAATAATACTGCATTCAAATGATTAAATAAAAGCAGCCATGTTGAGCTTAATACTCCTCTTACGACTCACACACATATACTCTGTGCGTTCACAATAGATGTCCTGCTTTTAATAATACTAAGAGCCACAATTAATGGAAACGAGGAAACCCGAATAACCTGTGCGTGTCATGAACCAAGCACTGGTTTGCACACACCGCTATTATCTTCCATCCAGGCGACTCTCCTTTTCCATCCCAGGTGACGCCAGGTGGATACAAGGAGCCCTTTGAATGAAAGGAATGAATGTCTTTTAATCCCAGCATTTGAATTGTAGAAACATCCCACAGGACTGACTTCTGCTAGTTGTGGCCATTTGAGTTTCATTAGTTTCTATGGCCAAACCATCCTTTGAAAATGCAATACGATAGCCAAGGCCACACACACACACACACACCCCACCACAACCACACTTGCACACATACAACTTCACTTCTATTATGACCAGTCTGCTTCCTGTAAAACATCCAAGCAGATTGTCAATCTATGAGACACACAAACACACACACACACCACACACACACACACACACACACACACACAC
>CAIGQW010055024.1:14912434-14936093 GCA_903798125.1 Danio choprae | reverse complement strand
CACACACACACACACACACACACACACACACACACACACACACAGCGGTATGAGAAGGATATTGTAACGTCGAATGGCCTATTTATAGTGGACAGAGTATCCGATCAATTCCCAAACACCAAAGGCCAACAGCAAACAGCCCAAGTGTTCTTGTAAAAGAGAAATATCAAAGCACAGAGATACAGTTGATCAGAAAGACAGTGAGAGTAAGAATGCAGACTGATGTTATGCAAGAATGCAGATGCGCCTGATAAGTTATTTAAATCTTTTCATCATGTTAAAACGCATAGAGTTCTGACATATAATGACCTTATGCATTATTAACATAGCTGCTATTAATGTATACATAATTAATCACACACCAACTGACTGGAGCCTATAGCCCTTAGCATACGTAGATCGAGTCTTTTACAGGATCAAACAGAAGAGCAATTTCTTTCTTAACAGTGCGGCTGTTGATCTGGGAAATACCTATTCCTGCCTCTGTTGTTTATGAGAGCTTTGTGATTGTTTTCTTAAAGAAAATAGATGTAGTGGAGTTTGCAGGAAAAAGCAACTACGAATGAATGAGGCTGGAAAGCGTATTGTGTTTACTCATTTGTAACACACTGTTTCGTCCCCACGGAGCACTGCTTTAGTTAGAGGAATAATGTGAAGCTGGGTGTACGCAGGTAACCGCAGGATGCCGACTTTAAAAAGATTCCTTTGCATATTCCTTTGTGAAATTGTCTTTTTTTTTTAAAAAAATACAAATCACTTTGGACCTACTGGGTGTTTTTCTCTTTAGAAAAAAAGAAAAGAAAAACAGCTAGTTTAAACCTCCAAATGCGTTTGCCCTCAGAAATGGCTGCCTTTCATAATAAGATGGATTTGCAACAGGCCAAATTGAGTTGAGTGTGAATTGACAGGTGATGAAGTGGAATGATCTCGAGGATATGGCAGCTTATTTGTCACATGGGCTCCCGTAGCGATTGATTCGTTATAATTTGTGTTTGTAGGTAGCCGGGCGCTATTAAACGTCAACAAGTCCTCGTATTCATCACGGCTCCTGCCGAAGAGGCAGAAATAGAAAACGTAATCTCATCCCGATGCCAGGGCGAGCCCGAGGCGCTCCTTCACCTCTCTTTATACTGTCGAGCCTCCCCTAGGGCTCACATGCTTTGGAGGAGAAGGGGGGAAATCTATAATCTAGCAGATGGCAGAGGATCTATGGGAAATTCTATAATCAGGGTTGGCAACCTAACACTGGGCTGTGTTTCTCTGAGCTGGGGAAGGAAGGATGAATCCACTCCTGACAGGTGTGTAGATGAAACTGCGGTGGTTCGTTCCTTGTGCAGGAGTGACTGAGAGATGCTGCAGACCCACCAGAGAGATGGCGAGGTGAAAGAGAAGACTTTACGAGAGTATGAGGCATGAAAACAATGAAAGTAAAAAAGCAAAGGAAGGTCTGTGTGTCATAGAAGGAAGAAAGAGGGGAGTGCGTGATGTCTGTGAGGAGCGACTCCATGTTGAGATTGGCTTTCAGTGTGCCGGCGGGTGTGAGACTCCCCTGCTTCATTCACACACATAATTTCTCTGCAGCTTCACTGCAGCAGCACATTTGTAGACATATAGACGTCTCCTAAGCCTCCGTGGAAAATGCCACCCTTGCTACAGGCTCATTTCTGCTCCCATCACTAAGCCCCGCTACACAAAGCCTGTCTTCAGTTTTGCCCTTTTTAAAAAAAACAAAACAAGAAAATAGCTATGCACTACCTGCCTTTGCCTCGTGATAACCTCTCCTCAGTAAGCTCCTTGAGGATGGAGGTAAATAAACAACAGGGCTCATTATGAGTACCGATTTCCTCCCAGCACTCTGGGGACTGTGTAAATAAGCCTTAAGATGACTGAAGAGTCAGGCTCCAAATAACAGCAAGCACCAAACTGCTATTAAAATGAGTAAATGGAATGGTTTTATTTTAATTGAGGTCCTTCATATTGCTTTTTTTAAGTTCATGTAATACATAATGCTTTTTTTTTTATTCAGCCGGAATTTGTATTCAGTGGAAGCGCAATGAGAATATGCTTTTCCGCCTCCGACTGTGACATATTAGGAGCATTAGAACTTAGTGGAGTTAGAAAGAAGAAAAAGAGACCCACTTGATCTTCAAAACACTTTTCTTTTGTCCACAACCACTCCCTAAAATGAAAACTAGTTTTTTTTAAATCCTGAAATGAATTAAAATCTGATTTAATAGCATTTTATCTATGGTGGTGAAAACAAGGGTGCAGTCTGATAATTATTAATTGCTATTACAGCGTGCAGTTTGAATTAGCGCATAATATGCATGTGTAAATGCAAGTACACGCTGATTTATCTGCCTCACAAAAGATAATACATAATTGCATCAAAGGTGTGACGAGCATGCTTTTTTTTCCATTCCTTTGCCACCTGAAGAATTCTTACTCTGTACATGTGGCCCTCGTGCAATGAATGCTCTCACATCCGGACTAAGGAACCAATTGTCACGCTGGGAAGAAGGCAAATCAAATCTCACAGTGGCAACTAAGCGAGGAGATTGCTTTTCCTCTCCGCTGGCTGAAGTTAGAAGAGTTCTTTCAGGGTTAGGGGCTACAGGTTGGACAGAAAGAGGGAGACGGAGAAAAAAAAAAATGAGGTTAAAGTTTGGTCTGGCTAGCCGAAGGTCTCGTTTACTGCCCCCTTTCCATTACTTTCCTCTCTAGCCCTTCCACCCTTGCTCACAGAGCTCTTAGGGTGCAATTTGGCCCGCTGGACCCTCAAGTATGTGGGAAGAAACACAACAATAATTATGGGGATAGGGTGACAGCAGCCGCCAAACTGGGGCCGCTCAGATCATAACAACACATTGTAGAACCTGATTAAGTAGCCATTTGCGGCAGCTCATCTGTAGTTTAAGCAGCTCTCATCTCTGAGCCTGAAACCTGACCTCTGTGAAAGAAATATTGATAGCCTTTATGATTTGATGGCGGTCAGCGGTGTAGGCATACAGTACATTACTTTACAGGAAGATTGCTGTTAATGCATGGAAGCTCTATGGCATAAAGACCTCTAAGGGCCAAGGGCGCCTCTTAAATGCCCTCTGGCCATCAACCTGAATTAATGAAAAACACAAAAGAGCATTGCGAATACAACTGATATCCCTTTTTGGGGGGAGCTTACTAATTATCGCCATCCATTAGCCAATCATCACCACACATCAATAGTTGCTTTTGTTGTGGAATAATGGCACTTATCTTTCGCGTTCTTCAAAGAACGTGTTGATATGGGCTCAAATAGAGTACTGAAGCGCATTTCATAATCTCCAGCAGCGAGACGTCTCTGTGGAACAGCAGCCGCATTTGCATAACTGAAGCTATTACTCCAATTAGCCCACTCTGATATAAGCAGAGAGATCAAAATGTCAACAGAAGGAAATCTGCTGAGATGACTGAGGCTGCATCATCGATAGCGACTCTTCTCATAAAAGGGTCAGCGATCCGTGCCGCGTAACTGCGTTTCAACAGGGCTCTCATTTGTTTTAAGTGTCGTGGCAGAGGAGAGCGAGAGCACGGCTTCATATGCAAAGATACACAAGCAAGGATGGCCATGAACCTCGATTTCCCAGCAGAGATCTGAGCAAAGCCGCTCAGAACCAATTATGGGCCGGCCACACAGAGACACATCATTTGGAAATTTGTATACTGTCTTTTTTAATGAAGCTTTCCCCTTGTTACTCAGTCCGTTGCTGTTCATTAGTGTTTTTTTGTGGACGACCATGGAGATGGAAAGGCTCCGTAATGAGTTCTCACAGGGACAAAAGTAGAACACAGGTGGTATAAAAGCAAAATTCTCTGCATGTGTGTATATATATATATATATATATATATATATATATATACACCTGCCCAGTTAGAGTATTCAAATAATTGCTCATGCCCATTACTTTGATACTAATGGAGTCGAGCCGGACAGGAACAAAGAGGCAAATAACTACCTTGTGAGCCGCAATGAGAACAAACAAGAGTATGTTCCAAATTAAGGTCTGCTAATATAATGTTAATTAAAATGGCTTTTTACAAATTATCTCCTTGATTACAATGACTTAAGGTTTAATTAGAGCCATAGCAAACACCCACACAGGCAAGAGTACACACGCACACACAAAAGAAAGCCGTAACCTTCACTGGGTCCAGATTTCACCAGCCCAAAAATCTCAATTAGACGCCTGGTCAGCCGTCACTTGTAATTAAAATATTATCATGCGTAGAGGTAATTAGAGTGTGTGGAGGTGAGACGGTATTCGGCAGCTCATTGACTGGAGAAAAGAAGGTCTGAGGTCGACAGTGATGAACTAATATAATATAGTATACCCTAATATGATATAGTTAATATAAATTTAGTTAAAAAAAAAAAGTTTAAGTATCTTCCTGGAGGAATGTTCCTGTTGACGTGCATTTCTTGCTTGCTGTAGCAGCTGTTGATATACGCAGATGAAGGAAACGCATGTGTTGGAGATCATAGATTTTTATGCAGAGTTATTCCGGCTATGATTATGAGAGCTTGTATCTGTCTCCCGGCAGCTAGTCTGGATATCCCTGGCTGGCGGCATAATCATTGGTCTTGTTGCACTGTCTGCATTAACCTTCTTATCGTCTGGGTGACTGCTGTTGTCAGAGGGGCTGATGGCTAGACATACCCCTGGAAGGAAGCCATTGACTTCTTTTTCTATCTCGCTTTAGAATCAGCTGAAGTTGAAGCTGAAGGAGGCGGCAGTTTTCTCCCCATGGAAAACATGTGCATGTACTGTACTAAGTAGCAAGTTAATTTTAACATTTGAATTCAAATGTAAAAAAAAAAAAAGGTCACTGGTTCGAGCCCTGGCTGGGTCAGTCATCCGGGTGCTCCGGTTTCCCCCACAGTCCAAAGACATTCGGTATAGGTGAATTAAAACATCCAAATTGGCAATAGTGTATGTGTGGGAATGTGGGTTGCAGCTGGAAGGGTATCCGCTGTGTAAAACATATGCTGGATAAGTTGGTGTTTCTTTCTGCTGTGGGGACCCCTGATGAAGGAAGTAAAATTAATGAATGAATATAAAAAAAGAGACCATTTTTAAGGGGTAGTCCACCCAAAAATTAAAATTCTGTCATCATTTACTCTCACTTCACTTGTTCCAAACCTGTTTGAGTTTCTTCTGTTAAACGCAAAACAAGATATTTTGATGAAAGCTCCAAATCTTTAACCACTAACTTCCATAGTTTCATTGTTTTTCCTACTATGGATGTCAATGGTTTGACAGGGTTTTAGCTTTCTTCAAAATATCTTATTTTGTGGTCAACAGAAGAAAGAAACTCATAAACTACTTGAGGATGACTAAATAGTGACTACATGTTTGGGTGAACCATCTCTTTAACTAAGCAAGCAAGGAATAATGCAAGATTTACTGTTTTTTTTTTACAAAATAATTTCAGTTTGAAAAATGCCATATGAAGACTTTTTGACACCTGTATTAATATGCATTTTGGTCGATCAGATATAATTGGACAGATGGAACTGATTCATAGAAGAAAGGGAAAAAAAGGAACTGCACTTACCAACATTTTAAATCAAGCCTGTTTTCATCATGGCTGCATTTCACAAGAAAAAGTGAATCGTCTTGCGAAATTTACTGGTCAAATCTAAAGTTCACGATTTAAATTATTCATGATATTGCTTAAGCACAAACAGTAGCACCACAAACCTACCGTGTAAACTCGAGATATATTACCCAGTGTACTTCTAGTCATTTATTCCAAAAGCGCTGCCTTCAAGAAGACTCTGAAGTCTCTTTCTCAATGTGGGTCAAAGAGTCATCATATGCAGATCACTGAGGCCTTTTCATCTGCAATCGCAAAGTTAAAAAATCCCCTGACATGCTCTTAATTTCCTCCCCCCGTTTATTTATTTCTTTGATATTTTTTCACATTAGCATCCTCAAAAGTGTTTTGAGGAAAAGCAGCACTCGGAAGAGAAGAAACTTTCTTCTTAAAGCCCCAACCCCCTCCTCTATTCCCCTGTCTGGCTTAATGACATTTTGAAGAGCGTGGTCTGACTAAGGATGGTTTTGTGGGTTGGGGTGGGGTGTTGGGGGGAGGCTGGAGGAGTGACGACAGGAGCAGACTCACTGCAGCAGAACAGGCCACATGTGCTTAGAAAGAGAATGGGGGAGTTTGCCTTTGAAAAGCCCAGGCAGCTAACTAGAGTCTTTGTGTAAAATAACATTTCTATTGAAAGGCAATTACTAGTGACATTATTTTGGTTGCTGCATAATTAAATTCATTTTTGTTCTCTCTCTCTCTCTTTCTTTCTCTCTCTCTCTCTCCCTCTTTAATTCTGTCTCTTTCCCCTAGACGGAGAATTATTCCATTGACTCCAGTTATGTAAACAGCAGAGCACACCTAATTAAAAGGTACGTCTTAATAGACCAATCAGATTAACTTATCTTATTCAATTTGATGCATTCATAAAGCAGTCATCATTTCTTGTTTTGTTTATTTTAAGTGGTGTTTTATGTTGTATTTGTATGCAATATAGGTAATGTAGTATATTTGGCTTTCTCCTACCTTGAATGTTGTGTCGGGAATGAGATATTTTTTGTATATCGTTGCTGTCAGGTGGAATCCTTATATCTCCAAACCATAAATCAATGCTATTAGTCAATCTTTATATCTGTGGGTTTTACAAATATTAAACCAAGCAAAGATATATTAAAAAAATTGGTAACTAAACCTCAATTTTCAAACTGTCTGTAACACTTAATAGCTTCACCCACCTCTATTTTGAAGCATCTTAGTCTAGCATTTGACATCTAGTGATTACCTTTTCTGTTTTAAACAGGCTTTGCATAGCAGCTCATCTTTTATACCATGAGATTTTTGCCAAAGGTAAAAATGTAGTGTGCAATAGCTCCAATATACATTATAACATGTAAGTTAAAGAAAATGTAATGCAAAGCACATACTAAAAACTACATTTGAGCTTGATTTTGTAAAAATGTTAGTTATATAATCGCACGTGCAAAAACACAATAGCAAACAATTATCAATGCTGCGATAACATTTTTTCATAACATAATGTTTCATAACATATAAGGTTTCCATTCGACAGTGATGACATTATTTTCAATGGATAGACATACGCTGGGGCACTACAGTGCAAAAGAATAAAATTCATGATAAGCCCCTTTTAAGATGGCTTTGGACTGAGCGGAGAGTCATTAAAAATAACCAAAAGCTAAAGTTGTTAGCTATTAAAACTGTCTTATGGTTGGCCACAAACCGTAGGCAAGATATTAATACTCAACATGTTTATAAATGGCCAGTGTTAAGCTTTAATAATTCAGTATGGTAAGTGATTAAGCACATCCTCATCAAGTATTTCCTCTTTCTTCCCTAATATGAATAATTCCATCAAATCCCTGCAAACGTGTATACATATTACATGTTAGAGAATATTAAAGCTGTAGCCCAGAGCGGAGGCTTGCGCAGTTAAGCTACATCCGTGTAAATGTTAATCAGAGAGCTAAATCTACAAGAATTTTAATCCCGGAATTCCAGAGGATTCTTCCTTGGTGCACACAAGGAGGGCATTGTAAGGCCACGGAGATAAGGAAAAGGTAATGTTATTTTGTATTGTGGAAGAAAAGGGCAAGGACAATAGATCCTTTGTACTGGTAGGACTTGGCCCGCATTCCTCAGTCCACCTAAAAAGAGGCTATTGACTGACATAGAGCACTGGCATGCAGACATCCCTAATGAAGGTCTCCGGGCGCCAAGGGGCCCGGCTGCTGTGGATGTGCACCATCGTAAAGCCTCTCCTACCTGGAGCAAAAAAACATTCCATCTTACCTCAGCGCTGCGTTTTTCAAACCAATTACAGCAATTTTATCTTCTAAAAAAAAAGAAGCTCTGCCTATGTTTACATAAACAAAGAGCATTCAAGTGTCGGCTGTTTGGCTCTGCAACACTACAAAGAAATCCCCTCCGGAGCCTGTGGGCGCACAGACTGGGACAGGTGCAATTAGACTGATAAAATCAGAGGCTGCACTACCACCATTGCAGTGACATTGCTAGAATCCCTCTCTCCCCCTTCTTCAGCAAAGGCTACAGAGATGCTTTTGTCTATGTATGTCAGTGTGTGTGTGTATGTGTACGCATGCGTTTCTGATCCTCGCTGTTGCTTCAGAGGCTGAATGTGTTCCACTGGGCTAACTATCAAATTAAGGGAAATCAGGCTTGTGCACTGCAGCTGTCAATTGGCGGCCTTTTCTCCTCTCTCGCTCTCTTATTTCATTGAATGTAGTTAAAGAAGGAAAGCACAGTTTAATACATTTTTTTACACCTATTCTTAAAACCTTCCAGCGGTTGAAGGCCACATATATAGTTTAAAGTCTCAGGAGTGACACCTGCATTTAAACATAAGAGTGAACCTCCTAAACTATCTTTCTGTTTATGCACGGAGCACATCATGCTCAAGAAATTGTGACTATAGCATAACATTTTGTCATATTGTATGCTTAGTATCTACTTACAGTGACCAAAGACTTGTTATGGTCATTTATTTTTCCTAAAAAATAATAATACAAATAAATAATATATGTTTTGGGAATTAATCTCATTGACGAATGTGGTTGTCACTCTACAGAACAGGATCAAGCACTAAAATGTGAACTGAATTTAGCTTCAATGTGTATGTGGCCAACATCATTTACATTTAAACTATATAAAACTATTTGCTTTTGTCTAGTCTTTTTATTCCAGTTATATGAACCATAAACAATGATGGATTAAATACTGCATATATACTTTTATATTTATATATATATAACACTTTTTTTTTATAAAAGAGCTCATCCAAAAATGTAAATGTTTATATTTATTTACCATTGTGCCATTCTTGAAGGTAAATTTTAAGAACATCCAAAACATAATAGTTCATAATATTTTTATATACTCTATGTCCCTTGAAGCATCAGATTCAAATGAATCAGGAATAAAAATGTTCTTTTAATAAGTTTCACTTCAGCTGTTAGTCTCAATATAGCGCCGCCACTGTTATTATTTGCTTATACACAATGATGTCATAGACTTTTGTAATTCTTGTGGTTTATTGTCATTGTTGGATCTTGATAACTCTAGTACTCATTCACGTTCATTGTAAAAGACTCAATGAAAAGGATGTTTCTTAACATTCATCTTTTGTTTAACACAGAAGAGAGAAAGTCATAGCTTTAGAGTCTGAACACAACAAGATTGTGAATTCAGACTGAAGACAGAGTTTTATTTTTGGATCAGCTCTTCATTAAATGCGTCTGCATTCAACAGATACATAGGACATATTTCTGAAATAGCCTATAGAAAATGTAGGAACACAGAGAGCAACCTGTAAAAGCTCTGCTCAGCCAAAGTGAGTGCAGGGCATTGACTCCTGATCCTTTACCCCACCATATCACAATGTGAGAAAAGCCACCTCTTTTCAGCTTCACCTCCTGGGCGGCTAGACAATAAGCAAAGGTAGCATGAGGTGAAGAGACGAAGAGTGATGAAACCAAAGTTGACAGTTAAATAACACTTTCTTTCTCTCTCATCCTTTCTCCTTCACCTGGCTGTAGCACGTCAACTTTCAAGGACATGGAAGGAAACAGTCTGAAGGACAGCGGGCATGAAGAGAGCGACCAAACAGACAGTGAACATGATGTCCAGAGAGGGCACTATGCTGATACAGCTGTCAACGACGTCCTGAATATGACCGTACCCCCAAACAACTCACAGATACCTGACCAAGGTAAGACACAAAGGTCTTGACTAGCTGAGAGCATCCAGAAAGAGAAAAAAAAAAGAAATTCAAGAGTGGCTTTGCAGAAAGAGTCGGCCTTGAGGCGCCTTGCTAATGCACAGGCAGCACTTCTCTTCCTGGCGTGCCTTTGATACCAGCCCAGGAACATTATTGACGGATGTGAGCCATGTCTGCAGTCAACTGCAACACTTCAGATCCAGACCTAAATGGCAGCAATTAGACCGACAAAGGTTGGAGGTGGAAATCTACATATCACGCAGTCTCCTCATACATAATTCATTTAGCGAGGAATTAATGTTGATGTTTCTTTTTTTCCTTCGCTGCCGTTAAAGACATCCGGTATGTTGGCAGGAGTCAGTAGGAGGTCATGTTCACTCTCAGCTACTGCCACTCAATGCTACAGAGATATAGAGCGACGAGTGGCAGCGCCAGGGAGAATCAAAGCACGGTGAAGACCAAAAGAGGGCTCCGAAGGGTTTTATTGCGCCGATTGTTTTGTGTTGTCATGCTTAATCAGCCTTTGATCTGTGTAATTTAGAACAATGGAACACCTCCAGCGGCCGCTAATAGTCAATAGCGAGAACTCTATTCTTGCAGGATGGAAATTAGTCAACCAATTTTCTGAATTACAATGAGAGCTTGACATTTGCTGAACAGAAAGGGAGGAGAATAAAAAGCATTTCTGAGGGAGATGAGGTCATTAAAATCGGCAGGACGGACGCTCAGATTGGAGTTTAAAGAACGTGAGGCATTGTGGCTCGCCTGCGACATGCTAAATCAAGCCTGGCTGCTTCTGACTCATAGCACACTGCTGCTTACAAATCTCGCCGTTTTGCTCAGGGAAGGAGAGCCTAATAAGAGAGCTAAGGAAGAGAAAAGACCGAGTTAACGGCTATAAAATAATTTAGCTTGTTCTTCCTCATTGTGCTTTTTTTCCTCCCTCTGTAAAGCAGGAGCCTGAATTATGTAGAATTGGCAGGTGAACCAATTAAGATCTCATTTGGTCCAGATCGTGTGTGCTATGGCTAATTCCAGCAGGCTAATTAACCGGTTTGTTCTCCAGATGAATCACAAGACGTATGGCTACCTGGCAACCGAAGAGGAGGGAACATACTTCCCATTTACATTTTAAATGTGAGCACGTCGCAGATTTGTTTGAGAGTTGCTAGGCTCGTCTTGGTGTCTAGGCTAAGGGAGGCTCTGAGAGGAATTACGAGCCTCTGGTTTTCTATGATGGAGATCTTTCTGCATTTCTTCCACCGCCAACTTCTTGTCACCGTGTAATGAACAATGATCAGCGAGTCTCATGACTACAGTTGAAGCTGTTGTAGACGTCTCTCTGTAAGAGAAATGCATATAAAGAAACTCATAAAAGGCACTCTGACATACCCTCCAGCTTGCCACTTACATAATTGGACACAATTAGAAAAATATACACAGAGAATGCTACAAGTAGATGAAGCTTTTCCAGGTCAGCCATTTTATCATTAGCAAAGCTCTTATCTGCTTATGAGCAAGCAAACATTGGAAATAAAAGACAGCAGATAAGGAAAATGAACAAGCACTTTAGAGTTGCTGTCATCGGTTTTAACCAAAGCCATTAGACGGTGACAAGTATCAGATACTAATGTCATTTTCAGGCATGTCTTCTATCATATTATTCCTCAGCAGCTACAAGCTGTCTTTACTTAGTGAAAAGCAATGTAGTGGACAGGCGGCTCTCATTTGAGTGCTTTAAATTGCATATCCAGGAAAATAGATCAAAGTATCTTGCATCACAATGTCAATAGTCAAAATCCCAGGCATTTCCTCCCTTCCTTTTAACAAGAATGTCTTAACCTTTAAAGACAGACTTACTGGTAGCAACAAGGATGAGACTTTATCAAGTTATCAAGCTACATTATTTCAACATTTTGTTTTAATAATAATGCTTCACTTGGATTGATTTACCTTGTAAATCTCGTAGAAACTTCAACATCTGGAACTAAAGCTGGTCAAAAAAAGCGGATGGTCACTGTTGCACAATATGTTGTTGCTAAGGTTTGTTTACTGACTGACTTGAATATCTCACATCCAGGATGATACTACTTCAAATCCTCACATTTTAGCATCTTGTTTTGTTCCATAAATAGTGCTACAATAGAGCTAGGCGTTAGTGTAATAAATTTAGACAATCATGTATTCACTGAAAAGCAACATGAGGCAGAATTCCCAGCTAGGAAACAGACACACTCATTCACCAAGACACTGAGGCACATAGTGGTTGTAGTGGGAATACCTCTGATCTCCTCTTTAACTGTTCTAGTACAGTGAAACAAGTTTAAACTGCAATTGCCAAAGGACATCAACAGAGAGACTGGATATAAAGACTCTGCTTTGTTTCCCCTTTTTGCTTTTGTTTTTAAGTTGTTGTTTTTTCTCCTCATTCTTCCTGGAAACAAACAGAGGCAGGAAGTTGAGGGATAGTAAGCTCCCTCCTGTCTCGTTCCCCAGGCTCCTGAGCAGTGTAAATGTTTATAATTCACGCAGCTCTTTGAAAAAGGTAACGTTTGCATCAGGGACACAGTTGTTACCTCCGATTTAAAATAGCTCCGCCCCAACTTCTCTTTCCATTGTGAGATGAAGTGTGAGAACGGGTAGAAGAAAGCTCTCTTAGGACTGGAGTCTCTTAATACACAATGCACAGCACTTCCTTAGGGGTGCTTCCTTCATACTCTTTTATTCTATTACCAGGATCTATGTCTACTTCCTGTAGTTTGTGCCGCTTTTCTTTCAAGATTACACCAATTCATGGAGGCTTCTGTTGCACAAAATATCGCACTGATCTGGAGATGGCATGTTCTTGACAGGAAAGAGTGGGAGACGGTGCTAATGCTACTGTAGCAGGGCTGCAGTGGTCAGGAGCCAAGACTAATGATTGCATTAGGGCAGAATTGATGAATGGGTTATGGCTTGCATGTCGCCGGCTGAACTCTTCCTTCTATGCTTAAAACCTCCCTGCATTGAATTATACATCAGTTTACTAGTAAAAGACTCTTGAGGATGGTGGTATCTCAATATAAACATGAAAAATACCTTTCACATCCCCTTTACCGCATCTACGGGCACAAACCAATCCAGCAATCTCAAGGAATGACTGTTGATTTTGTTTGTTTGAGACCAGAGGTCTGGTTAAAGGCTATTTGTAGAGTCCCCAGTCCCACCAGACAAAATGACAGTCACCATTAAGCTCTTCTTCTCCTCTCTCTTTTTTTTCCCAACCCCCGAGGAGATTGAGGAGCTTTGGCAGCTCAATTTGCAGCTGCTGAGTTCCAGCATGTTCCACTCAGAGTGTCCCCGACCCCGGGAGTCTTTTATTCATCAATTCCTCTGTCCCCATGGGCTTGTATCTCCTCCCATGCCCCGGGATTTCACACTCCCTCCACCACCCAGTGCCCCGTCAGTAGACTCCGGCTTCTAATTGATTTTGATGAAATTGATAAAAGAGTTTCCCTTTTTGTCTCTATCACCCCCCACGGACACCCCCCCCCCAACCCATCACAAACCCCTCCCTATTAGTGCCCTCTCATTCTCTCCAACCTGCTAACTGGAAAAATCTGTACACGCGCACACATACTGCTCAACATTTCTGCCAGTTTCGCTTATGTTAGAAGAATTGACAACTATAAATATCAGTTTTGCTCTGCAGACTCGGTTTAAACTTTTAGGAAAATTTTTTTTTTAGTGTGGGGGTCTCTGATCGACTAATGCAAATGCTGACAGATGTCAAAATGAAGACAAGAACAGAGAAAGACAGAGAGAGGACTCAGAGTCAGGTAAGCAGGGTGCAGAGAGCAGGAGAAATGATGTCTTTGACAGTTTGGTGCAGTTTTCTCTCGACTCTGAAGTGAACTGCAGCCTCAAGGGTGCATCATGACAGCTGACTTCCCTTAAAAACTAATATTAACATTTGACTGAATCAGACATTAAAGTCTCACCGAATTTCTGCCTGATATAAGACTTGCAGGTATATTTTTAAAATAATGTCTTTATATTTGGGACCATAGGTGCTAGTTTATTTTTTGGATTGCGGGTTCCCACACTCCGATGTATTATTCACAGAAAGAAGATCTCAGATTGTTTTCTTTTTTGGGGGATACAATTAACAGCCATTATTAAAAAAAAAAAAAAAAAAAAAAAAAAAGCTTTAAAGGGGCATATGTGCAGTGTTTAACTCTACATTAATTTTCATTAAAGTTTTTTATTTTTATCAATAGCTACTTAAAAATACAACAGCAAATTCACTAACAAATATTGTGAAGTAAATAAATATAGAAAGAAGACTATGGTTTCAAAACTCAATTATAGATATAAAGTAAATTATAAACTGTTTAAATTTTCAGTTACATTTTCATACGTTATTTCTGTTGACTAAACATAGTACAATACTATTTTGAGTCAAATTCACTAGAATAAATGAATATGTCACAAGTTTAAAAGATGCACTAATCAAAAGAGGAGTATAAAGACTAAAAACTGTATGAGGTTTTCTTGTGCAACAACAAGAAAAGGCATAGAACAAATGGATTTAAAAAGAATGCGTTTATTGGCCCGATTCATATATGTGTAAAATAGATTTATGATTAAAAAATAGCACACATTGCCTGTGCAAACGCCCCTTAAACGTGCTGTTTACTTTCTCTATTAAGTGTCAAAGTATTACTGCAAGGTGTTAGAGCTTAGCTCTGCAGCGGGTAGCTTCACAACATTGTGTAAAAATGAGGAAATTAATCGTGTTTTTATTCAGAGCTTTCACACCGTACTCTGGCAGGTAGGCCTTGAGGTCGTTTTCTTTGAAGGTGTGCCTTCCTCTCAGAAACATGAAAACATCTCAGACAATAATAACTCTGAATGGCATTGCTCTGCCTTGAACCCCAATCTTCAAAACCCTCTTTCTGAATGCTCGAAATGGGGTTTAATCAGCTCAAGAGGGGGCTTCTTATCTCTCTGCACTTGTTATGGGTAGCTTACTGAACATATCAGAAAGGGGGGAGAAGGAGCGGTTCATTATTTCTTGGGCTGGCAATGAGTCTGATGTATCTCATTGCGAACCCTCGGTTGACAGCTCATTTTCCAGACAATCCTGGCTTTGATTCACGGAAAGTGAGAAAGAGAGTGGGACGGTGAGGAAAAGAGGGCTCAGGATTCCATTGCTTATTCAGGACCAGCGCTTGTGGCTGTGTGTTAATAATCTCCTCCGAAAACAAGCTGAATCCCAATTGTTTGTTGAACACGTATGTAACTTGGTGCAATTCTGCGCAGATAGGAATGCTGGGATATTGGCCTCATGCTCAACACAGAGGAGAAGATTAAGGCAAGGTAATGTGCTGTTTGATAGTCACAGTGAGAAAGAACGGCTGCTCTTCAATCTAAAGTCAATTTGGAAGACTGAAAGGAAGGAGAAATGAAAAAGTGTGCGTCTAAGGGTTAATAAGAGAGAGATTGTGAAAAACAAAAAAGCACTGAGTGAGGGTTTTAGCCAGATAGATGAATGGGTCAGCTGAAACGAGGCGCCACACCGTCTGCAGTGCGCCAAATTGCACTATCCTGATTGATCTGTGTTTTTGGAGAGTTGTCTTTAACTACGCTGGATTTCTTGCCCACCCACCTTTCATCCTCATGTCCATCTGCTCTGTCCCCTCCTGGCCCTTCCTGACTCATGGCCCTCATCCAAACTCACAATACTTTCTCTTTCTCGCTCTCAAAAAAATCTACAGGTAACAAAGCCCATGGGCATGCTGGCCTCAAAGGCACAGAGGTAAAATCAAACTAACCCCACTGCATACCCAGCTGTGCTCTAACCGGAACGTAACTAATAGTGAGGTGAGACAAAGTCCATCCCTTTGGAGGACTCTTGGACAATTTCCATGCATAATGGGCTCTTTGTTACAAAGGCTACCAGGGAGCCCAGGTCTCCACGCAAAGAACATCCTATCCCCAGACTCTTCTACCTGGGTTGGGTAGAGCAGGGCTCAACAATAAGGATAAGTTTAAATTATAGTCACGTTTTGAGTAAAATTGACAGAATCATATCTTGCTGTGATGGGCCAGAGCTGCATTAATGTAAAAGTTTGACATTACATTATTTTTTTATTAATATTCATTAGCATGCCTTGCAATATAAACCTGTGGTTTAATTTTCTATACCGTTGTTGTAACTTCTGGTGAGAAAACACTTTTCTGTCACATAAGAAAAAAGAAAAATGCTTTGGTCAATTAAAAAAATAAAGCTAAAATTATGGCATAGTCATAATAAAAAGTCAAAATTATGAGTTAATTCATTGTGACAAACCATGAATCAGCTATGCCATTTGTAAAAATAATAAATAAACAAAGACAAAAGTATGAAAAGCCTCACAGTGGCGCAGTGGGTAGCACGTTCGCCTCACAGCAAGAAGGTCGCTGGTTCGAGCCTCGGCTGGGTCAGTTGGCGTTTCTGTGTGGAGTTTGCATGTTCTCCCTGTGTTGGCGTGGGTTTCCTCCGGGTGCTCCGGTTTCCCCCACTAGTCCAAAGACATGCGGTATAGGTGAATTGGGTAAGCTAAATTGTCCGTAGTGTATGAGTGTGAATGGGTGTGTATGGATGTTTCCCAGAGATGGGTTGCAGCTGGAAGGGCATCCGCTGCGTAGAACATATGCTGGATAAGTTGGCGGTTCATTCTGCTGTGGCGACCCCAGATTAATAAAGGGACTAAGCCGAAATGAAAATGAATGAATGAATGAAAAGTATGAAAAAATTATTACGTCATAATTATGAAGAAATGTGACATCATGAATATAGTGACTGTTATGTGCTATTTAAACAATGTTATATTTTAGATTTTTCATTTTATAATCATAACACATTATTAATTTTTGTCATACTTAGTTAAGATATTATGCAATGATGTGTGTATATATATATATATATATAATGCATTGCTACAATTGAGAATCAATCATTCTTTTGAGTTGGTGTCACTGGAAGGGTGAGCAAAAAAAAAATCCTTATTGTTGAGCACTGCAGATAACACACTGAGATCTAGGATATTCATCCAATAGCAAAATCTCCTCAGCACTAATGTTGAGTTGAACCAAACCCTCATCTTCATAGCCTCTCTGTTTGACTAGGATTTGGTTGGACTCTGTGGCGAGTTCTGCCAAAAAGTGAGCCTTGATCAGTGGGCAGGTGGTTTAATAGACAGCAGGAAGAGTTGCCTGCTGGCATGAGTCCAAAAGCACCCACAGCAAGCCCCCCTCAACCCCATTAACTATCACATTAGAATAGCTCAACTCGTGTCACTAAAACATTAAAACATTCCCGATCCACACTTATGGACATTAGAACATGCATGTACCCTGAAATGCACCCTGATTAAGAGAACCACTCACTAAACATGCCCATGCATGTATACATTATTTACTTCACCTAATGTCTGTTGTATTAGACTGCTGAGGTTTGCTCACTCAAGGACGGATTACGATTAAACTGCACCGGTAAAGAAAAAAAAAATCAGCTGTCTTCTGACAAGTACATTGTACCCGGCAGTTTTCTGTCCAGAATACAAAGAGACATTTATCACTGCAGCTGGGTAGAAAAAAGAGAGGGAGGTGTGAGTGATTGAGAGAGAAAAGAGAGTGGAGGAAAAGATAGAGGGAAAATACGAGGGAAAACTGGCTGCTCTGTCACTGCGGCAGTGCGAGTTTTTCTCTTTTAACCCTCTTCATATTAATGCAGCGTGTATAGAGCTTTCCTCCATGCCTTTTCCCTGCAATATATCCTGTTTTGACTTCATACAATCCATTATGGTTCTCCAGTGTTACGTCTCAACCTGAATTCTAACGATAAAATGACGCCTCCTGCTCATCTGAGGTAATTACAGCCATTATGAAAAGGTTAAAACCCTGGGCATCTGGCCTTTTTGTATCCTGTCACTCTGATGTATATTCATTTGCCCTGGTGTAAACATGAAATGATCGACTGAAATGCATACGCAGACGGACCATCAAACAGCCAATGACTGTGCTGTGGGGAATGACTGACCGAGTTCACAGGAATGCCTTCATCTCTTCACCCCTTCATCCTTCTGTCCTCACTGCAACCTCCCTTGCTCCATTTCAGTGGGTTAAAATTCAGTTCAGATTCCTCCTGCATAGAAATGACTTCAGCTGGGCAGATTATCAGCTATTGATAAAAGATTAAAGGCAGGAACTGGTGAGTGAGATCAGTTACGGCCACAAACCCTGGGAGTTTCCCCACCTTGCCCAAAGGCTTCATCTCTATAAAGTCAGCAAACCTTTTTCGTGCAAAATACCCTTCTTTCTTTCTCTCAAAGTGGTCAGCTTCCCTCAGAGTTTAAGCAACCATTTCCTTGGAGGGGGAATAGATAGTTTGCTGTGCATTTTGAGAATGCCACTGCAACAGACTTTGTTTTTGTTTTTTTCACACCGCATCTATGGTCTGTTTTCAAGGATTTCAAAAAGAGGAGATTGAACTCAATCACGCCATCCTCTGGGTAGCCAATTAACCTTCATGGTTTTAGGGCCCTTGCCCCCAACCCCTTAAAAAGGAGGATAAAAACTAATGGGCAAGGCTGGCTGTTAAGTTTAATGGGAGACAGGGAGGCCTCAAAATGGGTTTTTTAATGATGCTCCCCTGCTCTCGTGCACTATCCATTAAAGACTCGGATGGAATGGGCTGCTGCACTGCAAGACTGGAGATCAACACAATCAAATGTGCCAAACGTCACAGTGGGAACTCAGACCCTTTTGTCTCCCAATGTTAAAGGATAATATGCAATTTTACTCATTATATTTGTCACATTATCATCCCAAAATTCTAAAAGGAAGCCCTAATGGGTCCATTCAAATTTGAGCTATCACAGAATTGCACATTAGTGATAGATGTCTCATTTAATCTCTGACCTTTATGGGATCATCAGTTCTCGTGTCAAGCTCCTCTTGTGGTATTCAATCTTGGTTCTGAAGCAAGAATGCCATCCTTTTGTGAAATACTGTAAACCACAGTTACATAGTACTCTTATAATAATACTAACATTAGCACTTTTTTAGCACAAAGTAGTTGTAGGACCTAGGTACCACGGCAATCCCTAGAGAAACTAATTTCCCCATGGGCCATTCTCATCACTAGGAACTCTGAAGACAAAGTCTTACTGACCCTACACAAATCATCAAAAGTAATTAAAAAAGTAAAGTTAGTTCTGCCAGGATCAGCTGTTGGCAAACACATTAAATAATGTTCTTGAACGACTTCTATACCTTTTTTTAAATGTGACTCAACTGTCCTAACACTCTCTAGGGCCACTTTATAGCATGCCAAACCCAACCAGTCCTGCGCCACCCCGGTTGAGCTGGATATGTGAAAGAGCATGAGAGGTGACTGGGGACTGTCAGTAGGGCTTCTTAAGATTAGTGGCTTTCTCTGTACTCTGTCTTATTCTTCTGTCATAGATAAGGGCATTTAATGTCATGGCCCCGCATGTGGCCAGGAGTGGGCACCAGGGAAATCCAATTAACTTCAGCCACAGCAACGCTGCCCACATTGTGCCTTTCGCAATGCCACCCACCCCTCTGGCACAACCGGGTGCCTGCCATCGCCAATGACCCACTAACTTCCTTTGACTCAAGTCGAGTCTGACATTAGTCTATGCTGTTTTCTTCTTGTTTGTGATCACTGAGGAATACGCCCCACTGCTGAGTCTCTGCTCAGTGCATGACTCATGTTTTCTTTAAGGTAAGCTTTTGCAGCATATAGATGAGCAATCACATATGTCCCCTCCCCACCGTCTGGCTGCGATTCAAGCCGAGGTCTGCTGCCATTTCAGCTGCAGTGCTGCTCCGCCTGTCAATTTTATTCAGTATTACACTACATATTGCAATGGTTGGCCAGAGCTACCATTTCTAGGCATAGGGAGAGAAGACTATTGATAGCAACAACTATTCATACTAATAAAAAGGAAAGATGTTAGTATTTGTTAACATGCAAAACTAATATGGTATGCAGCATCCTCGGTGAAAGTCCTGGTGGTCAACTATTGGGCATGTTAACTCATTGTGCATGCACATTTTTTTTTGCTATGAATAGCCACTTTGGTCGCTCACTCCCTCTCCTTTGGCTTAGCCCCTGATTTATCAGGGTCACCACAGCTTAATGAACTGCCAATTACTCTCGCATGTTTTATGCAGCGGATACACTTCCAGCTGCAACCCAGCACTAAGAAACACCCATAACTATCTCATTCACTCACACTCATACACTCTGGAGCATTGTCTTTGTTTACCCAAATCACCTATACTGCATGTCTTTGGACTGTGGGGGAAACCACTTTGGTCAAATTATATATATAATAATTATAATATTTTATTTTAGTTTTTGATTGAATAATTTTGTGTTTGGGAACTTTCTTTACTGTCACTAATAGCAAGCAACACAGCTGTGTTGAACGTTCATTTTAAGAAGAAAGTTTTTTTTAGCATAATCTCAATTAGAATGATTTCTGAAGTTACGTTACACTGCATTTTGCAAAGGCTGAAAAGTGCTGCTGTTTTTGGCCATGTGGGGAGTGAAGACTATTGAAATACCAATATAAAGGGAGACTCTAAGTGTCCATGGGGATGAGAAAACAAAAAGGGCATGTCGTCACTGGTAGGAGGCCAGACGGTTATCGACTGGCACAGCTAAAGATTAGGATCTTTTGGGTATTACATTGCTAATTCTGCTGTGGTCATTTCATTAACCATTTAGTTCTTGATGAAGTGTAGGTTATTTACATTGATGTATAAAGTGCTTTAAAACATTTATTCAACAAGAATGATTTAAACTGGTCAAAAGCGACAGTGAAGACATTTATTATGTTACAAAAGCATTTCTATTTTAATGTTCCATTCATCAACGAATCCTGGAAAGAAATGCATGACAAAACCCTTAAAAAAATAATAAGCTACACAACTGTTCGCAATAACTGTTTGCAATCATACGAAGTATTTCTTGAGCATCAAATCAGCATTTCAGAATGTCTTCTTAAGTTTTTTGCTCAGTGTTACATCACATTTTGCAATGGTTGGCCAATGTGGCTGTTTTTTTTTTTGGTTATGCGAGGAGTGAAGACTTTTGTATTACTAATATATGGAAAATAAAGCGCCCATAGGGATGACAACAAACACGGGTGTGTCGTCCCTAGTGAGAGGCCAGACGGTTACTGACTTAGAGATGACACAAATACATGAGGTTTTTAAGACTCTCTTTTTGGGCTTTAAATAAATATTTAGAATAATTTTATACTTAATTCATCTATAGTAACAGCCAAGATACTTATGTTACAAGACATTTGTATTGCAAATAAATGCAGCTCCTTTAAACTGTTTGCAAAGTTGTTAATCATTAAACGTAAGAATAATTTCTATAGTTCAGGGGGGCAGTTTTTGGACACATGGTAGGTGAAGGCTATTAAAATACTAATGAAATGAGGCTGAAAGTGTCCGTAGGGATGAGAAAACAAAACGAGGTGTGTCGTCCCTGGTGAGTGACCAGACGGTTACTGACTTAGAGACAGCATGGCTATGGAGGATGTAGAGGTTTTTAAAACTCATTTTTAAAGAGGTTTCTAAGACATTGTTGCTTTGGTCGGTGCATTTAAAGCCATTAGGATACATTTACTCAACAAGGATGCATTACATTGATCAACAGTGACAGCAAAGCCATTTATTATGTTAGAAAACATTTCAGTTTCAAGTTCTTTAAGTTTTACCATTTATAAAATAAAAGATGAAAAGATGAATCAGGGTTAAACAAACAAACAAAGTATATTAACGGTTACCTTATTAGAATGATATCTGCTTATTAGAATGATTTCTATAGTTTTTATTTACTATTATATGATCTTGTTTTTGCATTGGTTGTTTAGAGTGGCTGTTTCTAGTCATGTGCGAAGTGAATACTATACTAATAAAACAGACATTTTAAGCATCCTTAGAGATGTGAAAAACAAAATGGGGTGTGTCGTC
The DNA here is from genome assembly GCA_903798125.1 of Danio choprae. Classification (NCBI taxonomy): domain Eukaryota; kingdom Metazoa; phylum Chordata; class Actinopteri; order Cypriniformes; family Danionidae; genus Danio; species Danio choprae. The sequence continues at coordinate 14,914,216 of CAIGQW010055024.1, read as the reverse complement.
CCCGGTGAGAGGCCAGACGGTTACCGACATTGAGGTGGCATGGCTATACTGCACCTGGAGCCTGGTTAGGATGGCGTATTTCTTCTAGGTGGTACAGTAAGCATCAGGTGAGCCAGCAGGGCTCCTCCTCTTGGCTTCTGACTCTCGTCATGCCAGGAAATGATGGCATGATAGAAGGCGGTACTTCTGTTACAGGTAGCCCTGTTCCCAACCATCTGTACGTATATGCGTTGGCAAATCAACTGAAAAAAAAAGAGGAGAATGTGACATTAACAAGCAGTCAGGCGATATATACGGTCTCTCTGAGTTATCTGAAAAGATAGAATGTGAAAGGAGAGAGGGAAATAATGAGGGAGTTCGGTTAAAAGAAAGTAGGAGAAAGAAGCAGAGAGTGAGAGACAGAAGAAGAGAAAGACAAAAGAGCGAAAGAAAGCGAATGAGATAGGCCAGCTTGAAAAACAAGATAAAACGGAATTTAAAACGCATAGCCAAGACTGACACAGTGAACATGCCTGAATGAGAAGGCACACTGCATTAATTATGTAACAGAGTCTATGCATGCAGGCCGCTCGTACGCGTCTCATAGGGAATGGCAGTCTGGAGATATTAATATTCGGCTGACGCATTCAGGCCCAGCTGTTGAAGAGAAGACACATTGATTTTAGGCACTCAGGTTGCATTGTGTCCAGGTGCGCTTGTGTCAGTCTTAGCTTGACAGGAACAGGGCATCGGCTTTATTCCCACTGAATAAAACAAGACACTTAAAAACAACTTAAAAACATTTCAATAGCACAATAGGAGGAAGATGAAGCAGTGGCACTTTGTGGGAAAGGATGTTAAGGACTTTTCAGTTTACTCTCCTGCTGGGCTTTAAATAGCCCCTTCTTTGGTCGTTCCATGAATAATCTGGCTTTCAATATGTAATGTACTGTTCAAAGGCATTAATTCATTAATTCAGTCAAAATCAGCAGAATTGAGGACATTTATGATGCTGCGAAATATTTAAATGTCAAATAAATGCTGTTTGAAAATAAAAAGATTTGTGTAAGCATTTATATCAAATATAAAGTAGCACAACCATTTTTAATATTGATAATAATATAGAAAAAACAAATCTTCTGATGGTTAGCACTGTCGCCTCACAGCATGAAGGTCGCTGGTTTGAGTCCCGGCTAGACCAGTTGGCATTTCTGTGTGGAGTTTGCATGTTCTCCCCGTGTTCGCGTGGGGGTTTCTCCAGGTGCTCCGGTTTCCCCCACAGTCCAAAGACACATGCTATAGGTGAATTGGATTAACTAAATTGGCCGTAGTGTATGCGTGTGTGTAAATGAGGGTGCATGGGTGTTTCCCAGTACTGGGTTGCAGCTGGAAGGGCATCCACTGCATAAAACATATGCTGGATAAGTTGGCGGTTCATTCCACTGTGGCGACCCCTGATGAATAAGGGACGAAGGAAAATGAATGAATGAATAAAATCTTCTGAATCCGATATCTGAAGGATCATATTACTCTGAAGCATTACAATTACATGTATACCACACATTTTAAAATATATTTACATTTTAATAAACATATTTTACATTTGAATAGTTTCACATGTTTAAAGCAAAACCTCCAGTTGTTCCAAAAGTGTACGTGATTCTATTCTCTATTGAACACAAAAGAAGACAATTTAAATAATGTTCCTCACATAAGAGTTGCTGGTATACCTCCTGCTTTCAATATTTTTCAAAATATAATGTGTGTGTGTGTGTGTGTGTGTGTGTGTGTGTGTGTGTGTGT
>CAIGQW010055024.1:14892106-14906853 GCA_903798125.1 Danio choprae | reverse complement strand
AAAAAAAAACTTGGTCAGAAATTAATTCTTAAATAATAAATAATATGCCATCTATTTGCTCAATTAATTATACAGATCTGAAACTAAATAATAATCATAATTATAAAAAATATTATAATTAAGTATTATATTATTATTATTATTATTGTTGAAAATAATAAATACATGTGCATAATTTGACAACCTAACTTTTTTTTTCTAAAGACCAGAAGTCATGTAATTAACCAAAAATTGTGTTCATATTTAATAATAAATACTGTGCCACCATATTTTATCTAAAGTCCCACAGCGGTCATGACATGATTTAACAGATCATACATAAATACTAAATAAATACAAATAAACCAAAACATCAATTAATAATAATAATTATTATTATTTTTATTATTAGTTTTATTATAAAATATGTGCATAATTTGACAACCTTATTCTTATTTTTCTAAAGACCAGAAACCATGTAAATAAAAAACACTTTGTTAATATTTTATATTAAATACTGTGCCACCTATTTTATCTAAAGCCCCACAACAGTCATGACATAATTAAACAGATGATAAATAAATACTATATAAAGTACAAACAAACCAAAACATAAAAAAAAAAAATTAATAATAATAATAACAATTGGTGCAGTGGGTAGCGCTGTCACCTCACAGCAAGAAGGTCGCTGGTTTGAGCCTCGGCTGGGTCAGTTGGCATGGAGTTTGCATGTTCTCCGTGTTGGCGTGGGTTTCCTCCGGGTGCTCCGGTTTCCCCCACAAGTTCAAAGACATGCGCTACAGAATTGGGTAAGCTAAATTGTCCGTAGTGTATGTGTGTAAATGAGTGTGTATGGATGTTTCCCAGTGATGGGTTGCAGCTGGAAGGGCATCTGCTGCGTAAAACATATGCTGGATAAGTTGGCGGTTCATTCCGCTGTGTTGACCCCTGAATAATAAAGGGACTAAGCCAAAAGGAAAATGAATGAATGAATTATTATTGCGGCACGGTGGCTCAGTGGTTAGTACTGTCGCCTCACAGCAAGAAGGTCGCTGGTTCGTGTTGGCGTGGGTTTTCTTCGGGTGCTCTAGTTTCCCCCACAGTCCAAAGACATGCACTATTGGTGAATTGGATGAACTAAATTGGCATAGTGTTCTGGGTGTTCCCAGTACTGGGTTGCAGCTGGAAGGGTATCCGCTGTGTAAAAAACATATGCCGGAATAGTTGGCGGTTCATTCCGCTGTGGCGTACCCTGATAAATAAGGGACTAAGCCGAAAGAAAAATAAAATAAATATTATTATTATTATTATACATCAGTAAAGTTTCCTAAGCCTGCTCCGAAACCATGCAACTAATCACAAATGTATTATTTATTTGTATTAAATCAATGTGCAATCTCTTTTCTCTAACACCGTGTCAGGTTTCGTTTCACCTGCAGTGAGCAGAAAGAAATAAAGTGAGCTCCTCTCACTGCTCTGATTATTTCTCACAGGAGCCGCTGCAGCTCTATTGCTTCATCAGTCTACATACTACAACAATAGAGAGAAACAAACAAGAAGAAAAATGCACTTTTTCAGGCAGAATGTGATTTATATGATCTTTATGCTCAAAACCACATCAAACCACACTCCCGTTTAATATAGTTAATCTTTAAAGCGATGCATCGCCGTGTAACTCAGAATGGTTTGATTTATTAGAAACGTCTTGCTTGCTTCTTCAGCTGTTTCACCTTGTTCCTCAAAGAAATTATGTTCTTTCCTCGAGCCCGTAAATCCAAAGTGACTGAATAGTGTCAGAGTGAAAACTGCAAGGCCCCGTGGTTGCAATTACATGCGCAGTCACAGAGTGTGTGTTTGAGAGCGGGACTATGCCCACTCTCCCTCACACACACACACACACTCTCTCTCTCTCTCTCTGAGCTCAGGCCTATTTAAACAGGTACATTAGTGGCATTACTGGCCCTCTCTCGCATTACATCAACACTGCAGACCTCCAGCGCTCGTGCCCACAATTTTGGAGAGAAAAGAAAGTGCATTTTCCCAAGGAGGAGCATAATAGCTTCCAAACAAGATGAAAGTCTGGCAGTGACACAAAAGATGTTCAGAATATTTCTTTCTTTTCTTTTTTTTTTTTCAAATTAAAAGCAATTCCTTTTGTTCTGCCTATGCAAGACTCAGCCCACCCACAAATGTAGCTCATTTAGCCACATTTGTGATAACACGCATTTTTTTTATTCATTAAAATCCCCTTTTAAGGAGAAAAATTACTGAGAGCTCATGGAAATGACGTGTTCTTCTGTCGTTTAATTTGTTCCCTCATTTACAACTGCTATTAAGATGTGTTTTGGTCAATGCGATCACAAGTGGACAACACCAAATACAGATTTAAACAAGGTCTATGTTTTGAGCTTGTCCACTTCAGACTAGTTAGAGATAGTTGAAAACACATTTGATCAGATTGCTTCCATAGTTTATGTATTAATAAGTCTCGTGTAGTTGAAGATGTTTAAACAGCAACAAAAGACTCTGTCATCCACCTAATAGTTGTTAAAAAGATCACAAAATTAATAGTTTGGACCGGATTTTGAGCCACAGATCAAATCTTTTTCTTTTCTTTTTTTTTTTTTGGATCAGCGAAAAAGAAAAATATAATTTACAATTTATTAAAGGACACTTGTCTAGAAATCTTTAACCTTAAACCAAGTAATAACACTTTTCAGGCACATCCAACAATCTCCTTTATCTTTTTTTAGTGAAAATGAAACAAATCAGATTTGACTGTGACTTGTTAAAGGGACAGTTCACCCAATAATGAAAATAGCCTCTTCATTTATTCTCGCTCATGATTTTAAGGTTTATGAGTTTCTTTTTTCTGCTGAACACAAAAGAGGATATTCTGAAGAATGCTGGTTTGCTGGCACCCATATAGTAGGAAAGAAAATGACTATGGAAGTCAATGGGTGCCGGCTACAAGCATTTTTCTAAATATAATATTTTGTGGTCAGCAGAAGAAAGAAACTCAAATAGTTTTTAAACAAATGAAGGGTCAATTGAATTTTCACTTTTTGGGGCGAACTAAGAGAACGTTCTGGATTCATAAATTAACATCACTTACACCAAGAGGAATAAATGAGGAATTTGATCTTTTGGTGTTTCTTTAATGTTTTAACGTTTATCTACAATAATGCGAATCATGGATTTTGAATGTAGCTATAATGAAATAAATCATGACATGAAAATGTATTTTTAATGTCGGAATTGCTTTGTATAAATTGACGAAGATATGAATAAGTGAATGATGATAATTCAAATGATGTTTTTGGAGGTGGAGGAAATATTCCTTGTGTTAGGGTTAGGGTTAGCTCTATTGAAACGAAAATGAGATACTGAGTAGTCGTCTAGTTGATGACGTGATGTGATTGGCTGTGAGAGGGTGGAGTGATGTCACACACTGAGGAAGGCATTGTACCGAAACGTCTGTGTTTTGTATCCCCTAAGAATGTAAAATAAAGTTATATAAAGTAATTAATTAACGAGTGCGAATCATGACCCTTTGAGTGATATTATTATCAAGATTAATGCGTCAACATTTCATAAAAACGCTAGAGAGCAGTGCATACTTCATCACTAAACTTAAGGCAAACTAACCCTTTAATATGTATGACCTACTGACCTAACATGATTATTATGGGACTTGTTGTGATACCACACCAAATAGCTTCATTCCTTCATACCTTCCATATTCATACCATATTAGTCAAAACCGTAGTTGCCACCACCATCCTTTTCATTCGTTTGCTTCACCCCATAATGATTCCTAATGAGTGTTACAGCAAAACAGAAGTGGTCACAAGATCACATTTGAACGCATGTTAATGAGAGGTGGAATTAGTGTTGTTTCTTGGCTGCCCATCTACCTATACCTATTTTAGTTTTCTAGGTAAATATAAGCTTACAGCAGTGACAGGTATTTGCATTTGCATTACAACTGGCACTATTTATTATTCTTCAGCCTTGAAGAGTTCAGATTTATGTTTAAAAGAGCTTGTGCATTCTCTCATCCTCCTATTGCAAAAAATTAACCCCATTCTTTCCTGATACATCAGCACTACTGTGGAACACGCATCAACGTGACATTTTTATTTTTTTGATAAACCGTGTGCTTTACTTACAAATGTGGAAAAGTGAGAAAACATAGAAGCTTCCGCCTCCAGCCAGAGCCAAGACCATAATTAGTAGGCTTTAAATCCTAGACAGCAAATGCTCCCTCTGACATGGTGCTCTGGACTGTATTTTAAGACTTTTTTTTTTCCCCGGAACTGATTGGCAAGCGTATTTTCCTGATGACTTTCAATAGACGTTCTCCGTAGGAGGGCCGTTTGCCTTTCACTGCTCTCTTCTGCACAACTCAAAGATCAGCTGCATTGAAGCTTTAATTGCTTCATTTGTTGCCATTATATTTCTATCTCTCGTAGAACAAAAAAAGATAGGAAGAGATTCTTGTTTTGTCAGGGGTCGACAGGCTGTCATGCCTTACTGCAATTTGTTATGTGGTTAGCACAGACCTTTGAGAGAAACATCTGTGAGTTTTGTGGATAAACCACTGACAGGATGCGAGAGAGCTGTTAATGGCGTTCTGCTTTCACTGCGATGTAATTTACAAGAGAATCGCTCCACGGGAGACCCCCCTAAAGGACTGGGGCTGAAAAAGACGCCGGCATTCAACGTATGTACAGTACGTGTCCCTCCCGTCCTCAAAAAGGGAATTGGAATAAGCCATCTTTTTTTTTTTTTTTTTTTTTTTGGATGTTGCCCATTCAAGAGGTGAACACAATTTGAATCTTGTTAAAGTGCCTCCTATTGATCCGCAGGATGCAGATAAATCCATGCTTCTGTAGAAAAGCAGATTCTTATGAAATGAATTGAGGAATTGTGGGTAGGCAGTTTGCGCCGTGGCAGGTGTGGTGTCCTCGGCATTTGCTCGCTGTATATGTGGATAATAGTAAGACTCACCCTTGTTGCTATGGTGATAACATTGACTTTTGGTGATGAAAAGCCCTTTCAAGATGTGGACTTGTGTGTGCGTTCACAGGGCTTGGTAATTATGGGCTAAATTTGAGCCACTTGAGATACCGTAGTCGATCCAGAGCTTTACTTTCCAATTTATTTTTTACTTTTTCAATTTAATTTCTTCATTCTCCCTTTAGTATGTGTGTGTGTGTGTGTGTGTGTGTGTGTGTGTGTGTGGCGCTGTGGGTGTGGATGTTGCCGTATATGTGGGTCAAATAGCTCTTATAATGCGGCGGCGAGAAGCAGATACACAAACACACTCATCTTCTCACATGTGCCGCAGGAGATGTGAAGCGTCCCCAGACTTCAGTCAGTGATCTGTCAATCTCATAAGATCACATTTTAAGGGTGACAGCTTTGGCAGAGGAGATCTTGGAAAGCAGCGGTCCAATCTTTAAATATTGATTCAGGGCCCAAAGCGTTGTGTTGTCCCTCAGAGTACCGAAAGAGCAGGAAAAGCAGATAATTAGTGATTTTAATTGGATGATCCGTCAAGCTTCGAGTGCAAGATGTAAATGTGTGAATCTTTCCCACAATCTCTCCCTGTCACTGAGGGCTACGAGTGCGTTGCGAGGTCTCAACCCTTGGGCTGATTTACCAATAGTGAAGCTGACAAAATGTGTCAACAAGCATCTGCGTGTTGGATTCTCGCTCTATTTTTTTATTGTCGGGTTGGAACCAGTCATGCAACAAGTAATTGGCCAACAATTAATCAACAATAGCAGGTATATAAGTCAGAGAACGAAACAAACCACAAACTCTATTTTAACATCCATTGACTTTGGAATCGTTTCTTTAAAAAGTGATATTTTTAATGAAAGAAGTGCTCACAAGTGCTCAGCTGCTTAAACTATTTTAAATATAGTTTACATAAAAAATGGTATTATCGCTATTGTCCAGAATTAGCAGTGCACTCTTAATTATGTTCTTTTTTATCATGTGTGCATGTAATAAAAGCAATCCAAGGAAGCGATTTTGTTATGCAAATGCCATTTGTGTATATTAGCAAACATTTAAACAGAGAGAGTGCCCTTGTCGTGTTTGTCTATCCAGATGGCCAATAATGAAATATGTATGGAGTCAAAAGGACTCCCACAGAATGCTGTTTTGGGTTGACTGCTAATAAAAAGAGAGCTGCCTTGATTATTACAGATGCATCTCTTTTAAATAAAATGGAAGGGAAAGAGGCAGACAGCTCCTCAACTTGAGCGAGCGAGAGGGAGAGAGAGCGAGCTTGGCTTTTGTTGTTATAATGATACAAAAAGCAGCTTGAAAGCCCTTCCCTCCAACAAAAAAGGACAGATCTGTAGTAATACTGGCTCAGACAAATCTTTTTTTTTTTACTTCACAACAGCTTTAAAACATCATTACATATTTATAACTGCCAGCTAGATGACAGAGACAGAGCACAATGTTCAGCATTTAACAATGAGGCTTTGCCAGTGTTCCTCTGTGAAATCTCTGATTGCACTGTCTAAACCCTCCTTTCATCAAGTCTGGCAACAGAGTGAAACAATTACTCAGAAGATGTGGATCCACTTTTGATTTAACAATCCACCCTTTAATTGCTTTATTAAAAGGTCCTCAAAAGTTCTAGCATTAAAACCTGTTGAAGCAGTAGCTCCAGCTTATGTTAAAAAAAGGAGCAGAGCCCTTCAGCACGCCACAGTCTTTTTTCCCCCCATTTCCAGCTCTGACATGTGCCGGAAAGATGAAAGCCCCTGAACAAACTGTGCCTGAAATCCATGAAAGAATCCACAAATAAGCAGAAGCTGTGCAAATGGCACAGTTTAGACAACAAAACTAACTCTGACTTTCTCTCTCTGTGTGTGCAGATCAGTCGGAGGGTTTCCACTGCCAAGACGAATGCCGTATCTTGGGCCACTCAGACCGTTGCTGGATGCCCCGAGTATCGATACCGGCGAGAGCCAAGTCTCCGGAACACGGACGCAATGTCATCGCCCTGTCCATTGAGGCCACCACAGTGGACGTACCTCACTATGAGGACTGTGGCACCACCAAAAGGACTTTTGCCACCTTCGGCAAAGACGGGCCGGACGAGGACCGGGCCGAGCAAAGGGGCAGGCGGCAAACGGCGGAGCCGGCCGTCTGCAGCCCCAAGACCAACGGCGCTGTGCGCGAGGCCGGAAACGGCAGAGAGGCCGTCAGCCCCATCACCTCCCCCGTGCACCTGAAAAGCCCCCAGTCCAAAGCACCCTCCACCTACAACACGCTGAAATGCCGCGACGCAGAGCGCATAGCCAATCACAGTTTGCTGCGGCAGCCGGAGGGGAAGGACAGTGAGCCGGCCATGCGGGAGATCAACACGCTCCTACAGGACAGCCGTGATAAAGAGTCCCCCGGCAGCAAGAGACTGAAGGACATCGTGCTTTAACCAGCTCCACCCATACACAGAGCGCATGCACTGCTACCAGTGTGTGTCAACATGCGTGTGTGTGTTTTTGTGTGCTTTAGCGAGCGTCAAGTCCTGGGGAAAGAAGAGAGACGTGTGAGGCACAACATATTCTCCAGAGGCTGAAAAGGTGTCTGCGAGCTCAGACTGTCATCGTGGCTTGGTAGTAACAGCAGCGCTTGTACGTTCGTCGCAATCGTCTCTCCGCAGTGGACAGGCTGGTTCCCTGCCCTCACATCGTACCCTTACGGGAGAAAGACACCCGAGTACAGTCATGCCTTGTAGACTCGAAAGAGACATCTTACTTTCTTCTAATGCCTTCTTTGGTATGCAGTTTCTGCTTCAGCTGCCAAACCGCTCACTGTTCCTGAAGAGGACGTGGGTCTCTGCGATGCTACAGATTAGCAAGACTCTTCTTGTCCGAGCGCACAGGAACCCTCCCGCAGATCTCATTTCATTTCGGTGGCTTCTCGCTGGTCTGATAAGACAACCCTTCTCTGTTTCCCTCAAGACATTCCAGTGTCAGCAAACCATGAGGTTGTTCCAGTGCTTATTTTTTATCACAGATGGAGCAAAATGAAGTTGCGCTATCAGCTCAAGCTCACCGAAAAACTGGAATAGGGAGAGACCGATCCCCCAGACTCACAACCAGATATAAATATATATATATACGGATGATGAAAAGAAGAAGAAGAAGAAAAAACAGAACAAAAACAAGACTTGTTGCTTTTGAAATCTCCTGTGCCCTTTCCTGATTGTAGCCAGTGGAGCGCAGTTTACTAGAACTTCGTGCTCTGGTCTTGTACTTTTTTGGATTTTGACTATGGGGCTAGGATAGAAGGGGTCGTCACTTACGTCTTGCTATGTGAAACTCTGTTTAGGGTTTACTACTATCATTTTTAATAATCTGTTGTTATGTGACAATCCCTTTAATGTTTTGTTGCTAAAGTAAAAACTGAAAAAAATAAACATTGGTGTTCAACTAAAGCTACAGTAGCGTTTGTACACAAACACAAAAAGGAAAAAAAAAACATATATGCCAAAATATATTTTATAAATAATTTAAAATGTATAATGAGAATATTTAATGCTGTGTAGTTATTTTATCAGTAAGTTATACTTGAAATTAACTGGCTTTTTTTCTTTGTTTGTCCCCTTTTTATCGACTCTGTTTAATCCTATTTTGATTTTTTTATTCTTCTTCTTTTGTTTTGTTTTTTACATTTTCGACTGATCTTGAATTTTTGTTCACTGTGTTACCCCCCCAGCAACTGTTGATTGCAGTCTACCTTGTTGTAAAAGAGTTTCTTATTGGTAAGTTCTTGTGCCATCAAGTTTCTGTGTGGGCAAAAAAAAAAAACGAGAAAAAGACAAAAAAAATTACAAAAAAACACAACAAAAAAAAAATCTACACCAACAGTAGTGTGTCAGTACAATGAGCTTAGAGTGAGATAGCAAAAGAAACCAAAAAACTGCAACAAACATTAAACTTTCAAGATTTTCAAGGTTGTTGTTTAATCTTAATACTCAAGTAAGGGTAAGAGTAACACTACCATTTCAAGTCACCGGAGGTGGTTCCACTCATTTCTGAAGTGTCTGAGAGGCAGATAGAAGCTCCATGTAAAGCAACCCCAGATGCTCTGAGCCAGACTTGCTTTGCTATCGATCTATCATCAAGTACAGCCCTCCATTTTTCCAGATCATTTAAGAACGCTATACCAAGCCCAACCAACACAAATGTGTTTTTTTTTCTGCAGGAGAGAAAAAAACAAAACAGATTTGATGGAACTGCCATAGTGGGAACGGACAGATATTGGAAAATCAGTTGTTTCTTTGCAATACTCATTTTATAATGTGGGAAGTGCAAACAGCAGCAACGTGTGAAAAGACATAGAACTAGTAGCTGAATGTTTTTTGCTGGTCTCACCAAACAGCTTTTGGCAACATGAAAAACAGAATTATCACTGAATGTATACTGCAGCTTATTATTAAACTATTAAATGTTCTCCACTTTGTCTCCTTGTCTAAATTCATCGGTTCTGCATGTTTCCATCACACTCTTTTTTAATTTGCCATCAAATGGCTTATAATGGAAGAGATCCGCTTCGACTGGAGAGGAAGAAAGCCAGGCGGCATTGTTGAAAAGTAATGAGCGCAACCCGGGTTCAGCATACAGCAATTATCCTTTCTTAAGTGATCTTTTGTCTTGCCATAATTCATTAAAATCTATAATGTGATATGAATATCTGCTGTTAATTTTCCTTGAAAGTAATATGCTAATGTGTGTGGCGACGGCGGCAGTAGCGATGAGAATCGTAGGGAAATTAGTTTTTGCTGCGGTCCAATCCAAAGGCCTCCCTGTGAAATCATTCTGTGATATCACTTTTAGATATCCCCATTCTGACTAATTGCAAAAATTAAAAACGACAGCAGAAAACACACCTTTTGCTGCCAAATAAAGCATCCGTTTGGGAGTCATCCAGCTGAGGAGTGTCAATTTCAAATGCCTGGTCGTTCTAATTTGCTGAAGTGGATGATGCACGCAATAAGCCAAGTACATCGTTACTTGGATTCATACCCAGTGCAATATGATGCTACTTAGCTGTCAAAACAAAACCTAACAAATGATTCGAAATGACACTGAAAAAATGGGTGCACTATTACAACTTTTTAAAGAGATAGTACATGCCAAAATAGAAACATGCTTGTAATCTGAGATTACAGGTGATTTTTTCCTTTAGTAGAACAGTAGTAGATATTTTTCATCATTTTGAGGGACTCTTAAAAAGCAAGCCAAAGGCTACGGGCACTTTGAGAGTCAAAAAACCTGCAAACAAACAAAAACAAATAACAATAACACAGGCAATACACCCCCCAAACAATGTTTTGCTGCTTGTTCAAATGCTTATTTAAAACGAGCTGAAACAACACAGTTGTTGAGATTTTTTGGGACAACTTAATTGTTTTATGTTCAATCCACTTAGAGTTAACTTGACTTGATCGATTTGTGTTGGGACAACATGAATGAATTGTATGGAACCCTGCATTTTTTACAGTGTACAACAATAATCCTGACTATATTTTTAAGACTTACAGATGGCCCTGAGCTTTGTGAGGTAAATTAACAGCAAACACATTTTTGGGGGGTTATTTATCCCTTTAGGTGGGTCATAAACTGAAAAATACAGTTATCATCTTTATCTTTTGACATACAGTATAAGACATACATACATATATATATATATATATATATATATATATATATATATTTTTTTTTTCTTTAGTGTTAAAACAGCTTATATTGCAGCTAATCTACCAAAATGAAAGGCTGTTTAAGTGAGCCACTTTTTTATGTAATACATTGGCTGAATTCCACACCAGCAGAATAAGACCAATGCCTTCTTATACAGTACACTATTCACAATCTACTATCCGCCGAGCCTATTCAAACATTGTGTTTAAAAAGGGTCAGAAGAGAACAGAAAATATATTAATTCTACATTTTGAATTGTTTTTAATGTCAAATAAATGTATCTCAATAACATTATAGACAACAGCACAAAACCAAAAGGCAGCTCATTACCCCTTTAAGTAAGACCAAGAACTCAAACTAGCATGCGGCAAACCGCCTATAGTGCCTGTACTGCTCTACATTATGTTGGTGTTCAGAATCAGGGTCACTCATAGGACACTACGCTTTACCCCAGGCTTTAAAGTCAAGCATTTAATTCGAAAAGGCTTGTAGGCCTCATCATTAGTATAGCAAACAAACTCGGCGTAATGACCAACAAATGCACTCCGACTACTAAATCTGTTCCAATGGCAGCGCGCACTGCTCTGAGCTACAAATGAATTATCAGACATGCCCAAATGAGCCTCGTCACCTCATGTTTAATTACTCCGGATTCCTGTTGGTCAGGGTGAATTCATCCCATTATACAGAGATTTATCTCAAAGGTTACCAGGACACACATCCTATTAACGGCCTATTAATGTTTCAATTATCGTTTTGCCAAATGTTGGAAGGGGGAATCAGAGAACAATTTAAATGATTTATTCCTGACACCGACATGCAACGAAATAAGAGCGGGACGAGGGCACAGGGAACATGGGGGGAAGGGTGCTACTACCGATACAAAACAGTTTGTACCTTATTCCTCCGAGTAGGCCCCTCAATCAGTTCCAGCCATCTCCATTCTTGAATTGACCTCATTCTATCAAAAGGACTGCAGCTGCTCCAGCAGTGGGGAAAGGGCTCATTGTGACCCACTGTTCATTCAGGCCAACCTCTGGGACCGGTCCTGAATCCCGTGCAGCAATGGCTGGAGGGCAAACTGAAATGTATAGAGAAATAAGGATAATAATAATAATGATAAAACATAAATTCATATCTTTCAAATTTATATGTACAAAACTATTTTTATATGGCTTCTTAATGACAGAAAAACACATTATATTATAACTTAATTAATAGACACCCTTCATTGTGGCCAAGAAAACACTTGGATTGTCAGTACTGGGCTGGAACCCAGTCACCCTGCTGTGCCCTTTGTGGCAGTGCATTTTGGGAAGGGCAATAAATCTCGGGGCCAGTGTTCTTTCTTTATACTTTTAATTTGGATGCTAATTGTGCAACACATCATGGCATAGAGTTGCAAATAAGGACTGGGCCACAGCGGGTGTGCTAGAAGCACAGCAAAGGACATGTTAAAGGGATATTAACCAAATAAAGAAAAGTGCCAGCATTTACTCATCTTAACTTACTTAGAAATGTAAAACTGGAGAAAAATGAATAGACACACATGGATACATTGAATGACCGTATAGCTAATATCCACATAGAAGGATAAACTAACAAAACTTCATTTAAGAATTAGAGAGGTAGAAATAACCACTTAAGGCAGAAATTGCAGATCCAAATAGTTTGTTAGCGTTTGCAAGCTTTATTCGCAAGACGAAACACCATTTAAATGAGCTATATGAAAAAAACACACAAAAATAAAAACAGGGCCTTCCTCAACATCCTTGGTTGTCTATGAAAGTTTGAGGAGTGTGCGGGGTTGCATCAGTGCACAGCGTAAATGTGTGCGATATACTGACACTGAGAAGAAAAGAAAAAACTGTTGAATAAAGTAGTTATTTTGATTCTATGTTCACACAAAAGTATTCACTTAGCTTGATAACATTAAAAAAGTAATCATTGAAGGCATGTGCTCTCCTCCTGAGAATGTTTTTTAGAGCTTTCCTGGAAGTGCTTTTCTTAAACGAGTCAGGACCATTGCTGTCTGGAGGACGCGGAAGCTCTCAGATTTCACCTAAAATATTGTAATTTTTATTCTGAAAAGTTCTCAGGGGGTTGGAATTTAATAAGGGCGAGTAATAAATAACATCATTTGTATTTTTTGATGAAATAACTCTTAAAGGACCTTCAATTAGAATCTAAGATCATTAATAAGATCATTCATAAACTTGAGCTTTTTCCACTCCATTTTAAACTGGTTAAAATCAATTGTTATTTTTGAGGTTTGTGTTTTGTTGATTATAATGAAATGCATTTGTTTTGTTTTTTTAAGAGTTTAAAAGCATCCTTATACTGTTCGAAATAAATAAATCAAATAAAACACATGAAAGCATCATCTAAAGGGATTGTTATTCACATTTTTATGGTGATTTTCTGCTACAGTAAATCTAAAGCCCAACCACAATCGTCCCCATTTAGGTTCAATAAATTGGCATGAATAACCACATGATTTCCACTTAAAAAGCCCCGGCAGCAACAGACTGCCACTTCTTAAAACATTCAAGCTTAGAATGGCATAAAAGTGAGCAAGTAATTCAGAACTTTAATTTTCAGATGAACTTCCCCTTTAAGACTGTCCAGAGCAGGACACGCTATATTGAAGTCAATAGCTGGCTGTCTCTCCGCAAGACTCTATCCTCCATAAAAACAATACCGCATTATTTACCATCAGCACTGTAGGATATTGTCATTTTAAGTGCATGTGATATACCGACGCACGTCCACAACAACTTACCTCTCTGGCCTAGACCCTGGCCTTGTGCAGAAGACCAAGGAGGACTTGTCAGGCAGATAATGGCCTCTCCTAAAGATCCACACCTTCAGGCAAGGCCATTATCCTCACCACAGGAGAGTAATCGGATCGACCTGAAGCCTACCTGCATGAGGCGCACAGCCCATCTGCATGAGGTGCAGGGACGCCTGGGGTGCGCAGTCGGCTGGAGGAGGAGCGCGTCTGTGCTGGAAGGTCAGACTCATTTGAAAGTGAAGAACACTGGGAATTGTGGTATTAACAAAGAAGCGAGAAGCCCATGTGTGATCTGAATGAGGATACAAATCAAAGGCCTAAAAAGCCGAGGTGACCCTTTGTGTGATCTATTGTCTGACTCACAGAGGTATACATCGGCCTGGCCTTGATGGGAATCTTGAGGACGAATAGACCCGTTCAAAGTGGGAACCTAAACTTAGCTGCATGGATCTGATTTCACAGCGTAATACTTTTCATGTTAAATGCCTCCTATTCTCTTCCCCGTGCTCATCTTGTAGCTCTGGCATTCTTGAGGGGAAGGACCCGCGAGTGTGAATTGCAGGAAGGCAGAGTTCATTACAATAGAGAATAGGGTTATGGATTTACAAGTAGCAAAACAATGGGTCCAAAGAGTATGGAAGGAAGGAAAAGATTGTCTGCCAGGAAATGTACCCATATAATGCGCCCAATACTAATTCAATCAATTGCTAAAATGTAGCCAGACTTGAAATCCAGTGCCAAAAAACAGCTACAGACTGCGTTGAGATAAGCTGTCTTACAAGAGACATTACAAATATTACACATGCCAGAATTTTGCAGACTGGTGTATGTGGAGCCTCGAATCTTAAATGGTCCATAGATTGAGAATAAAAAAATATAGATAAAAACATAGAACAAAGCAGGAATTCAACAAAGGCAGTGGATTTACGCAATTTAGCTGTTTTTCTAACATCCAAAGCCATATTTAGTTATGATAATTGAATGTGGCTAATTACATTTTTAACTGAATACTTTACATTTTTAACATAAATCAGTATTACATTTCCAGCTTCTGCCATGTAAAGCAAAAATAAATAAATAAATAAATATAATGATAATAATAATAATAATAATAATAATACTAAATAGAAAATAATAATAATAAAAAATAATAATAATAAAAAGAAAGCAAATAATAAAAATGAAAAATATTATCTATCTATCTATCTATCTATCTATCTATCTATCTATCTATCTAT
>CAIGQW010055024.1:14877409-14892096 GCA_903798125.1 Danio choprae | reverse complement strand
TATCTATCTATCTATCTATCTATCTATCTATCTATCTATCTATCTATCTATCTATCTATCTATCAAATTGATTTGCTTTCTATGAATATAAAAAATTATTTTGTTAATTTAATTTGATACAGGGGCAGCACGGTGGCGCAGTGGGTAGCACAATCACCTCACAGCAAGAAGGTCGGTGGTTCGAGCCCCGGCTGGGTCAGTTGGCATTTCTGTGTGGAGTTTGCATGTTCTCCCCGTGTTTGTGTGGGTTTGCTCCGGGTGCTCCGGTTTCCCCCACAAGTCCAAAGACATGCGGTATAGGTGAATTGGGTAGGCTAAATTGTCCGTAGTGTATGTGTGTGAATGAGTGTATGGATGTTTCCCAGTGATGGGTTGCAGCTAAAAGGGCATCCACTGCGTAAAACATATGCTGGATAAGTTGGTGGTTCATTCCGCTGTGGCGACCCCTGATGAATAAAGGGACTAAGCCGAAAAGAAAATGAATGAATAATTTGATACAGACACTTTGACCCAAAATCAAAAATATCAAAGCAATTTACTGCTCAATAGTACTGGATGATCTTTATTTAGCATTATCCATTAGCATAGAATTTTGCTGGAGAAAAAATAAATAAATAATAATAATAATAATAGAAAAAATTCGGACAAATAATTTGGATAGAAGTTGAAAAGTCAAAAGATTTTTTAAGCCGTCTTACAAATCATAAACAAAAGCAACCAAACATGACTCTACAGGTCTACACCTACAACCACGAAGTCATTCTCCATTATACCAGCCAAAGAGATTCCAGAGACGTGTACTTATTTGAAGAAACATAAAGAAGCGAGAAGTTATTCTAGCGAGGCTAAATGCTCAGGCACATCATTAAGAGAAGCATCACAGGGGAATTTCCACTTTGTTTACACACGAACAGGACCCTGGGTCGATCATTACCGTCAGTCACAAGGTTGATTAGCCCTTCCATTTCTCACCTACCATTACAAATCTGACAAACGCTGCCTCATCTGTATGTAGTCCCCACAATATAACCTTAATCAGCACTGCAAATGAGAAATGACATAGTGTTTTGTGTTTACCGTGGCTGCCCAGATTCATTGCGGCAGCGAGAGGAAGTCACAGCGCAGTAATTGGGCTAAAGGCAGACAGATTATATCATAACCACGCCTGATCTCCTGATAGCAGTGACTCCCTCAAGCTGGTCTGTCCGAAGAAAGTGGCCTTTCCAGAGAGCTGGCATACTCACAGTCTGACCCAAGATGCTTGATTCCATCTAGAACATGCAGGACGTGGGCAAAAGCCAAAGGAAACAGCTGCCAATGTGCCCTCTCCGGAGGAGGTAGAGGAACTGGAAATTAAAGTCCCCCTAAAATCACAACTGAAGCTTTTTGGGTGTCATCAATATGTCTTAACCAGGACACACTAAGCAAATGTCACAGAAATAGTGATAACAAAACTGATTGTCACCTTCAGTCGACTGTAGCTGACTGAAATGAGAAGGTACCTTGTGTGGACTGCGCAAGTGGATGCATCTTTCCATAGATGGGTGGCAGTGTATAGCCTGTATTGGTGCTGCACAAAAAAACAGTCAAGTTTGGTGAAGGAAAAATCATGGTTTGGGGTTACATTCAGTATGGGGGCATGCGAGAAATCTGCAGAGTGGATGGCAACATCAACAGCCTGAGGTATCAAGACATTTATTCTGCCCATTACATTACAAACCAGAGGAGAGGGCAAATTCTTCAGCAGGATAGCGCTCCTTCTCATACTTCAGCCTCCACATCAAAGTTCCTGAAAGCAAAGTAAGTCAAGATGTTCCAGGATTGGCCAGCCCAGTCACCAGATATGAACATTATAGAGCATGTCTGGGGTAAGATGAAAGAGGAGGCATTGAAGATGAATCCAAAGAATCGTGATGAACTCTGGGAGTCCTGCAAGAACGCTTTCTTTGCCATTGCAGATGACTTTATTAATTGCAGAGATGTATGGATGCAGTCATCCAAGCTCATGGGAATCATACACAATATTAATTATTTTTCCACTGCACCATGACTTTATATTCTATACTGTACATTATTTCTGTTAAGTGACAAGACTTTTGTCTAAGCAAAGTCAGACCTTACTGTCCTAATTAAATAATTAAAAATCAAGACATGATCATATTTTATTTTGGTGAAAGACGACTAGTATTTTGGTGAAGCGTAATCTAGAGACCTTTGCCTTTCATGTCAGCCACTTCTGATACTAAATGATCAACTATCTATCAGCATCATATTTCAGTTGAAATTGTTTTGCACATTGAACAAAGCTGAACATTTCAAGGCACTTCAGTGGACTATAAAGAGCTGGATAGAAGAGACTGGCCTTTCATGGTCTGCATTATCAGTCGGGGTAAAGGAACTCTCCACCGGTCCTGCAGACATGCTGTACAGTACTGAGGGGTTGATTAGTTGACCTAAACCTTCAGCAACATTCACCCAGACACTTGCTATAATCTGAAAGGGAAAAAAAGAACGAGAGGTGACTACAGTCTTCTCACAACAAAAGACTAGATGGCAGATGTACAGTAAAGAAGAATCGTACACTTGAAGAAAAAGAGCACCTGAGGTATTTGTATTGACAGGAATCGAGTGATCCAGTGAGATCTTCTTTTCCTTTTTTTTTTGGATCAAAGCGATTATATTCATTTTGTTTCTCAGCCAACAGCCTTTTATACAAAAATGACAATGGAAAGCACTGGAAAATGATTGGGACTGTTCTTCCTGCATTATAGTAATTCAACAAAATAGATTTCAGTCTCAAGCAACATCAGAAATGTGCAAAGGTGAGGCGAAAATCTCAGAGGTCTGTCATCTAGCTTGTCGCTGTACATACACGACTGCTGTGTGATACAATGAAGCTGTATTTTATGCCCCTCGATTGGAAAATGTCCATATTGTACATCTCAGCAATGTACAGAGCTGAAAGGGTTAGTTTACACTAGGGCTGCACAATATATCATTTCAGCATCGATATCGCAATGTGCACATCCGCAATATTCACATTGCTCAATCTGCAATGCCATGTATGGTTATTATAGATAAATGTTGTAAATACATTTCTTTAGTTTTTTTCTTCTGTTAAACATTTCAAGGCAGTTTAAAGCATTCAGGCACAATAAACAATAGCATTTGTTTCTTCAACAAAAAACAATTAAGTTAAAGTTTTTATAGTGAAACCAAGTGTCATTTTACATTAGATTTTTTTAAATATTTGTGTCCAACGGCCATTAGGGTTTACCAGACAAATATAAAACCTTTTTTTCTCATTTGTATGTTTTTTTTACCCCTGCAAATCTAGTTTAGAGTTAATTTTAATAATTTATTCACATCCACTATAAAATTACCCAACATAGGCTCATTCTGAAAACATAGCCCTATATACATTTCTGGAGATCGTGAATTATGTAGCCAGAAGTACGAATGCAAAAGCTTTCTCCTTTTCATGCTAACCAGCTGACCGCTTACCTCCGTGTGGACGGCTTTCCCGCAGTTTGTCCAGTAGCTTGCCATGTATGTTGGCGGAATTGAGACACAGAGAATAGTTGACAATGTCGACGGGGTTTGAGTCCAGAAAGCGGGTAAGACAAAAACAGAAGCCAAAAAATAAAATAAGTAAATAACAGGGAGAAATTGTGGTAAAAATCAGGCGAGGGCTTTTCTTTTTCTGGATTGCTTTTGAAAACACTGAGTTGGGTTTAGGGAAGTGAGTGGGCGGGTCAATCAGTGCTTTTGAAAACACTATTGGTTGGGTTTAGAAAAGGAGGAAGGTGGGTCAGTCATTCAGTCAGTTAGTAAGTTAGTCGACAGCGGCCTCTGGTGGATTTATGCGAGAACAGCAGGCACAAATGGCACTCGCGAGAGAAATTTAAGATCTGAAAAAGTGTACACAGCGGCCTCTGGTGGATTCGCGAAAACAAAAACTGCAAAAAAAGCGTAGCTCCTGGGATGTATCTGGCGCTCTCCAGAAATGTATATAGCGGTACATTTTCAGATTGAGCCTGGGTTGAAATTACCCCAAACATTCGGTGAATTCTTCACAAAAAAAAAAAAAAAAGAGTTATTCAATCCTTCTGGTAAAATATATTTCATATCGCAATGTATATTGCTGACCAAAAAATATTGAAATGTCAATTTTTTCCAATATCATGCAGCCCTAGATAATATATAAATATTAAATATATAAAATAATGTCATCATTTATTTAAACACATCAATCAAAATGTAAAAGAAATGTATTCATCTTCAGAATGTAAAATCTAATAAATATGACATTTTTAGACACAATTATTAGTCAAAATTGTAATTCTTTTTTTCAAATGCTTCCCAATTTCTTTTGATTTGCTATGATGACGGTACATACATATTTTACTTAACTAGGTCAAGTTAGGTTAATTATGCAAGTCATTGGACAACAGTGGTTTGATCGGTAGCGGAAAAAAAATATTATGGGGTCTAATAATATTCACTTTTTATTATTAAAAACTGCTTTCAATCGAGCCAAACTAAAAGATATAAGACTTTCTCTACAATAAAAAAATACATTAGGAAATACTGTAAAATATCCTTGCTCTGTTAAACATCACTTGAGAAATAATTACAATTTCACAGGAAAGGCTAATCATTTTGTCTTCGTCTGTATGCATTTTAGGTACGTTTGCATTCAAAAATGATTCCTATTCATAATTAAGTAACGAAGTTCATTGTCAGTCTCCTCTAAACATGTTCCATTCTGTCCTCCTCCTTTGTTCAAATGAGTCATTCCAGGCCGTGACGACTGGTATTAATAGCTTTTCTCTCCATGTTGTTATTTTAGGCAAGGTTTATTACACATCTGTGTGCCATAGTACTGGTAACAAAGCCAACATAATTCACACGGCTTGGTTTTGCTTCTCATTAATTACCCCGGACCAGGGTCTTGAGTTGGCCCAAGGTTAGGACGAGCCCAGGGTGATCGTCAAACAATACGGAGGTGAATAGCACAGGGTTGGGGAGATTTGGACTGAACGCAGGCTTTTTGGCAGGGTGTCGGAGCATGTGTTAATGGCTGAACACCGGGGAGAGCTTTTGTAAGGAATGATTAGCTTTCACTCATTCTGAGACTGGAGGAAGTTGTAATCACAGCAGAAGAAATATATAAATAAATAAAAATAATAATGAGTAAAAATACAAATAAAAAGATTGATGTGCACCCCGTTTAAATAATATGCACAAAAGATGATTCATAAAAAAAGAACTGTCATTTTTATGTTTCTAAATGATGGTGTCATATAAAACCTTGCCATTCCGTATGTAAGGAGGAGATTAATCAAGTTGTGTGGAGAGCACGTTAGCCTGTTACTACTATCAATAATTCTATAAGGTGCATTAAAAAATGCAGCTGCAGGTGGCAGAAAAATACATTTCATAAAAAATACAAAAACTATTTGAAACCATTTATCTGCACTTTACTAAAACATGTTAAGCTGCTTTGACACAATCTACACTGTAAAAAGCGCTATATAAATAAACTTGAATTGAATTTACAAGATAATCTGCAAATTCTACAGATTTACTAAATGAATGGGAAAAAAGTTACACTCACACTGCTACTACTGTATGTTCAGAGCCATCAATTTAAATATATACTGGCAAACATATAAATATGTACTATGATAATGTATATAACAATATATACAGTTGCAGTTAAAATTATTAGCCCTACTGTGAATTTTATTTTACTTTTTTCCATTTTTTCTCAAATGATGTTAAACGAAGCAGGGAATTTTATTATTTTTTTTCTTTTCAGTATTAATTCTTTTTCCACTGCACCATGACTTTATATTCCTTACTGCCTATTATTTCTGTTAAGTGACAAGACTTTTGTCTAAGCAAAGTCAGACCTTACTGTCCTAAGGAAATAATAAAAAATCAAGGCATAATGATATTTTATTTTGGTAAAATAAGCGTAATCTAGAGGCCTGTGCCTTTCATATCAGCCACTTCTGATACTGTCAGGGTTCCTGTGTCCATGTGCCTTGTTTTTCCATGCACAGTGTTCCATGTGCTCGTTATGTCAAGTGATTCCTTTGTTCTGTTTTGCCGCCGTTTGTTAGTGTTCATGAGTTTTACCTGTATCTCACCCCCGTGTGTATTCAGTGTGATTACGTCCTTGTGTATTTATACCCCTTAATTTGGCTTAGTCCCTTGTCTGGTCTTGATCATCATTCTGGTGTTTATTAGTGTTCCTACGTGATTTTCATGTTCCTGTGTAAGTGTTTGTAATTAAATACGTGTTTTTATAATTCCTGTGATCCTGTGCCTTTGTGAGAGAGCGAGTCGTGACAGAAAACCAGACCGATACAGTAAAGTGGCGTGTGTGATTTCCCCCTTTTATTTTTATAGTTTGTTTTGCCCCTCAGTGTTTCTTTTTCCCTCCCTTCGTGTTTCCCCATGCACTCCACCCGCCACCCTGAATTCCTTCTCCTCTTGCTGGAGCAGGGGTAGAAAAGCCTTGAGGACCATACCAGACTGTTTTTGCTTCTAGCTAACTTCACCACCAGCTATCCGGACGAGGTGCTCTGCGGGTTCTACAACGCAAGCCTGAACAACGTCTGCAGAGAACGATCATCTGAAGATGGTCCTCAAGGCAATTTCGCAGACTACGTGGAGTAGACACTGGCGAGGAATGGATCTATGTTCACCATCTGCGCAGAGGAAGACCCCGCCAGCACCACTCCATACCCAGTGACCAGCCAAGCTCCACCCATCTGCAGGGAGCGCTTGCCAGAGCCTACCGCAGATGGAGAGCCACCCGTGGTGTGCGAGACATCACCAACAGGAGTGACAGAGCCAGATACCACCGTCGAGGGAGAGCTCAACGAAACATCTGACCAGGTGTGTGAGCCGGCAACATCACCCATCATGGGAGTACTGGTGGAAATCGAGGGGCTGAACGAGAGTCCCTCCCAGTATTCTCCAAGCTCCGGAGTCGTGAGTGACTTCCCACCCTCTCCACCTCTACTGACACCAATGACTGCAGCCAGCCAGTCAGCCAGCCCCCCAGCTCGCCCTCAAGCTCCAGAGGGGGAGCTCGCTGTGAGGTGCTGCCTGCATGCATCGCCCTCTGGAGGGTGTCGCCCAGCGTCAGCTCCTCCAGCCTCCGAGCTGAGAGAGTTGGCTTTCTCCTCCCACGTCCCCTCCGTGGGTCGTCAGCCCACCAGCTCCTCCAGGCTCCCTCGTCCCTCCGGCTCCGCCTTGGCCCTTCCTTCACCTCCGGACTCCTCTCCTCTGGATGCGCCTTGTCGCTCCGTCCTGCTGGCTGCATTGAGCTCCTCCCTTCCTCCAGCCTTGGTCCTCTGTCGCCCTGGCCACGTCGCGGGCTTCTGGACCCACGTCATTGACTTGGTTGGGTAAGCCACCTGCTCCACCTAGGCCCTCCGGGACCTCAGTGTCACCCTCGCCCATCGGCTCTCCGTCTCCTGCTTGGGCTCCATCAGCAGTGTCTCCCTCGTGGGGGGCGGGTGGAGACACTCCCTCCCGTGTCTCCTCCTTGATTCCTCATCCTTCTGTTTGTCTCCTGGCTCCTCCTTCCTAAGACTCCTCCCTGGCTCCTCCCCCTCCCGGCCCCCTGTGTCTAGAGTTTAGTGTTTAGAGGGCGCGTCAGGGTTCCTGTGGACGTGCCTTGTTTTTCCATGCACAGGGTTCCATGTGCTCTTGTTATGTCAAGTGATTCCTTTGTTCTGTTTTCCCGCCGTTTGTTAGTGTTCATGAGTTTCACCTGTTTCTCACCCCTGTTTGTAATTAGTTCAATGATGTCCATGTATATTTATACCCATTAGTTTGGTTTAGTCCCTTGTCTGATCTTGATCGTCATTCTGGTGTTTATTGGTGTTCCTACGTGATTTTCATGTTCCTGTGTAAGTGTTTGTAAATAAATACATGTTTTGATAATTCCTGTGCCTTTGTGAGAGAGCGAGTCGTGACAGATACCAAATGATCAACTAGAAGTAAAGTTATTTGTTCCTAAAACTTGAATAGGCAACAAGACTTTTGTCAGGTAGTGTATATATATTTTAGTAATAATGTTTAGTTTTGTGGAAAATTTTATTTTAATTATTACTAAAACATTGATTTCTATAAAACTTCTCTTTCTTACTAGAAACATCATATATTAAGAAACAAAAATAAATATTACAAGAAGGGTCATTCAGAAGGTGGACATCTGCTTTTAAACATATGCATTCAATAAGTGTAAATCCTGGCTCTAAAGTCGCTTTCTCTTAAAAGAGAACTGGGTGTAAACTGTGACGAAGTGGGCCTTGAAGCAGGGCAAAGAAGATAAAACCTGATGTCTGGTTAGCCTGTGGGTCGCACTCTGCAGCAACCGTTGTTCCTGTATGACTGTTTTATTCTTTTGCAAAGAATAAAATCTTTTTGGTAGTAAATCTTGTAAGACTTTGTGTCTTGATCAGTAAGAGTCTCTCTATTTGAAATTGTCACATTAGTAATAAGGTTTTAGTAATAATATTTAGTCATTTTATTATTATTATTTAATGCTGATATAGTTTTATTATTTTACATATAATTTAATAAACTACATGTAGTGAGAAGAAAAATATTATTGTCAAACATCTTATTTTATTTTTCAAAAACTAAAACATGTTATGGTGAACACATCAGCAGCATAACACTGTTGCCTACCTTTTGGAACCCTGTCAAAACAATCCTTTAAATGCAGTCTAAGTAGGCAGCTTTTCAAACAGCATCATTGATTGAATTTATCACTTAAACAGACAACGCTGTGAATGTGCTCTCCACACTTCAATGACTATTAAAGACCTCATGATGAGAGAGCTCAAAGCACTCATCTGGTCATTTTGATAAAGATTATAATGGTTATGCATGATATAATGAAATAATGATTTTCTCCCAGGGCATTTATTTTGTGGAGGGCAAACTAAAAGCACGCAACACACTGAGAAAATAATATTTCAACATGTTGTTCTAAACTTCCAAGAGAAAAAAATAAAAAACTCCCCGTTGTGACCCTGTTGCCCTGAAGAGAGTAAACTTGCTGTGTTCTTCCTCAACATCTTGGAGTTTCGCACCAGTGGGAAAAGCTTTCTGCTCTGTGCAGCCAAAGTTTCAGCCGTAACGCTGAACTGCTGCCGATAAACCAGGAAGCTCAAAGAGAGAAATCCATCTGTAGGAGAGCTGAAGGGATACAGAATATTTCGCCACTGCCAAACAAACAGCTTCTGTGATTTAAACAGTAAACAGATGAAACACTGGCTTGCCTACTAAGATTCCTATGTTCTGTCCAGTGTGGTGTTTTTGTGAATTTGCTTTCTGATTCCATCCTCAAATGTGCCATTTTTTTGCTGCATGTGTTTAGCTTTGTTTCACATCCAAAGGAAATGTTTAGTATCAATTGGAAGCGGTTGGCTTTGATGCTCAGGTTGGCATGCCGCTTTTGAATGAATTAAAACAAATGCAGATTATGTTGCTAAGTAATATGATGTGCATGTGTGTGCGTGTGTGTGTGTGTGTGTGTGTGTGTGTGTGTGTGTGTGTGTGTGTGTGTGTGTGTGTGTGTGTGTGTGTAATAAAAAAAAGCTACACAATGAGAAACTGTTGGCTGATTTGTAAAAACAAGAATCAGTTAATTATTTAGCAATACAGTGCTTGACATCTAATATTTACTTACATGTTACAAATATTCTAAAGCACATATACAGAAATATACAGAAAGTATAAGCCCTCTCTTATTAGCCTTTCAAAGGTTTCCCAAGTGCTGGAGAGAATATTTTTTCAACACATTTAAAAAACATAATCTTAATGCACCTGACATTTTGTTAGAAATACTCATATGCTTTACATGTTTGCTTCTATGTTTGTTTATATAACTACTATTTTCATTTATAGTGCTTAATTTTTGCATTGATATTTAATATCTCTTGTTTACACTACGAACAGCAGCTATGCTAATTGTTTTCTTTGTTCTCTATTTCCACCTGGGGATGCTCATCCTGAGGCCTCTAGAGATTGTGCAGTGCCATTGATGTGATCCAACACCTGTGAAGTGATGGTGCCAACCATGAAGACTTCTAGAGGTATCCATAATCCTGGACCAGGCCGTATCCTGAGCAGATGTTGTGGTGGTCATGGAGGAGTGGAGAGCATGAGACTGGTTCCTAAAAGACCCCAGTGACAGACGAGTCTCCACATTGATCCCGTGGGCCAGCCTGTACACCCGCCGGTAACCTACTCATACCTGCAGCTTCTCCACGATTGACGTCCAGCATTCTCCAGCCCCCTAGCGCCTAGACTGCAGCTCTGCACAAGAAGTTTGGCCAGAGGAGAAATAGTCGTGCCCAACTGAGCCTGGTTTCTCTCAAGTTTTTTTTTTTCCTTCACTTTCGTCAATTGGTGAAGTTTGTTCCTCGCCACTGTCTTGCTTGGTTCGGGACTTGTGGAGTTGCGCATCGATGGATTTGATCTTCAGTCTTTGGACAGTGAAAACTAAACCACACTGAACTGAACTAAACTGAACTTCAACTCTGAAAACTGGAATGACACAGTTTCAATTTACTAGAACTTCTATATTAAGCTGCTTTGACACAGTTTACATTGTAAAAGCGCTATAGAAATAAAGATGAATTGAATTGAATTAAACTAACTAATTTTTCTAACTAATCGCCATGATGAAAATAAATAAGTATTGCTAGTTACTTAGCAAAACACTGGTATTCAGCTTAAAGTGCAATTTAAAGGCTTAACTAGATTAATTAGGTTAATTAGGCAAGTTCAGTTAATAAGGCAGCTCTGTAGCCAATTGAAACTAAATACATTCATAAGGGGGATAATAATGTTAAAAAATTTTTTTTCAAAACATTTTATAGCTGCTTTTATTCCAGATGAACTAAAAGAAATAAGACTTTCTACAGAATATTTGTTTTTCTTGCGCCATTAAACATCAGTTATAATATATAAATATTTGAAAATAATTCAAAATGTCGGTCCTCAACGGCACAGTATAAAAAGAACACTTCCAGTTATTGGTGTGAATCTGACATTTGGTGGTAATTTCCTTAATTATCTGACAAACCCTATTTAACTTTCTAGTCTTCATTCAAAGTGACTCAAACCTTCTGGTTGACCAGATGAAGGTCAACGGATGAGCCTTTCAGCTATAAGAAGAGAAGCTGGTCATTCCAAACGTGGAATTTCTAGAATATTGTATCATAAAAAGGTCACTCATTGAAGTGCCCCAAAAAGGTTGGTTAATCAATCTAGAATCTCAATGGGCGATCATATCAAATTGCAGCTGGAGTTGAACAAAAGCTAAAGTCTAGATTACCCTTTGCTGAAGAGCATGTTGTGTGGACGTATACAGTTGAAATCAAAATTATTAGCCCTAATGTGATTTTTTATTTTTTTTCAAATATTTCCCAAATGATGTTTAACAGAGCAAGGGATTTTTTAATAACTTTTTTTTCAGGAGAAACTCTTATTTGTTTGATTTCAGCTAGAATAAAAGCAATTTGAATTTTTTAAAAAAACATTTTAAGGTCAGTATTATTACCCCCTTAAGCATTCATTCATTCATTTTCTTTTCAGCTTAGTCCCTTTATTAATCTGTGGTCGCCACAGCGGAATGAACCGCCAACTTATCCAGCATATGTTTTATGCAGCGGATGCCCTTCCAGCTGCAACCCATCACTGGGAAACATCCACACATACCCATTCACACTCATACACAACTGACAATTTTAGCTTACCCAATTCACCTATACTGCATGTCTTTAGACTTGTGGGGGAAACCTGAGCACCCGGAGGAAACCCACGCAAACACAAGGAGAACATGCAAACTCCACACAGAAACGCCAACTGACCCAACCGGGGCTCGAACCAGCGACCTTCTTGCTGTGAGGCGATTGTGCTACCCACTGCGCCACCGTGCTGCCCCCTTAAGCATTATTTTATTTTATTTTTTGATTGTCTACAGAACAACTGTTATACAATGATTTGCCTAATTACCCTGATCTGCCTAATTAACCTAGTTAAGCCTTTAAATTGCATTTTAAGCTAAATACTAGAATATCTTGAAAAATATCTAGTAAAATATTATGTACTGTCATCATGGCAAAGATAAAAGTAATCAGTTATCAGAAATGTGTTATTAAAACTATTATGTTTAGAAATGTGTTGCAAAAATTACGGCTAATAATTCAGCAGGGCTAATAATTTGACTTTAACTGTAAGTCCCTAAAACAAATTATGATGCTAAGTAATGTGAAGTCTCATATCAGTGGTACAGTACAGTACATCCTAGATCACAGCATAGCTAAAAAAAAAAAAAAAAATTAAAAAAAAAAAAAAAAAACAAAAACAAGTAAAGCTACACAGCGAGAACCTTTTAGCCAATTTGTAAAAACAAGAAACATTTAATTATTTGGGAATATGGTGTTTGACATCTAATCTTTACCTACAAGACAGCACTCTAAATTCATTCATGTTTCTGAGCAAAACAATTGAAAACAATCCTAGGCTAGAACGAAAGGAAATCTGCCATCTAATTTTCTTCCTTCACAGTATCCATGTCTCGCTGTCATAGAGGAGCCTGAACAACATCATACGTGAGTGCAAATCTATAGCATGATGACTGTGACATCTGACTCATACAGATCACACATTTCAATGAAACGTCGCTGAATCACAAGCTCTTTGTGATGAACTGAAACTTTGAGTTCTCAGGCATCTAAACGCCATTCATGGGGAAGTGGAGAACTCATTCACTAATCAACTCCCAATCAGACACGAGCAATGCGCCTTCTTCAAGTGCAAAAACCAAGTGTGCAATTAAAAGAGAAGAATTGTACGTGCTGGAGTGCAGGAGATGACAACACACACCTGTTAACAGGCTTCTAATGGCTCTTTTTTTGTTGTCTAACCATTTGTAACAAACCAACATTTTATCTTTTGTCCTTTTTCTTCCCAGTATCATTAAATAGAAGTTATTTACGATGAGGTTATCAAGTTAAATACATTAAACGAACACTATTTTTTAAGCATTCACTAATTAATGTCAAAACATGGGTCAAAGATGAAGGATGAAGTTTAAGACAGCTTTAAATTCTTGTTTTTCTTTGCAAAGCGGGCTGTTTGCATAAGAAATACTATCATACAATGCAAATGCAAATCCAGAGAATTTATATTAACCTTAAAGTGGTAAGATGACAAGTATTAAGCATAAATAAGACAAAAAGTTATTTAATTTTAGTTCATGATACCAGAGGCATTAGCTAATGTTAACAAATAAATATAGTTAAATCCTATTCCTAATTAATTATATCAGCAGGCATAACATGAGTGATACTCCAAAAAGTGTATATTGTCACACCATCTGCACGTTCCCTCAGTCCCAGTCACCACTCACAATTACCATCCACCACACACCACACCCGTGAACAATCACCAGAGTTCTAATCAGCCACACCTGCACCTGCAATCACCCACTCCCTATATATACTCACCTCATTCAGTCACTCACCGGCTGGCATCGAAGTTGGATGGTCTCCGCTTCCTGGATCTTCTCCCTAGTGCTCCGATCTCTCCTGTGCTCCTTGGAGACTTGCTTTCTGTATCTGTGGATGCAAACAACCGATTAAGGGAAGTGACTTTTGTTACATTGATGATTGCAATGAACGTGTGAGAGAGTCTTCAACCAGTGACACCGCTCAGCTGTTTACCCACTGTTTGTGCATGCTCCACAATAAATACTCACGACGTAATCCCTGCATTCTCTCCTTTGTGTGTGTGACCGTGACATATATATGAGGGATGCAACAATTACCACGCTTTAATTCGTCACGGTTAATTAATCGTAAAGGCTTCTCAACACTGCATTTCTGCATGGAACAAAACTGCTGCAACTAAACAAAGTTATGCCAACTGTGCACTAGTTTAAAGTTCTGAGCTTGTACACTGAGGCTAATACGCATGCACACTGGATTAACTATGGCTGAGGCTATTAACTAAGGGCTGTTTACATACTGCATCTTTTTCGCACACGATTTTGTTATTTCCAATGGAGGCGTACGGCTTGCGCGTGCATATTGAGAGAGACGCATGGTGCGACGCACTCATGCTTTCCAGGCGCACCTAGTTGAGAGAATGCCTAGAGTGCAACGCGAGTCCCGTGACAAAAACTGACCGATCAGCATCATACTTTGTATGGAATATACTTATTTCTACTCCAAAAAGAAAAAAAATATATATATACAAAATGAAAATACCAAACAATTTTGCAATATAGTTTAAGTATAGATTAAAAGTGCCTTTCACACAGAGGTTCAGCAGCCTTTGACTACATTTGTTCTCTTTAAATGGGAAATACTTAGGTAATGTGTAGCTTAGATCTACATTAGACAAAGATTTTTAATAATTACAATTTTTATTTATTTATTTATTGTTCTGACATTTATTTTTAGTGTAAAATTATTACTTATGTTTTAATGTCAAAAACGTTTTTTCATTATTTTTAAGTCCAAAAACAAATGAACTATTGTGTGTTTTATTATTATTTTGTGCTTTATTATTTGGTTACCGAGTAACAATAAATAACATTTTAAAATATAAGGAATTTTCATGTGATTTTCTAAATTAGT
>CAIGQW010055024.1:14860449-14877009 GCA_903798125.1 Danio choprae | reverse complement strand
ACATAATCGTGTATATAAAAAAGAAAATCGAACACAGAGAGTCTAAAAACCCCTTTATATGAGGAACTACTTTCTTCTGCCATTCATTCACATCTGCTGCTGACGTCAGAACAGCAGAAGCCGTTACTAATACATCAACGTCACTTTAGAGCTAGTATTTGAATGATTGAATTATCTGAATAAAACAACATATTTTAATGTTTTGCCTTTTGTTGGCACAAAATATCTGCTGCTTGAATTACAATCTAAAGCACATGTAAACATATAATCACTGACAATTAACAAAAGGAATACATTTCCATGGTAACCCACATTGAATAATTGAATAATACAACACGGCATATTAGTGTACTATGCGAGAGAGTATGCTAGAATGGGATTTATTCCATCTGAGAGTAATATGGTGGCCGATAGAAGTCTCAGCTGAACTGTGAGACATTGCACTATTTAGTGGTGCATGTTACCTTTGTTTTCTCAGTTGTTAATTAAAGGTGGAAACAAAAAGCTGAAAATGAGCCCAGAGCTCAGAGGACAGGTGTACGGAGTACAGCGGGAGGACTAAATTGGATTTTGTGTCTCTGGAGTCTGACTTGGGAAGATCATCAGAGGTACGGCTGTATTAAAAGAGAGCAGATAGTTGCGAATTATACAGACAGCAGATTACATTTATAGCCGTATTGTTGTTGACTAGTGCATGGAAAACTAGTCTGTTGTTTATTTGTGCTACGGCTAATATGTCAGCAGCGGCTGTCTCGCAGAAGAACCACAGAGGTCTATAATCCATAAACAAAGTTACCACAGGGACATTTCCATAACCTTGTAGGGTATGGAGTCTGCCATCAGTTCACAATGACTGAGAGCCCACTCTGCCATGTTTATTTAATCACGGTGGCCAAATCATATGCTAAAATCAAAACATCTCAACCGCCAACACAAAGGTCGCAGGTTCAATCTACAGTTTGTGGGAAGCTACTGAAATCACGATAATGCTGTGCTGTGATAGCGCCTTTATTCACATCACTTAACTTGGGAGTTATATAAGGTCTCTGCAATTGCTTTCATGATGGTAAATAACTCCAGCGGAAAAGGCTGCCGCATGCCTGCTGCATCTCCTTCGAAACCTTCTCCAAGTCATTTAAAAGCAACAGGAAGACATAACTATATTCAGATGACGCAAGCGGCCAGTTTCAGTGGAACGTTGCAGTGCCATTACAGTGGACCCTGAGGGGATTATGTGATCTACGGCCACTGGGTTTCAGTTTGCTCAGACAGAGAAGCATCGGGAAAAATACATTTCACTGGGCTACTACAGCAACCGATTGAGAGGAGCAATTTCCTTGCTTGGCTGAAAGAGAAAAGATAAGTGGAGGGAAAGGAAAAGCAAAAAGGCATGAAGTCACAGGG
This sequence comes from Danio choprae, assembly GCA_903798125.1. NCBI lineage: Eukaryota > Metazoa > Chordata > Actinopteri > Cypriniformes > Danionidae > Danio > Danio choprae. Next base: position 14,875,605 of record CAIGQW010055024.1, on the reverse strand, counting down.
ATCTAAATGCAAAAGCATTGGACTCAGCTCAGCCAAAGGCAACAGTTTATTTCATCTTGCTGCACTCTGAAATCTAGATTTAAGATGCTGTCGTGTCAGAATACGGAAGACTGGCCTGAGAAGCAAAAGCTTTGTGTTAGTGAACATGTAGACGGGGCTCACCAGCGTAATCATGATTTAACACACAGAGGGTGACAGGAATCTAACTTTATGTTGTAAAATCCCAGCCAAAATGTCTTGCAGGAAAATGTAATTAGAATAAACACAGAAAAGGACAATTTAAGTGATGGCAATGAAATTCAGCAGCTGATTTCTTGAAGATGCTTTTTTATTATAAAATAATAATAATAATAATAATAATAATAATAATAATAATTCCTTACATTTTATATAGCGCTTTTCTGGACACTCAAAGTGCTTTAAACATTAGGGAGAATCTCCTCATCCACCACCAGTGTGCAGCATCCACCTGGATGACGCGCCGGCAGCCATATTGCGCCAGACCACACACCACACACCAGCTGATTGGTGGAGAGGAGAGAGAGTGATGAAGCCAATTATGATATGGGAATGGTTTGGAGGCCATGATGAACAGAGGCCATCAGGCAAATGTGGCCAGGATTTTTTTATTTTATTTTTTTTTTCAAAGGACATCCTGGGAGTTTTTACCGCAGAGAGTCAGGACCTCGATTTAACATCTCATCTGAAAGATGGCGCTCACTGAGCAGTACCCATCAGTATACTGGGGCGTTAGGACCCACACAGACCACAGGTTGACCGCCCCCTGCTGGTCTCACTAACACCACTTCAGGCAGCAACCTAGCATGTGGTCTCATATCTAGGTACTGACAGGGCACAAGCCTTGTTAGCTTCAGTGGGCGACCATGTAAGAGTTGCAGAGAGCTAGCTGCCAGTTAAGCTAGAACTGTCATTATGGCACAGACCAAAATAAAATAGTTATTAAAATCATTATATTTAAAAATGTGCCAAAAATAATCTCAGTCTGTATGTCAAATCTACTTCCATATCTATTTTACATTTGTAATACTGCAATGTTAATTTTCAAAAGACGGAAACTGAGGACTATAATCAAAGTGTTTCAGGCAGTCAGGAAACAGTGCTTGCCTACTGATATATACTTTAATGAACTTCCGAAGTGCATGTAAACATGATTTATGGCCAGCACTTAGTCAAATTATCTCTACAGGAACCCCGCAGAGACGTGACGGAAGACATCACCAGCAGAAGACATCACTACAAAACCAGTAAGAGACTAAAGGTAAAATAATAAAAGGTGCGTAAAGTAAATACAGTACAGACGGCGCTCTAATTGTACTTGGCCACAATGAATAACTCACGCCTCCCTGAATTAAAGACAAAAGCCCAACGCAAGCACAGAGACTTCACCAATGTGAGCGTATGCTCTCTGAAGCCAAACCCATCCCATCTGTTTTTATGTGCCACCAACCACAGGCCAGCAACAGGGAATGAGGTGTCCTGCTGACGTTGCCATGGCAATCCAATCTTTCCACCGTTCTAAGACCAGAGTTAGAACATACTGTACTTGGGCACTGGCTCCAGCGTTATAATCTCCTCTGACACACATTCAGGTATAATGTGGTAGGCTACTGCATCTCGGAACAAGTCTGAATGCCTTCGCTGCCGTGTTTGCAGCGGCGGTGGCATTCAAACATAATTGCGCTTGCCCTGAAAGAAGCGGAGCAAAAATTTGTCATGAGGATAATACCTACAATAATAATGATTATTATGGAGACATCAATCTACAAAATTACACCGCAGTCTTTCCTTGGAGCAGCACACTTTGTTTTGGAAACAAAGGCTGAGAAAGGCCTTCATTATAATTGGTATTTGGAATGATTAATGTATACCTCAATTAGGAAAGTATATGGGGCCCGCTATAGAAAGAAGGTTTCTGGAAGGAACGGGTGGTCTCGCCTCTGTCTGCAAAACTCGTTCTGTCACATCCCATTGTGCTGCGAGAGAACGGCTTGCTGTCTGCTCCCTCTGATTAGTTATTTATTTCATTTGAGCCATTATTTCTTTCTTTCAGTCGGATCATTATTTTCCCATTCTGCAACCATTTCATCAAAAAGATTTATCTCTGCCCGCTTTAATGAAGTGATAATTTGGCAATAATTAACATAATCTTGCACCAAAGCAAATTTGCCTAATGACTGTTGTTTTGATACTAGGAGTCAGAGAATCCGCAGGTCCACAATGTGCCGAATTTGGGGTTGGGGGGGGGAAGCATTATGAAAATCAGACTGACAAAGCTAGGAGCATCGGGGACATCTAACTTTGTGACCTTACCTCTCTGGAGTGGCTAGCAGACATCAGGCAATTGATTGGACTTTTGTGAGCGATGAAGGATTTATAGGTCACCCGAAAGCCCATTGCCTTTGCACAGAGTTTCAAACAGTTCCAAAGTAAGACTTGGAAGTGCATGAGGATAACAAAGTAAAAAAAGCATACCCTTGACGAATGATGGTTTGATGGATCGTCAGGTGAGGATGCCTGAATGAAGTACCGTCTGTGACATTTCATTTGTGAGAGATAAAATCTGGGTCTTTCTATTGGGTGATATTTGGCCGTTTCATTTCCCTTTCTATTCTATCAGGTCAGATTAATTTTCTTCAACTCTGCATCAAAGGCTCTCTCATTACCTCTGTGCCCATCATAGAGCTTATATCATCCACCGCTGGAGTTTTATTGACCTGATCAAGGTTGAGGGGACACGTAAACGCATGCTGCTTTTTTCTTTTTTTTTTTTGCTGAATGCCTTCAAATTTACAAGCGAGGCTGAACCAGCAATTGCAGTGTCTATTTTCCACAAAGTGGACATGGTGGGGGACTTTAATGATGCCATTCAGAGCCGTAGTTTCATCTTCGAGGCACAGGGCAGAGGCCAGAGCTGATCTGGCAAGTGTTTTCAGGCCAATCAAACCTTCAGTGTATTCAAGCAGTTTTTTTTATATCTTACTCTTCCTAAAAATTAATCATGCTTTTAACTAAAACCGAAAAATTGTTTTTTGTAGTTAAAGCATGGTAACTACAAATTACTGTATAGTTTTGCTACACTTACTATAGTTTAGCAATAATTTTGTAGTAAAACTGTGGTTATACAAATGTTAAATAAATAAATAAAAATCACACTTTTGTTCTTCATACCAATAGCAATATTTAAATTGGTAGCAGTTTTGAAAATTATACTACCAAAATCAATCTAAAGTTCTAAAAGTGATTTAATTAATTAATTAATTCATTCATTCATTTATTCATTTTCCTTCGACTTAGTCCCTTTATTCATCAGGGGTTGCCACAGCGGAATGAACTGCCAACTTATCCAGCATATGTTTTATACAGCAGATGCCCATTCCAGCTGCAACCCAGTACTGGGAAACACTCATACACTCTCACAATCACACACATACACTACGGCCAATTTTGTTTATTCAATTCACCTATAGCGCATGTGGGAGACCACTGAGAACACTGGCAGAACATGCAAACTCCACACAGAAATGCCAACTGACCCAGCCGGGACTCAAACCAGCGGCCTTCATGTTGTGAGACGACAGCGATACCTACTGAGCCACCGTGTCGCCTTGAAAGTGATTAAAACAATATTATTTCTCTGTTGTTATCATTATATTTTTGTGCCACTTTGAATGATATTCAGTATATTATGAAGTTAAAAATAAACTGGGAGGTAAAATTAAAAAAAGCCAACGTGTGATGAACTAATATTACAAAGAGATAATATTGCAAGGTGCAAACAAAGGAAACTTGTTAGCTTTTAAAAAATGTGTTTCAAGTCTAAGAAAAGAAAAAAATCACTTAGGAAAAAGTCATATTTTATTTTCAGAGTTTTTATCCTTCTCTTTCCCTCAAATCTCAGAACCCTCCCAATGTCCTCAGACTCCCTCCATCCATATTTGCTCTCATTTCTTTCCCCAACGCAGGTGCATACAGCTGGGTGAGCAGGAGAATGCGTCTACTGTCCTTGCAATGCTACCCACTCACATTTCATTATCAACAGCCCTTCCATCATCTGCTCATATTGACCCTCCTAGTGAGACAAATACATTCTGTATGGCAGCAATAAACTTCTCATGGAGAAACCTGACAGCAGCAACTACAGCGAAACAAAGTAAGCAATAACCAAGAAGACGACAGGACAGTGAGCTTTAAAGAAAGCAAAAAAAAAGAGAGAGAGAGAGAGAGAAGAGACTGAGGGTTAGGGACAGGACAAGCAACACACAGAGAAATAGGAGGGAGGCCCTGGGGGGAAGGTGCCAAAAGAAGGCTGAATGGGAAAATCTGGATCCAAAGGCAATAAAACAGACAAAGCAAATAAAACCTTATGTTTGAGAACACTGTTGACCGAAGGGCTTGAAACAAATTACTGCCTGTTTCAGTGTTTCCTTAAAGCATGTTTAGGGTGGCGCAATTCAGCATGTTGCTGATTGTACCAGAGACAATAGATCAAGTCACGGTGGTCCTCAATAAAGACCACCAATTTGTAAAAGAGAACAATGGCATTCCAGTCCATATCACCTTGCAGCACCAGGCAGCCATACTGCTTTCACAAAGTCTTAGTATCAATTAAGAAGCTTGGAAAGTTGCTGCTGTAAAACAGACTGCATATTTAAACAGCTGGGGATCAGCTCCTATTAAACAGGCTGCCATCACCGCAGTCCCATTGTGCTGCTGTTTAGAAGATTTCCAGCCGGATGGATGAGCAGAGAGGAGAGGATTTAGAGGAGGAAAGTAGACATGCTTTAAAACAGCACACACACAGTAAACTGGTGGAGAGTTTCACTGCATCTCATTCACTTCAATCCTAAAAACACACACACCAAAATATAAAATATAAATAGTCAAGTCCAAATGGAAAAGACGACTCAATCAAACATCAAACATCCGGCAGAACAGAAGCCTTGGCTTTGTTATTAAAGGATATTGTACAATAATATGCTTTATTAACAAGGAGACAGAGCCTCAGAGGATTTCAAACTACCTTGAAAACCGAAAGGAAATGGGCTGAGGCACAACTTGAAACCTTACAGTTAATTGAAGCTTTGTGAACTTTGTTCAAAGATAGTGGAGGAATGTTTTTCCACAGGGAATATAAAGGTCCCTTACAATTTTATGAATCTATCCTTCTTTATCTTTAAATAGTCCATGAGGAAACCGTTTTAATTTGACCTCTGCTTTTCGTCTGCGATTCCAGTCTAGTGAGAATAGTGTTTTATGTAATAACTAAAGCTGAATTGATAGGAGGTCTGGGGTAATCGTAAATCAGACTGAAATGTTCACAAATGTGGCTCATATATGAATAATGATAATAATACCAATTATAAAAATAAATAAGGCAACATTTTACAAAAAGGTTCAATAGTTAACATTAATAATGATCAATACATTCATCACAATATTTATAAAATGTTAATATTTGTTCATTCATTCATTCATTCATTTTCAACCGCTTATCCGGGGCCGGGTCGCGGGGGTTAACTAATATATACAAATCTGTATATTTTCAACATTTTCTTATTATTAATAAATAAATAAAATGTTACATTTGTTAATGTTGAAATTACCCCTCTGGACCTCTTTCATTTTTTTCTTTCTTTTTTTTTTGTTCACCGTTATATTATGTAGCTTATCTTATAATATTATTGCATTTAAATGTCAAAAATAGTTATATTTCATTCAATTATTGTTTCATTAAATTCATTAACTCTCATTAAGTTACTGTTTAAAAAAACCATTAGGACAAGATTTACTAACTGCTTGCTCTAGCGTAAACTGTCTATTTGGCATTAAAACGGTATTGCTGGTATTTATTAAACACACGCAGAGAAGAAAAGCACTAAAAAGGCATGGACACAGCTATTATTGTGCCTGACTTTACTGAATGTGCATTTGTAGGAGTTTCCTGGTCAGACGCATTTTACGGGAGGTAAGAATTTAAATGAATCACACAACGTGATTTACTAAATTTGCACTACTTAAATTACAGGTATTTGCACCATTATTTAACACACACACACACACACACACACACAAAAACATGAGGAGGCATTGGAGGGAACAAAGAGATGTTTTTTTCACACATTTATTTGGAATGCCAGAGGAATGCATCATCTGGACAAATTATTGCCAAACATGTTATTTTTAATTTGCTTTAGGAATTAGAACAAACAACTAGGGTGAATCACGTAATACCAGCACAATCTTAATTTCCTCAGACACAGTGAAATCTCATAAGGTGTGAGTGATCTATATGACTATATATATATATATATATATATATATATATATATATATATATATATGTGGCGCAGTGGGTAGCACGTTCGCCTCACAGCAAGAAGTCGCTGGTTCGAGCCTCGGCTGGGTCAGTTGGCATTTCTGTGTGAAGTTTGCATGTTCTCCCTGTGTTGGCGTGGGTTTCCTCCGGGTGCTCCGGTTTCCCCCACAAGTCCAAAGACATGCAGTACAGGTGAATTGGGTAAGCTAAATTGTCCGTAGTGTATGAGTGTGAATGGGTGTGTATGGATGTTTCCCAGAGATGGGTTGCAGCTGGAAGGGCATCCGCTGCGTAAAACATATGCTGGATAAGTAAATATAAGTAAATAAGTAAATGGATAAGTAAATATATATTTATATTTATATTTATATATATGAATATTTATATAGCCTGCATAGTCATATAAATCACTCCCACCTTATGAGCATCGGCTCTGCTTATTTGCCTTATTGCATTGCTCAATATGTAAATGAGATGTACATTGGTGTGCTTTAATTTGTGCATTGCTGTTAAACATCTGCAGGAATTTCCACACATCGGCACAGCTTTGCAATTGCTCTCTTGCATAAATATGCCCTGTATGGTAAATCTGGCCCTAAAGAATGTTTAAGAAGTATTCTTCATGTTAACTAATGTTATTACCTAATATTAGCAAATTGAATCTTACTGAAAATGTTAGCAATAATAACAGTGACTACATCAACAAATACTATTTTATTTTATTTTAGATGCTATTCCATAACATTCATGACTTTTGTATTATTCTTGTGATTTTATCTAACTCATGCCTGTACAGCACTTTGGTGAACACTTGTTGTTCCTAAAAAGTGATTTATAAATAAACTTAGGTTGATTGATTGATTGATTGATTGATTGATTGATTGATTGATTGATCGATCAATTAATCAAAGTTTATTTATAAATCACTTTTTAGGAACAACAAGTGTTCACCAAAGTGCTGTACAGGCATGAGTTAGATAAAATTGAATTGCTCATAGAGGACAGTAACAAAAACAAAGCATTGGATCTATTTTTACAGACAACACATACACAAAGTTGCCCAAATTCAATATGCCCATATACTCAGTTTATTGGATAAAGGCAATAGATACAATGTTGAATTAGTCTTTAATAAGCAATAACAGAATAGCATTTTTATTTTCTAGATGTGCAATAAGCCACGACGATGCCAAACCATTGTTTGATCAATTCCATTTTCTGATTTATAATAACACAATCATGCACTTTCCTTGTTGCAATATTTCCACTCATCAATTCTTCATCATGACTAATTTCAGCGCTGCCTTTCACCATTAAAACATTGATTATCATTTCATCCACCCCCTGTAACCCCTACAGCAAGACAAACAGCTCATTCATATTTAAAGGCTTTTCAAAAGCGATTACTTAGCCAAGGGGATTTCCAAGTTAAACTGGTTAGATAATGGGATCAGAAACTCATCTATATTCACACAGTACAGCTTGAACACCAGTGCACTGTTGCCAGATTCACAAAGGCAAAAGCGTCAAAGTGTTTTCACAGCCCTGCGCCTCTTCAATGGATCAGTTAATGCACAAGTTGCTTCTTCAGAATCACGTCTTCTTGATCATATAACAGCAATCAGGCACATCTGAAGCATGAACTGATTCACGGACTTCATAAAGTTGTAGAACAGTGAGAGGTGAGAAAAGGGTTTCTGCAGTGGGGTAAGTTGTGCCACTACTTTATCTATTAAAAAAGGCTGTTATATACTAATGACTGAGCTTAGAAACCATAAATGCATGTTTAAGACTTTTTGGAGAAAAAAAAAACATGTTAAAAACATTCAATTCAATTCAATTCATCTTTATTTCTATAGCGCTTATACAATTTAGATGGTGTCAAAGCTGCTTAACATAAACGTTCTAGTAAATTGAAACTGTGTCAGTCCAGTTTTCAGAGTTCAGTTTAGTTCAGTTCAGTTCAGTGTGGTTTAATTTTCACTGCTGAAAGTCCAAACACTGAAGAGCAAATCCATTGATGCGCAGCTCTACAAGTCCCAAAACCAAGCAAGCCAGTGGCGACAGTGGCGAGGAACAAAACTTCACCAAAAACACCTTGTTTTCAGGTCTGAATATGCATTCACTGTGTGAAGTGTTGGGTAAATTTAAGAACTTTTTCAAATTACTAATGTAATTACATGACTCAATACTACATGTAATCTGTATAAATATCAACGCATAGGAATTAAAGATTTCATTAATTCAATTTGAGTCTAACATGGCTTCAAAATTACATCAGAAAATATCAACATTATATGCATCAAAACAATGGTTCAATGTAATTACACCACGTTTCATACATACTATAATATTTCCATTTATTTCTGAGTAAATTTGTGTGAAAATGTAACCTTAGGAATATATATATATGCATGCATACAGTGCTCAGCATATATGAGTATATATATGGGGTGTCATTTTGAAAATGAATATTTTTATCCATTTCTCAGTGAATATAGGCAATGTATTTTGGTGCATTTGAACAAAACAGATTTATTAAACAGATATATGTATTCAAATAATATTTTAGTCACCAAACATATTTAGAAATGGAAAGATAATACATTTAAATTCAAGCTAAATATTGCCAAAAAAAAAAAATACAACCTACAAAATTTCAAAAAAAAAATTTTTTTGATTCTTTTATTTTTGCTTCTCTCGATTTTTCCTCTTTTTAAAATGTGTATTTAATATTTTTCTATAACATACATTTGGGTTTACTAGTTTTTGCACCGCTTTCCTAAGTAATTTTGTTAAATAAGCTCCAGATTTGGCTTCAGTACTGACTAATCTAATGTATATGCACAAATAAAATATTGTATAGCTTCCTATTTAACAAAAATAATTAGACATTATAAAAAAAAATTCTAATTACTCTGTTTCTCTCAATATAGAAATATATATATATTATATAGAAATTATTTAAAGAATTTAAGGCAAGGGGCCTCACAGTGGCGCAGTGGGTAGCACGTTCGCCTCACAGCAAGAAGGTCGCTGATCGCTGGTTCGAGCCTCGGCTGGGTCAGTTGGCCTTTCTGTGTGGAGTTTGCATGTTCTCCCTGTGTTGGCGTGGGTTTCCTCCGGGTGCTCCGGTTTCCCCCACAAGTCCAAAGACATGCGGTATAGGTGAATTGGGTAAGCTAAATTGTCCGTAGTGTATGTGTGTGAATGAGTGTGTATGGATGTTTCCCAGAGATGGGTTGCAGCTGGAAGGGCATCCGCTGCGTAAAACATATGCTGGATAAGTTGTCGGTTCATTCCGCTGTGGCAACCCCAGATTAATAAAGGGACTAAGCCGAAATGAAAATGAATGAATGAATGAATTTAAGGCAAATATATTATAAGTAACTACAACTAAATTACCAAAAAATGTAAAGTAATCCATCACTCAAATCTTTCAGCTTAGACACCCAACACTGGCATTACTATTGTATTGAACTCAACAGTATAACCAGTAATCATTTTTCCTTGAATGTATGGTTTGTTAGAGGACTTTTAGTGTAACAGGATCAAAAAGCCATTCTAAAGTCATCAAACAAATAAAAATAAAAACACATGATAGCCTGTGAAACCATCAAAAACCACTTTCTCACAAGTTTTTCACCACAAGTCTAAGTGGTGCTGCAGCAGAGTGACTTTACTGCTCTTAAATGTTTGATAACATCATAGTGTGGTAACCTACTGTACAAAATATCATTCACTGAAATGCTCTAAAAATTGCACTGTTACAAAGAAGTAGATGTTGTGAATTACGTTTCTGGTCAAGTTCACTGTTCCGAAAAAGGTGGCCAGTTGATGCTCACAAAAATAAGCTCAAGTAGAGGTTTACTAAACATAATATTTAAAAAAATGAAATATTCCAACATTATTCAGCATATAATAAAACTTTAACAGATGCCTCTAAATAGATAAATAAAGCATGTACAAATTCTGCTCTTATTAAACACATAAATAAGTTTATGCGATCATTTATTCTTGTATAATACTTTTTTTTAGCTATTTTAACTTACTTGAAGGATAGTGTCAAAGTATAAAGATGAAAAGGTACTACATCTTTATAAATACATTAACCAATAAACTAATAAATGCTTTGTTGTACTTTGGTATTAATTACAACTAATTAATATTTTATACATTGTTTTTTTTTAATCAATTGATTGTTGTTGTAAATATACCTGACAAAAAATGTTATAAAATATAATAATGAATATAAAATATGTTACATATGTTATTATAATAACAATACTAATTATTATATCATATATTATATCAAAAGCTGTATTGCACTTACTTATTTATTCACTCATTCATATTCTTGAAAAACTCCTCTATGACCCATATATAGGAATCTTCTAAAAATGTGTGACCTATTTTAGCAGAAACGGGGGAAAATGTTCTGAATCTGCATGTTGGTGGATTTTCTACAGTACCTATGAAACATTTTGGTCTAAATATTAACCATGGATTGCTGAATGACTAAATAATGAGTTACTGAGTAGGATTTCAAGATTTTTATTTCAAAATATGAAACACCAGAAAGCAATATTCTGAATATGAAACCTTTTAATGCCTTCCTTATGGATACCTTTAATAAAAAATGTGAAAACTGCGCTACAAAATGAGACACTGGAATGAGGTGCATTATTAAATAGTTGTTGGGGGTTTTTTTGTACAGTAAAATCAGAAAGTTTGTGTGTGTATTTGTAATGATTGCCTTAGATGACATAACACAGCCTATACCACTAATATGGTTAAAGCCACATCTACATAGCCACCTGTTTCAGTAAAATATGTCAGTTTACTCATCTCTCTCCTACTTGTAGGTCAGTTTCAATAGAACTAAACAAAAGGATCATTGCTGCCATTTGTACCCCCTCCATTAGGGACAGACTACAATCCCTGTCATTAACATTCATTTGTGTTAATTTAACAAAGCAGGCAACAGATGTGCGGTGCCCTGAGTGAGCAGCATTTAGCATCAATGAAGACCAAGTCAAACTGTGAAACACTGGGGAAGAAGTTGAGAAGTTTCTACTCATGGGCTCCATATTAATGAGACAACAGCACACCAATGCCAATTACAAAGAGACTCAGACAGATGCTGTATCCGTTTCCCTACAACGTCAACATGCCAGCTACTGTACACTAACATGTGTATACAGTATGTATGCATACAGTACATACAACCATATGTTGGAAGCAGTGGCTCATGGGATGGCAATGCCAAAACAAATTGCAACGATTAATTTTTAAACATGGATTTACCACTAATCAGCCACTGAAAGGTCTGAGGTGGTGGAATATATGGTTAGTTAAACTAGTAACACTTTACAATACTAGTTAATGTATACATAAACAATGAATGATAATTTATCGCTAGAGTATTTATTCGTATTTGTTAATGTTAGTTGGTCATTGTTAGTTCATGTTAACTCGTAGTGCATTAACTGATGTTAAAAAACATATTTGGATTTTCATAATCCATTGGTCAATTATTAGTTCATTTTAATATTACATTAAGTAATGAAACCTTATTGTAAAGTGTGACTGTTAAATCTAAGTTTCATGATTCTAATTAATTAGACATGCTTTCTGATTACTAAAATGTTCAGAAAAAAAATCAGAAAGATTTAAACAGTATATTTATACTGTAAGAAATTATATGATCAATTAGTCATGGCAACATGTTTTCAGTTCATTGTAACTTATTTAGTTAATTCATTCATTCATTTTCATTTCGGCTTAGTCCCTTTATTAATCTGGGGTCGCCACAGCGGAATGAACCGCCAACTTATTCAGCATATGTTTTATCCAGCAGATGCCCTTGCAACCCATCACTGGGAAACATCCATACACACTCATTCACACACATACACTACAGACAATTTAGCTTACCCAATTCACCTATAGCGCATGTCTTTGGACTTGTGGGGGAAACCGGAGCACCCGGAGGAAACCCACACGAACACGGGGAGAACATGCAAACTCCACACAGAAATGCCAACTGACCCAGCCGAGGCTCGAAGCAGCGACCTTCTTGCTTTGAGGCGATTGTGCTATCTACTGCGCCAGTTAGTTAATCATGTTCTAAATTGATTTTATAAGTTACACAAGCTTCAGCTTAAACATGTAAGGCAACCAGTATATTTTTTTTACAGTGTTTGTTAATGTTAGTGAACATAAAGTTGTTCATTGTTAGTTCATGTTAACTCGCAGTGCATTAATGTTAAAATATCTATTTGGATTTTAGTAATGAAAAATAAAAGTATTGCTCATTATTATTTCATTTTAGTGAATACATTAATAATGAAGCCTTATTGTAAGTGTGACTGCTAAACTTGTTGTCATGCTGTTTAAGGTTAATGATCTAATTAATCAGACATGCTTTTTAATCACTAAAATGTGGATGTCATAATAAAAAGAGAGTTCAGAAAAAAAAATCCAGAAACTCAGAACTTGGGTCACTGTGAGCACTTCAGTATTATGTGTCGCCGCAATAACCACTTGCTCTTAATCCTTGCTCTGTTAAACGTCACTTGGGAAATATTTGAAAAAGAATGAAAAATTCACAAGGAGGCTAATACTTTTGCCTTCGACTATATCAAATACATATATTGTATGTGCTGTAACAAATTGGTAAACAACAGAAAAATAAATTCAGTGATCAGCCTTACAGCAAGGACGTTTCGGCAAATCCTAGCTGTTAAATTTTTTTACACATCTCTTTTATATCATCTCTTTAGATTTGCAACAATAGCAACTCATTTATTGTGTTGGTCTGAGCTGAAAAGCCAGCCGCTCACAGCAAGCATGGGTCACAACTGCTTTTAAAGGGAACCGTGAGTGTGTCCTGCTCTAAGCACTGCATGATGAAGTCAAAGTGAGAGCACTAATGCATCAGCAATCAGCCTAGAGGGGCTTGCCACATCATGACTAAAGGTTACAAAACACGCCCGCTCCGTGCTACAAACCCTAGAACCTTTCAAAATAACACGACGGAGAGCAGCAAACAAGCGAGTGGATTCAAATCACCTCTAATTCACAAATTTGTATTGCATTATAATACGCTCTACTTTCGACTCTCGTTCGCATACAAATGATGGTCTTCAGGGTGAATGGGCTCCGGTACATTAACAGTTAGACTGAAAGCAATCATGCCGTTCTGGACAAACTATTCAGAAGCTATATCTATGAAAAGAATCATCAACCACCAATCTGGACTCTTTGTAGAGCTCAGAAACACAGTACACTGGCTACAAAATTATAGTGTTTATGAAAAACTGGGAGACCTTGCTAAGCCACTCTATAGTGACCTTGAGGATTACGCAGTACACACACACACACACAGAGAAAAGACTTGTTTCTTTTCAACCCCGCCAAGTAATCAGTTGTAGAAATACATAAAAACACTGCCGCAAAGCGTGTGCGCACTAAAGCATGTATGGCCGATGCAGCCTTCAAAATAATTTAAATACTCAGCCATTTTCATCTTTCATCTCTCAGTGTCTCAAGCCGCATACATCTCAATATGGAGACAGCCAGGCTCTTTTAATCCAAAGATCAGACATGTATTCAAAATGCCTGGCCACCATGTGATGGCTCATTAGTTGTCCATTAGGCCTACCTACCTGACATCAAAGCTGCCACTTTATTGGAGGAGCTGAAATCAAGGGCTCGAATAAGCCGAGCGTCCCTTAGTGCTTTGGTTATATGCAGCTTATTCTGAGCAGGCCAGCTTTGTTGTCCTGTAGTGACCTGAATAGGTAATGAAGTTCTCAGAATAAGGCCTATGAGCTCTGCAAAAGGCTATGAGTCTAATTTGTAATCTGCAAGGTGCTCGCAGATGCACAAGCCTGCCCGTTTTCATGCAAACACATACAAACACATGCACAAGCCTTTTTACACCCTACTGGCATGAGATGCGAACAAATGCCTTACAAAAGATTGACTTGAAAATTCAGAAAAAAATTGGTAACACTTTAATTGAAAGGTCTGTTCATAAGAGAGGAGGTCTAAAACCTGACATGACATGTCATGAATATGTCATGAATATGAATAAAACCCCGGTTGACAATGGGCCAATCAGAAGACAAAACAAACTGTGAGACTCACAGGCCATGCCCTCCACATTTGCATGTATGCTTAATTTGGGTCGTTCACCCGGACCTGACGAGCAGCCATGTCATCAAGCTCTGAGATCATTAAAAAAATCTCTGAGATCATTAATATGCACGCCTCATGCTCCGTTTGATAAGCAACACCGTTTTCTAGTGAGACAACAATGATCATTTTCTTCCCTTAGTTATTTTTAAGCATACATTTCACTTACTAAGTATGTGGGACTTTTATTTTGAAAACGTGAGTGCCAATTTATTTACTGTGCGTTACTGGGAAACGACAGCATGAGGCTCGTTCAAATTGGCCTCAGAGTGCAAAATGCAAGATTTACAGATTATACATTTATTCATCTCCAATCTGAAGAGGCATAAGGTATGTTTAGTTACATCTTTATTAAATGTATCATGTTTATTGTGAAAGTTTCAACAAACACGTGTAGAGTGCTGAATCATGTCAAATCACTCCATGTAGGAATCGCTGCAGCCCGGAAAGCTCAAAATTGGGAGGGATTACACCGCAAGTAGGTTGGGTTACCGCCAAGTGGGAGGGACTTAAACCACAAGTAGGTTGGGTTTAGGTGGTGTAGGTGGAGCAGATATTCATAAAATACATCAGGTTACTGTGAGGTTGGGGTAGGTGTAGACGTTAATAAAACACAA
>CAIGQW010055024.1:14814150-14824943 GCA_903798125.1 Danio choprae | reverse complement strand
AATAATAATAATAATAATAATAATAATAATAATAATAATAATAATAATAATAATAATAATAATAATAATAATAACATTAACATTAAATTAACATTGCTAAAGCAAATTGATTACTTGCATGGCTAAATTTAATTATGATTAATAAATAAAACAAAGTACTAAAAGTGCAATTTGGCATACTTCTATGGCTGATTATAATTATCATCAAACTCAGCAAATTAAAGAAAACCACCAATGATATTAACACTAACAAAAAATATTATAATAATCCAATGAACTGAAAATTATACTGTATAATCATCAAATATGATATCTCAGCAGTTGATCTTATACCAAACACTGGATACTTTAGATACTGGCAAATAAAAACAAGCATTAAATTATATAATCAATTAATTAAATAATCCTTAGAAATACCAAATACCAATCCTTACCAAATCCACTATTGTAGTTATAAGTACATTTTAAGTGCATAGCTATTTTGATGCGCTCTGATGAACTATATGGTTCAACAAAAGTCAAACACAGTTTGTAAAGTCATGTCTAAATGCTATTCATTATAAAACTGAGCTCATTCTGCCCCGTGGTATCACTGAGACTGACTCTTTACGCTCACGATATCTGCCTTGTTACCTTTCCTCTTTAGGGGGCATTGAAACACAGAGCCTGTCAGTGCATTGCTCCGCTATAATTTTTCCATTGAGTACCTGCTGCACAGTTGGTAATGACATTTGTATGGCTCCATTGCTTTTCAACCTCATTGCCCTGATGATGATTCTCATTATAACTCCATCTTCCTCTGTGTGCCTCCGAATCAAAACATAATGCAAATAAATCAGACAAAGCCATCAATAACAGCTTAATATGCACATCTTTATCTAATGAGTGTTTGACAGCTGAAAGGCCGGGGGCTCACGCAGCCAATTATGAGGAAAGCACCTTCAAACTCTCAGCTGAAGAGGTGAATCCTTAAACAGAGCGAGATGAGTAACTGTCTGTCTGCCTTTTACTAATCGCTTCGGATCAAGAAGCTGCTGAAATTGCTCTTGGTTCACACGTGCATTTAATCTTCGGTAAATGTGTCTTGTTCTATATATACTGAGCTTTAGTCACATCTTTAACACTTGCAACCTTTTAACACAACACTGCTAATGATGCGTTTATAAGTGGTGTTAAGCCCTGTACTTTAGAAAGTGAGTGATGTGGGACGAGATTTCGCTGGACAAATGGATCGGGTGTTCTTCTGTCTTTTAATCAAAATCACGACTCAAGCAGTCACCTTTCCTTTAACGCCACAAAGCGTAAACTGCAACAACACAAAAAAAAGTGTAATACAATATGTAACAAAATGGGTAAAATGTTTGTTTTAAACCAAGATTGTGATTGGGATGAATGGATGGGGACTGGGATTGGGACTGACGGATGGATTGGGATGGATGGATGGATGGATGGATGGATGGACGGACGGATGGACGGACGGACGGATGGATGGACACAGCTGTGTCCTGATGAAAAATAAAAGTAGTATCATTATGAATATTAAACAGTAATACTACTGTTTAATATTCATAATGATACTACTTTTATTCTATCAGAATTTTTATTTTAAATATCAGAAACATTATATCTCGCAATTTCAAGAAAAGATAAACAAAATTGTTAGTAAAATTGGGATTGGGATGGATGGATTGGGATGAATGGATTGGGACAGATGGATTGGGATTGGGATGGATGGATGGACGAATGGATTAGGATTGGGATGGATGGATAGATTGGGATGAATGGATTGGGATGAATGATGCACTGACTGTGATGGATGGATGGATGGATGGAAGGATGGATTGGGACGGATTGGGATTGGGATGGATTGAAATTGGGATGGATGGACACAGCTGTGTCCTGATGAAAAATAAAATTACTATTATTATAAATATTAAACAGTAGTATTATAAATATCAGCAACATTATATCTCACAATTTCAAGAAAAGATAAAAAAAATTGTTAGTAAAATTGGGATTGGGATGGATGGATTGAGATGGACAGATGGATTGGGATTGGGATGGATGGATGGATGGATGGATGCATGGATTGGGATGGATGGATGGATTGGGATGAATTGGGATGGATGGATGGATCCCACTGCTTGATTGGGATGGATGGATGGATGGATGGACGGATGGATGCACTGACATCGATGGACACAACTGTGTCCTGATGAAAAATAAAAGTAGTATCATTATAAATAGTAAACAGTAGTATTATAAATATCAGAAACATTATATCTAACAATGTCAAGAAAAGATAAAAAGAAAACATCACTTATTCAATGGCAGACACAAGCATTCATTTAAATCATATTGATGTTTCTTCAGCTTTATAAAAACAAAAATACTGCTTTACAACACAGTTATTTTGCCTTAATATACCGTGCAGAACTGCACTCCACTGAATAATGCATCATACTGTGTTTTACTATAATGTTTGA
Source organism: Danio choprae (assembly GCA_903798125.1). NCBI lineage: Eukaryota > Metazoa > Chordata > Actinopteri > Cypriniformes > Danionidae > Danio > Danio choprae. The sequence continues at coordinate 14,822,457 of CAIGQW010055024.1, read as the reverse complement.
TGCTGTATGGTGTATATCATCATGGGAGCTATTCCCTAAAACAAACTCCTCTTATTTTGCCAAACCGCTAACACTACAAACTGGAAAGTGGGAACAGTAAAAACATGAGACACAGGGTGGACGTATTCACTTACAGCGTGTAATTTGATCACATTTAATGTAATAAGTTTGACATTGCTACTCTCATTGCCAAGAACAAGAAACGGTAATCCGATGTCATACATCTTTAACAAAAATACAGTATATCAAATTGTTCTTTTAAACGTAGTATTCAGCAGCACAGAAGAGAGAAGCAGGTAGAGTAATTAGGGGATTCACCATGCGTCTGCACTGAGGGAGGGATGACTGTCATTTGTTGTGATATTCATGCTTCAAGTAAATTATATAGTCTCTTTTATTATCAAGCTTCTTACTTAGCTGGTGAAAAGGAGCGCAGCATAATCAAAGCCTGCTGATTGCACTGTATTTATTGATGAGCGTAAATCTGACTATAAGGCCACAAAGTAATTACACTGCCATTCTTAATGAGCTTCCAATTTACACTGCTTGATTGCTAGCAAGTAAAAAGTATTGTTTTTCTATAGCATTGCATAGACTGCGGAAATTAAATCTCTAAATGCGGATGATCAAAAGACAATCTACTATATTTATTACCGATAACTAATGACGCCTTTTAAATAAAAACACTGGTGATGAAAGTAAATTGCTTAAAGAGGATACCTGTTGGGAAGGCCACACGTTTAAGGAAGTACAGTATCTTTTAGCTATTATTTATTGTGCTACGATCTATAATCAGCAGCCCTTAGACTAATGAAAAAACAAAAAGCGGGGCCAGAGAACGAAAGTTCTGCTGCGTCGCTGATTTGTTGTGATAAAATTTAGTCTGAGTCAATGCCGCATAAATAATTTAGCAAGCACCGCTGGCTCTCGTGCTTTGACACATTTTATTAATTTTTATAATTATTATTTCGCAGACAGAGCCAGGAGCTCTCGCCCGCTCAGAGCTGTTGGACTAGGCTTCATTATTAGAGTCTGAGCCCTAGAGATATAATATGGAAACAGTCCCCAAACGCGAGCGCATCCCACCTCGCTCATTGACACCCACAAATCTCTAAAGAGACAATCATAGCCACTAGCCCTGAACGGACACGTACGGCCATTTGTCTTTCTGTCATGGTTTGCTCCAGTGCGCCACAGACGCAGGCATGCCAATACTTCACCTTACCCTGACCTTCCCTTTCCACACAACACAACAGCCAGAGCGGCGGCCAGTCCTAGAGTACGCTCATGAATAAAGAATGACTGAATTATGGCCGGGCTCTATTTGATTTGCATTAAACTATCATCCGCAAAATAGCTCCTCTCTTTGGCTCACCAGGGCTCACAGGCTTACAGGCACGTGGTGTGGAGGGAATCTGAATAATGGATATATCAGATATATCAGGTTTATGTTATCTCATTTGAAAGTCAAAACTGAGCCATGTTGCATTGCAGAGCTCACCGTTGCAGAAGGTTTAAAAATTACAATTAACAACTGGAATAAATAAGGGATGATGTGCAAGTTGGTATGGCAAAATGAACACTGACTGGATGGTCAGAACTCATATATGAAGCAAGTAGCTATGCACGCAAATAATATACACATTGTTTGACATATTTAAACATGTAACAAATGTTACACTGCATATGGAATATTTAAAGAGTTTAAAAAAATGTTTATGGCCATTGTTTCCAGACTAACCATGTGTTATGCATTAGCATTTATTATTATTTATTTATTTTACAATTTTAGTTAATAAATAAAATCTAGACCTGTTGATGTACCTGTTTTCACATGTATATACTCTTATGTTATTTAATGTAAAATTTGCTTTCTCTTTGATTTGTTTGTTATTAAAAACTGATAATAAAAAAATAAAAAAATAAAAAAATAAATAAGTTATGTGCCTGAAAACATAACAACTGTCCAAACATGATACACAACATTTACGGACAAGAAATCATGGAACCATTTTAAAACGATTTATTATTACCTTTAGCATTTATTACTCAAAGAATACAAAACTATTCTTCTAGCAACAAGACAAAAAACTTTAACATTTTACAAATAACAATTTTTTCTACAGGGCTACTTTTAATACGGAAGTCCTCCGGTTTCATTACAGGAAATATAGTCGATAGCTGTGGAAAACTGATGGCCTCAGCTGGGTTTGAATGAAACAAGAGAAAACATATCTACAGTTTGATACAAACGACCTGAAGAAGCATCAGCATAAAATGCCTGGATGAGGTAATATACTTGTAATACTACAGGGCTTACAGCTTATGATTGGCTGACAGACATTTTAAGGTGTGCTAATATAGTTCTAGGCCAGGGGTGTCCAAACTCGGTCCTGGAGGGCCGGTGTCCTGCAGATTTTAGCTCCAAGTTTCCTCAACACACTTGCAAGTGTGTTTCTAGAAAGCCTAAGAGCTTGATTAGCTAGACCAGGTGTGTCTGATTGGGGTTGGAACTAAACTTTGCAGGACACCGGCCCTCCAGGACCGAGTTTGGGCACCCCTGTTCTAGGCATTGGTAAATCTCTCTCTCTATAAATATATATATTTCTATTTATTTTCTGGGGATCAATTAAATTCATGCAAATTACAGTAAAAAATATATATAGTAAAATTACCTTTTTTGTATGTAATTATTTGTATATACAATGTAAAAAAGACTTTTTTGAAGAAGTTGTTGTCAAGTTTCTAGTCTGAATATCTAAAATATTTAATCAAGCTGTCATGGTCCTGACCCGACAGTCTTGTCTGTCCTGTAAGTGTTTAATGTTTCCCTGTTTGTCCTGTGCTTGTTTACATTGCTTTGCCTTAATTTGTGTTGGCCGTGTGCTCTTGTCGTTCCTCCTTGTTTTCAGTTACCCTGCCCTCTTATTTTGACCTAGTAATCCTGGTCTCGTATACTTTGTTCTATATATTGTGCTGTGTGTTCTCATTTCTTTGCTGGTTTGTTCCATGTGAGCTTGTCTTGTATCCTAACATTATATCCTTCCTGAGCGTTCTGTCTTGCCTGTTCTAGTTCTCTTGTCTACGTATTGTTTGTTTGTAGTTAGTACTTTATTTTGTTTGTTCCTAGTGTTTACTTAATTTTGTGTTCTAATCTTTATCTTGTCTTATCCTTTGAACCATTTTTGTTCCTTTTTTCTGTCAGTCCCAGTCTTGTATTAGTAGTTGATTATTATTAGTTTTTTGATTGTTTAATTTCTCTTTAAGATTCTAGAAGTATTTATTTCAGCTTCTTTTTTTTTTATCTGATTGCCCAAGTCAGTCTAGTTCTAGGATTTTATATTTGATTTCCTATTTTTCTTTTAGATTTAGTTTATATTACAATATATTAGTTTTAGTAGATAATTGTATATTATTGCTGCCTGTTTGCTGTCCTGTCTTATAATTTTCCAGTCCTATCCCGTGTCCTTCCCTGGCCTGCCAGTCTGGAGTGGTTTACACCAGGATCTAGCTCTGGTTTTGATCACTGTTGCTCCTGCTCCTGGCTGCCTGTTCATTTTGGTGCCATCTCGTCTCTACCACTGGCTTCCCTGTGTTGTTGCCCCTACTGTTTGGACCTTGTCATCCCCTTGTCTGTCTACTTGTGCATAATTCTGTCAAACCCCTTTGTATTGTTCATTGCTGCAACTGGGTTCGCTTTCTTGCAACCAACCGCGACACAAGCAGCAAAATATTGTCTTGTTTTCAGAAATAATAAGTCAAAATTAAATGGGTTTTTCCACAAAACAATCTGCCAATGGGGTAAGCAAATGAATCTTACTTTTGCTTTGAAATTAGATTATTTTGCTTACCCTACTGGCAGATTAATTTGCTTGTTTTAAGGAAATATTCACTTAATTTAGACTTTGTTGATATTTAGACTAGAAACAAGACAAAAATTAATGTTTGCAGTGTATATAGTATTTATCATACAATATATTGTTTTAAACTACTAAAATGCCAATAAACGTCACTTTGTTAAACCGTAGAAACAACAAAAGCTACAAAAAAATGTTAGATAAAGTATATTTTTACAAAATAGCAACCATAAGAAAGGCATATTAACTGCATTACACCTTTGAAACTACACCTTTTACCAGCCTCTCTGCGATTGACCCTCACCTACAATTATTGATTGTAATGAGGTAAAAACACATATCACAATATTGCGACTGACTAATCAGAACCAAACATTTCAGAGAGTCGCATAAAACATATATATACAGAGTGTAAATATATTTTCACAGACTTGATGTGTTTATTTCTCTCCAGCAGATAGCTTCATGGCAGCTGTCACCTCACAGCTGTGTCAAACATTCCCCAGCCTCATCACCACATGTCCACTTTCACACACACGGCCCAGCCTTACACACTGCCAAACTCCAGCTCCAAGTGTGATATTTAAAGGTCACATATTGTAAGAGTCGCAGGGATGTGTGGTCGGATTCATTGCGATTGCATTAATTGCTATGCCGATGACTGCCATGGGCCTGAAACAGCACTGCTTGATATAAATTCAGACTTTACAATATGTGTCTTCTTTGCTCTTATAATGTCTCGAATATGACATGACAAGGCTTTTAGGGTGTCTACAATAATCTGTGTATGTCTGAAAACTGTGTTCTTCTTCAAAAACACATTCTGTCCACACTAGCCTTTTTCCAAAACACTGTCTACTCTGAAAAGTCAAAAAAGAAGCTAAAATCATTTGTGAAGTGTAAGAAAAAGCCCACTGACTATTACTGAAACAACAACAGAAAACGTTGTCTGGAAAAGCTACTTTATTTATGAAATTTTCCAACAACTTACTAGTACAGTACTGGTATTAAATAAACAAAATAAATCATGTTTCTTCAGTTTAGTCCTTTTATTCATCTGGGGTCGCCACAGCGGAATGAAACGCCAACTTATCCAGCATATGTTTTACACAGCGGATGCCCTTCCAACTGGAACCCAGTACTGGGAAACATCCATACACACTCAATCACACACACACACACACACTTATACACTATGGCTGATTTAGTTTACTCATTTCACCTCTAGCGCATGTCTTTGGACTGTGGGGGACACCGGAGCACCCGGAGGAAACTATCGTCAACACTGGGAGAACATGCAAACTCCACACAGAAATGCAAACTGATCCAGGCAGGACTTAAACCAGTGACAGTGCTAGCCACTGAGCCACCGTGTCGCCCCTATGAGGAATTATGTCAAATGAAAATAATTGCCACATGAATTATGACTAAACTTTTAACTAACACCAGTAAAATATGTTACATTGCATCAACAATGAAAATACAATAAAATAATAAGTTTTCCCTTTGTGTTTAAAACAATCTCTATTCACAGTGAAAACTAATAATAGCAACTAAAATCACTGTATTATGACATATTGAAATTTAATACATGCATTTCACAAATATAAAATGTCACATATGCAACATATATTTCCAAATATTGCAATAATGGCCAAGCAAGCACCGGTTCAACCTTAAATAACTCTTTTGCACAACATTCACCTTTAATATCTCTCTTGCACAATATCCTGCACAGCATTGTTCAGTCTCATGTAATAGTACTTGTATAGCCTTAGTCTTATGTATAGTCTTGTATAGTCGTATGTGTATAGTAAAGTATCTTATAGTATATGTTAGGTTTTTTAAAATAGCTCTTATGTCCAGTGTTGTGTTTGTATTTAATATTAATTTATGTAGCACCTTTGTCCTATGAGATACGCCATTTCATTCCTTTGTATGTCCACACATCAACGGCTCGACATGACTTAAAGTGATTTCATTTTCTTTCAATCCTTCAAATTTTAAATATGTACATATGTTCAAATAAATTAGATATATGCTCTTATATGAACAAATGTATAACTATACAGCTATTATATTTGCACATATATGTACATATTTGTAATTCCAATGGCTGAAAAAAATATATGAAAAATTAGCAGTTTTCCCTATTTTGTGATTAATGCTTCTATTTTTTCGAATTTATTTAATGCATTTGAATTGCATTATGGGACCTTAATCTTTCTTCCAACAACTTTTAACCTTGAAAAGTGGAGAAAAGTGACTTTTATTAACATTTTTAATAGTTAAATAATAAAGTGATATATTGTCTGGGTTGGTGTTGTATATTATGCTACAAAAAACTTGTAATAAGCTGCCAGTACATTTTCTCTTATTTTACAGACCTAATTCTCTATACATTATATCTTAGACATTATAATATTTCAAACTACTAAAACGTCAATAAAAGTCACTTTGTTTTCAACATTCAACAATTTTCAACATCAAAAGTCGACCGAGTGGAGATTAACATCCCATAATGCAATTCAAAAGTGTGAATAAACACTTGTGAATCACAAAATATGGAATCTGTTAATTAACAGATATTTTTTTACAGTGTATGTGACAGACTTTATATATGTGAAATGCAAATCTAAATTTGTCATATGTCATTTGCATATATTGCCCTATGTCAGATGTCTATGTGAGATGCATAGCAGGCCAGTGATTGAAGATTTCACAAAAACTGATTCAAAAGTTTGCATTTATTTTCAAATGCATTTGTCTTTGCTAAGAATGACCAAAACATTCATTCATTCATTCATTCATTTTCTTTTTTCGGCTTAGTCCCTTTATTAATCTGGGGTCACCACAGCGGAATGAACCGCCAACTTATCCAGCATATGTTTTACACAGCAGATGCCCTTCCAGCTGCAACCCATCACTGGGAAACATCCATACACACTCATTCACACACATACACTATGGACAATTTAGCTTACCTAATTCACCTATACCGCATGTTTTTGGACTGTGGGGGAAACCGGAGCACCCAGAGGAAACCCACGCATACACGGGGAGAACATGCAAACTCCACACTGAAATGTCAACTGACCCAGTCGGGGCTTGAACCAGCAACCTTCTTGCTGTGAGGCGATTGTGCTACCCACTGTGCCACCATGCTGCCCATGACCAAAACATTTTGTGTAAATGCTTCCCAAAATTGCATTTTCAAATGTATAAATCAGTAATCCTTCAAAACCTGTTTTCACAGACCTCTGGACAGAAAAAGATATGCTTTCAAATAAACCCAGATAAGTCTAGCCGTAGCCTTATTACAAAGCCCATCAAAAAGCGATCAAGTGACAGCGCTGTTCCAAGTTCAGTATCTTAGAGTGTCTAATTAACTAAATGCGAGGCGTTTCTGGACTGACTATCACATGCTTCCTGGAGGCTGCGATGCATTACGCTGACCTGATTTGATTGCGCAGGACTATAATGAGCGTCTTAATGCCCCACATACATGCTCCTTCGCTCCCCAGCTCTGGTCCTGCAGCGGGGCAGCTCACAAATGCAGCTTTTCCACACATCTGCAATCACGCTGACAGCACATGGTTGATGAGGGTATGACTAACAACCTTCCTCTTGCTGATATTCAAAGGTTAATTTGTTTCCATTAATGATTAAAGGGTGTCCCATTACCTTAACACGGCTTCTGCGTGTTTGGTAAATGTTAATTAAGAGGGCTAATTCAGAGTCCTGTCGGGGATGCGACGAAAAAAGGAGACACGAGGGGGTTTCTGGGAGCCCCTCTCTGTCAAAAGAACAAAGCAAATGTCTCTCATGTCTCGGTCTATAGTGAAAAAGTATTGTCTGATATCAATCTGCAAATCTCGCCCTGAGATCTGAATTACAATGGTTGAGTAAGTATCATTGTGTATGACTCTTTAAGCCCACTAGCTGGCATTGTGCTCATTCACATTCATTTTGCTAATGAGACAGCGCAGGGATGGCCTGTGCATCTGGCTGGTGTGGCCTTGATTCACTACAGTGCAATAAACGCTGAGATTCACAGAGTTTTGATGACAGAGGCATTCACGTTGAACATCAACAGGCAGATTGCTATTCAAAGCACTGCAGACTGTAGTAATGCTGCAAACTGTGAGATGACGCTGTAAACAAATGTAGAGCAGAAACAGTTTTTAAGTGCAGAGAGAAAGTTCTAGCCAGCATAGCAAGCCTATTGCTTTCTGTTGGTCCAGCCAATACACCCAAGAGTTTTTCCTTTTAAAAGGGGAAAGAAAAAACAAAACAGATAAAGACAGTTGCTAGTGTTTTTCTACTGATACCAAAAACATGTTAACTGAAGCTAGTGAAAGTTCAGGTCAATATTTAATAAATAGAGTTGTCAATCAAAATGTATAATAATAATAATAATAATAATAATAATAATAATAATAATAATAAT
>CAIGQW010055024.1:14771941-14789668 GCA_903798125.1 Danio choprae | reverse complement strand
TATATATATATATATATATATATATATATATATATATATATATATATATATATATACATACACACAGTATATATTATTTTTTGGATTGTGGAGGATGTTGAGTGATGAAAACACTAAAACTTTCCTTGAACTTTTGCTGAACCTAAAAAAACTTATTTTAAAAGATCAGGGAAAACACAATTACTCATATTATGATCCTTTTAAAACTAAGTCTCCAAAACAATTTTTTAAACAAATGTTGTTGTTTTTTTTAGAACTTCATCTTTAATGAACAAATGAAAATGAAGGTTACCTTTGGCAAAACTAAGTGAACCTTAATTTGCTTTAAATCGCTACCACATTTTTTTTAAACAACGCTGCAAACAGAGAGGAGAAAGCTTCTTTGTCTCCTCTTTCATGATGAATGTTGCACCAGCACTGCTGCAGGTGATCTCCGCTCAGCGTGAGTCAACAGATACATTTTGAAGAGTAGTACTTTCCTCCCTAGTAACCTATCCAAACAACACTTCAGTGCACTTGTAATGGCAGACTGACAAATCATCGGTAAACACTGATGTTATTAAGCGCACAAGCCGCCAGTAGCACTTTTTACATGGGGTTCTTTGTGTCTTGTCTGATTCTGTGTCATGCCCTTGAACTGATCAGTGCCCACTCTCAGAGAAAGCAGCAACAGTTTTCTGTATTTTTATGTTCACGACTGTATGGTCAGATAGAAGTTCAAGTCTTCAGAAATTCTTTAGTCTTATGAGCCTTAATTACTCCCATTTTGAATACCTATGGACCAACTGTGTGAAGAACAGATGTGCAAAAAATTATCATAGATTGTTTTTCTCTCTCTCTATATGACAGGTCAAAATATATTCAATTTGAATGGAACATCTGATTCCATTTACATTCACCCCTTTCAAAAGGTCTTACTTTGTCATCCATTAACAACAGCTTCTGTTCAAAGCATTTGCTCAGTAAATCTCCAGAAATGTAGGTTTTTTTTTTCTGCTTGTTTGCCATAATGTAGATGAAGACATATCACATTCTACACTACCTGGCAAAAGTCTTGTTGCCTATCCAAGTTTTAGGAACAACAAATAATAACTTGACTTCTAGTTGATCATTTGGTATCAGAAGTGGCTGATATGAAAGGCAAAGGCTTCTAGATTCGCTTATTTTACTAAAATAATGTATGATTATGCCTTGATTTTGAATAATTTAATTAGGACAGTAAGATCTGACTTTGCTTAGACAAAAGTCTTGTCACTTAACAGAAATAATGTACAGTATAGAATATAAAGTCATGGTGCAGTGGAAAAATAATTAATATTGTGTATAATTCCCATGAGCTTTGATGACTGCATCCATACATCTCTGCAATGATTCAAATAACTTATTAATAAAGTCATCTGGAATGGCAAAGAAAGCGTTCTTGCAGGACTCCCAGAGTTAATCAAGATTCTTTGGATTCATCTTCATACTGAATGTACTGAATGTAACCCCAAACCATGATTTTTCCTTCACCAAACATGGCAGATTTCTGTGATAATCTTGGGTCCAAGTGGGTTCCAATAGGTCTTCTGCAGTATTGGTGAAAATTGTAATGCTGTCCAAGAGATGATTTATTGGAAAAATCTACCTTCTGCCACTTTTCCAAATGATCAACTAGAAGTCAAGTTTTTATTTGTTGCTCTTACAATCAGATAGTGTAGAAGCAAATACTTGCCTAAAAATGTGTGTCGCTGTGCTCTTTGACTTTAGAAAACACATGACAGAGTGAAATGCGTTGAATCTTGAGCACGAAATTCAAAAGAGCTATAACAAAACTGTGGCTGAATGCTAAAACAGCTCGTTTAATCACATAACCTACAGCACTACATCATTTTTGCATACATCATGGTTTTAAGGCATAGCAAAGGAACCAAGTTTTTCCTAAATATAGTAACGTCACTGCAAATCTTGTCTAACAAAATGAATGCTCTACAGTGAGGAACAATACAGACGCAATGAATGTATCAATAAAGGAATCTGTTTATCTGTTCTGTGCCTCATACCTGTGAGACGTGGGTTCAAAAATAATAAACCATTTTCCTGGTAGCAAATCTGCATATTTATTTTCATTTCCAGCAATACCGCAAAAAAAGTTATTATGTTGGGTCTATCAAAACACGTACAAATTATATTATTTTTCAAGAGTTCTGAGAAAATAAATCATTAAAGACCTCACCCACACCTTGTACCGGGAAGAACAATTGAAATGAATAATTGAGAGGAAGGGTCTACCAGCTGCATTATTGAATGCCTTGGATTTAGTATGTTATTTACGTAATACGGGAAGCCACAGATCACTGGATGAGTTCCTCAAGCTGAGCAGCATCAAGATCTAGCTCTTGTTTACTTTTTGAAGCGATGAATAATTTCTTGCATTTCGCTTTGTGTCAGGGGATGGAAATATTTACGTCAAAAAGTGTCCTTCAAGGCATATATTTTCATAATCAGTTCAAAAATTTAATAAGTCAAATACGTCAAACCACCTAGCTTACTCATACAGTAGCTCTGGCAAAGCTCAGTTAATATGTTTTGTTTTGTTTTGTTGAAATTTCTTTCCCCCTACACATATGAAAAGATGAATGTTTCATTACACATATAACACTGTCACTCCACTAAACTAAATGTTTGTTATTAATCTTTTCACAAAATCACAATCTTTCAGTTTTTACAATAAACCATATATGAAGCATTCTGAATCATTCCTGTAATGTGTCTTAACACACAGGAAGCTGAAGGATGTAGAAACATGTCAAGTCTCAAATTTCCAACCAGTTCCATACTATGCTGCTGCCAGCTTTATCTAATATCAGAGTTCACTGGGAAAATAAAGTGAAAAAACAAAAACTGCTTCCCATATGGCCTTCCACACACTTTACCTCAGTAAAACAAAAGGAAAAAAAATTAAGGAAACTAATCGGCAGGGGCTAAACGGATTGCCAGGCACATGTGCTCATCCTAATACTTACTAAAGCTAGCATAAAGCTGAGATAAGAGCAGAAAAGCTAGGGTATTTTACACTGTATTGAATCTAAATAATAGTGTGTTCAGTTCTCTTTATTCAGTTCTCAAAACAAAAATACATATTTGTTCTTGGTTCACTTAGCAAAAAAACTCTTTTATGATGTATATTTTGCAGCTGAACATCCTGAATATAATTGCTGTATTTACATACCGTGCATGGGATGGCATTTTATAGTTATATAAGAGTGATCTTTCGAAGAGATTCCAAATAGCAAAGAAGAATAAAGAACACCGGGGATTCCTCTGTCACACACACAACGTCACCTGTTTTGACCTGTAATGGGCAACATCACTATGATGAGAAAAGACAAAAAATGCTTGAAGAATGCTTGCACACCATGTTCAGTTTTAGCTTCATTTACATGTCTTCAGTCTTTTACATTCTGATTTCAGTCAAATCGGTTAGTCTAGAAGTGGATCTTCAGAGTTCTCCGTCTGCAATATGATTTGAATGGCAGTGTTCACACTTATCATGAACCATACTAACAATAGCAACACAATTTTCTCCCCCTAAACTAAACCTGTCAAGTGTGAAAACACAATAAGAATGGTACAAATTCTATATTACGGCGTCTTACCTGAACCCTTCCTGTGGGTCACATCATCCATAAATCTCACAATCATGCTTTTCTCACCACTCTGAAGGTCATACGCAGTCACCTCAGATTGATTGTAATTAGTATGGCCCAGCGGCCTAATGAGAATGCAGGAGTGCAACCGAGCTGAGCTCAGAGACCTGTCTGGAAGTGAGGCTGTTGATATTTAGGGCTAATTTGTTAATGAAAATTCTTGGTAATATCTTAAAATAAAATTACTGTAGAACATTGTGCATGGCACAAATAAAACATTCTTTGGCTGTGCTCTCGCTCTATTCAGAGGAAGCGTTAGCACAATTGGACCTGCTGCAAACCGTTTTTTTTTTCCTGCATGAATAATGACTTTGAGGTTATCATGGCATCTTGCATGCACAATGATATTAGAGGTACGCTATTGAAAATGAGATCGAAAGTCTCTGTATGCTAAGGCAAATTCTAAAGGCAGACGGACAGAGCATCAAGTGCTCAAATCGCTCAGACTGAATCAGCCAGGGTAACAATGAGAAGACACAATGGCCCCAGTAAATGCACAAGCCATTGAAATGCGGGCCAAAGATGGATGGCAGTCATTACTGCGCATCTGTATGTATTTCATGGGGCATTTATTGTCTAAAGCTGAAACGGCCACTGCAGTACTCCCACCTCTTTGTAGAATGTGAAGGCAAATCTAATACAAGGTGAACGCTCTCTAGATACACATTGTAAGCTAGTGTTGAGGGCCACAATTGCTCTCTGGCCGACTGGAGAGAAAAAAAAGCTCTCTTACAATTCAAAGAGACACGAGGGCCGGACAGCACTGCCCAGGTTATAAAATGCTTGGGGAGGAAAAAAATAATTTCATGTTTGTGGAGCTTTGATTAAAGTCCCTCCTCTTTCCTTCAACTCTCGCTGCGAGCGTGAGCTTGGCATGACTTTAGAAGTCTCACTTGGACACATGGCCGGGTGTGGAGGTTGCAGGTGTTGATTAGACGTCAGGTTCGCTTTAGGAGGCCGAGCGGCACGTGAACCGGGCATTCCTGAGCTTCAAGGACACAAGTTTGAAAAAGCACCAGTCACTCCTAGCACAAAAGATAATGTGCTAATCAAAATCTTTGATACATAACCTGAGTTTTGTATCAATACTAACAGCCTCAATTTGCCCATATTGACACATCATCTTTTGTATGCTACATAAATCCGAAACTCGCTGCTACCTGATATTGTAGTCTTATTTTGATGGCTTTGTGTATACAAATCATTTAGCACATCACTTTCATCTCATCTACTTTAAAGAGATCTGTTCTGAAGTGCTGTACACCGTTCATCGTTTTTGTTATATTCTGAAAGTGACTGACATCTTGAAGGTCTCAGATTTAACTGAGCGAAATAACAGGTGAGATGTGCTGCATGCAAATTCTTCAGAAAACCTCCAATACCCACAAGATAGAGTGGGCCCTGTGCCTGGCATTGACATTGTGTTAAAACAACGCAATGGGTACTTGTGTCACGGTTGCCTAGCAACACAAGCCACTTGGTTATTTATTGAATAAAATGAAAAGAGAGTGAGTGTGTGTGTGTGTGTGATGGGGGGTTTTAGAAAGTCTATTATCCATGCAAATGACTGTTATTTGCCCGGTTCTGCCAAAGCTTATTCTCTTACAACTTCTTGAAGTCTGTGTGACTGGGCTGCTGAGATTCTTATCGAAATGACAGACACCCGAATTGGACCAAGCTAAGTGTTGTGCAACAAGACATGAGGGCTCTTAGCAGGGTTGTGAGAGCGCCTCTATCCATTAATGCGAGGTCTGTTTACCCTATGAACAAAGACTTCTGTCTCTGACAATCCCAACAGTACTTTTGCCATTAAATGTTTACCTTCTTAGCTGCAAGTGCTTCACAAAAGGGCCACATCTTGGGTTAGGTGTAGAGAATGGCTTCAAAGTAACGCATTCAATCAGAATTCAGAGTCTGTAAGATAACACACACACAAACGCACTCATTCATTCATTATCATTTCGGCTTAGTCCCTTTATTAATCTGGGGTCGCCACAGCGGAATGAACCGCCAACTTATCCAGCATATGTTTTACGCAGCGGATGCCCTTCCAGCTGCAACCCATCACTGGGAAACATCCACACACACCCATTCACACACATACACTACGGAAAATTTAGCTTACCCAATTCACCTATAGCGCATGTCTTTGGACTTGTGGGAGAAACCGGAGCACCCGGAGGAAACCCACGCCAACACGGGTAGAACATGCAAACTCCACACAGAAATGCCAACTGACCCAGCCGAGGCTCGAACCAGCGACCTTCTTGCTGTGAGGCGAATGTGCTACCCACTGCGCCACCGTGAGGCCCCAAACACACTCATATTATATATATATATATATATATATACATACACATATATACATCACATTAACACAAATACAAAGTAATGGTCTTTTTAACTTGATATCCATCTTATTCATTTAATAAAACTATACTAAACCCTAACCATTAAAAATAATTACTATTTTTATAATTGGATATTGTTATACATAATAAAATATTATAAACTAACTCCTAAACTTTAAATAACAGTTTTAAATAAACAGGTTTTTTTTAAATAAAATAATAACTAAATAGCAAACCAGAGAAAATGAATATAATAATACATATATTTTTTAAATGGTTAAAAATTCTATTATGATTCAGCAAAATACTGTAAAAGGCAGTGTAGGCTTTGCTGGGATGGTCAAGCATCCAGGGAAAGCACAAAATAATCAGCACTAACTATAATAAATAAGAAAAAACTAAATAGTGACCTTCAACCTTGCGAATCAGTGATGCTTTCAACATTAAATGAAACAGTATCTATGAGAGGAACCCACTGTTGTCAGCAAAGTTTAAATGGTATTTTCCTTTCAGATTGTTCCATGTAAAGCACATTAAACAGCAGCACAACTCCTCAGTTTGCAGCGATAACCAAGTTAATGCAATATTACTGCTGTTCTTTAAGTGGCATCCACACGCGTTGATTAAATTAGTATTTTCGATCAGAATGTCTACTTTTTTTTGCAATTACATGTAGCATAACTTCACAAAGTCAAAGTCAGACCATTTAGTTTTTACTTTATATTTTGAAAAGATACACTAATTTAAATCAACAACTGCCCAAGCTAATGTGTGTACAGTAGCATCTTTGTTTCTATCATGATTAAAGTGCACTGGTTTGATCTAATTTGAAATTGTTGCGGTTAGTTACGCCTGTGGTAAATCAAATAAACATCTTGTTCATTTAATCAATATTTTAATTTGCTCTTGTCCAGATGGCACTGTGGCTCAGTGGTTCATAGAAAGAAGGTCACTAGTTCTTGTCCCAGCTGGGCCAGGAGGCATTTTTGTGTGGAGTATGCATGTTCTCCCCATATCTTCCTCTAGTTTATGTGTTTCCCAGTGCTGGGTTGCAGCTGGAAGGGTATCCCATGCTTAGAACAATTGCCAGAATAATTGGCAGAACATACCGCTGTGGCGACCCCTGATAAACTGAAAGATAGTTAGGATATCGGCCCATTGCTTGTAGAAAAAAAATCATCAATCAAATCTGCCATAAAAAAAAATCAAGAAAATTGCATCACTACAAGACATGATCGAACACATCACCTAGAGATAATAAAACCCCTAGCAGCAATCCGTTTCACAGAATGTAGGTCATCATAATCCCCTCCACACATACAACACACAAATCCAAATGGTGTCTATGGAGTAAAGAGGTCATTGGCGGGGCACTAATCCATGGTCTCGCTGAGTTTCAAATTCAATCTTACTTTTTATAGCTTTTTTTTTCCTCAAGATGTTCAGGTCCCATATGGTTTCGGGGAGATAGTTTACTGCTAATCTGATCAATGCTCACATTAAGTCATGCTACACGGGATCTATGGTTGAGAGTTTATTATCAATACGGGCTGAGGATTGGGACAGGAAGAGATAACCGGAATGAAATGTTGATGCAACCACGGACTTAGATAACCTTCCATTTAGAAAACAAGATTAGGAAAAACAGGGCTGTAAATTACTCAAATTAGCCTGGGCGAACTTCGTTAAGGAATGGGGTAAATCCCACATAAACCCATTTAGTGATTTCTCAAATATGGCTTATACTGGGTAAGTGCAGAAGTAGAAGAAAGTGATCCAAGGAACACTTGGCAAGTGACGCGAGATCATACTTCACATTAGCCTGTGCAGCCCCAGCAGAGCTGCTAATCTTCTTTTGGGAAGGCATCAAATTTAAACGTGGACAACATGCAGTGAATGACATATGATGTTCATACATATATGCGACCCACGCAAAACACACACATCCCTCAAGGGGAAGAGCTGGCTCAGAATCAGCAGTGTCTCACTGAGCTCCTCAGATACAGTAAGACAGTAAATAAACTCAATAACATGAGAACTTGTGTCAAAGGTTAGGCTTTTGTGACGACATCCTAAGATCTCTATTATTCTTAACCATAGGGGTGTTTACACCTGGTCACTTTTTCTGATTGGATAGCTATCTGATCATGAAAAGGGCAAGCTGAAATGCCTGCAGAAATGCATTTGAGACTGATATAAATCTGATCATCACTCAAACCAATTCAGGAGTTGCTCTGGGATGCAAGATTGGTTGTTGAAACCACAAATGTAAATCTTTCTTCCTCCCAAAATGTAAAAACAAAATAGACATGAGAGCATGTAATAGGCTGTATGACATACACTCAAAAAAATACTACACTTTTTTTTTTTTCTTTGGGGGGGGTGGGCAGGGTGGACTTATTTGTTTTATGTTTTATGTATCTACTTAAATTAGCAAAAAATTACAAGTTAACTTAATTCCTTGATGTTGCTCCAACACAAATTGATTGTGTGGAACCCAGTATTTTTTACAGTGTAGATATAACAGCACTAATGCAAACACAACTCAATGCCACAGATGACGACTTGGGATGTTTGTTTCATTTCATTTTATTTTTCATTTCATTCTATTTTTTATGACCGTTACCCATTAAAAATACAATTAGAATGTTAAGTTAATATCAAATAACAGCATTAACAACTGTGATGAATCACGCACCTTTAGTCGTTTATCTCTGTGAATGGGCAGGAAAATTAATAGAAAATATACCATTTAGCTTGTTGACAAAGTCACAGTGTTTTATTTGTGGGAGAATATTGTAAACAAATTAATGTAAAACCTAAAAACAGATTTGAATGACGTCTTGCCTAAAACTGCTTTATATAGGCTACACGTTTCATTTAGCCTATAATGACAGTAATCGCAGAGCCTGTGTGATGGTTTACTGGAACACAAGTGAAATACAAAGACTGTAGCCTACATAAAATAAAAAAAATAAACAATTGTATTAGGACTGCACTATATATGGTTTCAGCATCAATATCGCAATGTGCGCATCCGCAATAGTCACATCGCAAAATTTGCAATGTTGAGTCTGAATGATAGTTGACCAGCTACAGAACACATGTGGTTTGCAGAGTCACTGCTAAGATTAACTATAATAGAGTGAAGGTTTATCATTTGCATGTGTATTTAAGGCCTGTGACTGAGCATTTCAAGAGAGTTTAGAACATTTGAGCACAACAAATTAGGATGTTTGGAGGTGTAACAAAGATTTATTGAATTTAATTATTTATAAACAATTTCTGTCTTATTTCTAGTCCAAATATCCACATTTCAAAGTGAAAACAAGATTTTACTAACCGCATTGGCAGATAATTTAGCTTGCTTTAAGGAAAACTGTTCATTTTGACTTATTTCTTCTGAAGGTGAAAAAAAAACCTATATATTTAGCTTGATCTAGAATTTTTTAATATTTTTAGAGACTAGAAAGGAGACAAAGCAAAGTAAGAAAAGCATTTTATGCATTGTTATTATTAAATTTTTTGTACCTGAATACGGTTAGATTTCCAAGAAAGCTATCAAATAGAGCTATTGAAACCATCTTGTGAAATTCTATTCATATCGCAATATTTATTGCATATAAATAAAATATCGCAATATCCTTTTTTCCAATATCGTACAGCCCTAATTTGTATGCCAAATAAGATAAATAGCGTACATATTTCAATAAAATTAACAATAATTAAATAGCATCAGGGGCCTCACAGTGGCGCAGTGGGTAGCACGTTCGCCTCACAGCAAGAAGGTCGCTGGTCGCTGGTTCGAGCCTCGCCAGTTGGCGTTTCTGTGTGGAGTTTGCATGTTCTCCCTGTGTTGGCGTGGGTTGTTTCCCAGAGATGGGTTGCAGCTGGAAGGGCATCCGCTGCGTAAAACATATGCTGGATAAGTTGGCGGTTCATTCCGCTGTGGCGACCCCAGATTAATAAAGGGACTAAGCCGAAATGAAAATGAATGAATGAATAAATAGCATCAGTCACACCATATTCTGATCATTTAGCAGAGATGCATTTATGAGGCCAAATGTAAATGGGACCATTTTCATAAATCCTATTGCTATCTGACTACCGAAAACACATGAAGTGACCATGTGTAAACAGCTTCATATAGCTACACCTTAAACAAGGACTACAAGACTGCAGAGGTATGTTTCTCAGCCAACCGAGAAATGAGGTTACACCTGCATCTAATCAAATCATCTATCAATGAAACAGGATGGTAAAAAACAACAGTTTGGCTTGACTAACTGCACCGTAATTCTTGCAAAATTATGATTTAAAAGAAAACGTTGGAAATTAAATAAGAGGAATGCTTTGTTGATAGATTCACATATTGCTCATTTAACCAAACCCACATCCTGTTTTCACTCTGAGATGTGGATAACAAAATAAGCACATCTGCACAGCTGTGTCAGAGCCAAAGTGGTGACCTGTTCAACTCAAACACGCAGTCGTAGACCCACACTATCAAACGCAAACCCTCAAATAAGCAGAGTCAGGCGTTTCTGGGAAGTCTGACAACTGTATACTTCAGCCAGATTTACTTGTGCAATTACCTTCTAAATCCCGGCCCCCGCATCTCTCATACTTCCTCTATGATTCTGCACATCCCTCATGTTGAACGATAAGCATTTGAGACAGGAGATTACACAAAAACAAACCTGTTGCCATGTTTCGCTGGCACTCATCCATTTCATACGAAAGCATTGTCTCAAAATAAACCTAATCTGGTTGTTGACCATTTCTGGGGTCGACAAATTCAATGTATCCCTTATGCGTGCTCCCAGCACCCCTCCAAGTGTATGCATGTCACAATTAATTTCAATCTCTTCATAAAAGGCTTACACCCTCATACATGTGGATCAAGGCTGCTGCACAGTGGCAGGGTAAGTTAATATCTCCACAAGCTGCTGATCCCACTAGTGGGACTACTAACTGATTAAAGCTGGCTTTAAAGACAATCCTGCACTGACATTCACCTGTATTTAGCACTAATGCTGTGTTTATTACCTGCCCACTGAATGACTTGGAACAAAAATAAAGGCCTGCTGTTTGAAAAAGCCTACTGGACATCACTGCTCTGCCGGAGGTTTTCTAAGAAGCTCTCTTAGACCGACTGTTGAAGGAATTCGTACATGGAATTTGATAATCAACTTCAGACAAATGGTTGCATTTCAATGTTATACACTTCGTTTAAAATCCTTGACTTTGCTGACTGAAGATTTTTGCTACCTTGTTGCTGTGGAAACCCTTTATTAAAATGATAAACTGCCAATGTAGAGGTGAAAACACACAGATCAGATTAATTATATTTACTTTAAAGAATTAAGTATTTTACACCATTTAAAAGCATATTCTATTTGACCACTGATTAACACCCTTGTGGTGGCCTGCCTACAGAAATCATTATTAACAACTTGTGACCTAAATAGAAATTTTCACACCCTCTCTACAAGCGGTCTTGCATAAGCTTTTTGGACGCATATGTTTGGATCATTTAAAACTGTCTGTTAAATTTCATGCTGAAACCTGGCAAAGACCACTGGGGGAACATTAAAAAAAGGTTGCACACGAATTTGGTTTGCAAATTTGATCTTTAGGACAGACTGTTCGTTGTTATTTTGTAAGTGATGAAATCTGATCCATTTGTTCAGGTGCTGTAGTCAATCACCATAACTATTTAAAAAAATAATAATACGTTTCCAAAAGGGTGTTTTTGCACTGAAGCCATATAAGAAACACCATGGGTTCCTTAAAGAACATTGCAGAAAACAATTCTTTCAAATAAATAATATGTTATTGGTGTAAAGAGTCTAATGACCATCAGACTCCACCAGTCTTAATACACAATGTAACTACAGAAATGTGAAACATTAAACAGGAAAATTATCAAAACTCATGGCTCTTTTTTTGAGCAAGATGCTAATGGTCTAATTCGATTCAATGATCTATGCTAAACTAAGCTAAAAGAGTGCTACCGCCAGACCCTGAAATTGGCAAAATGGATTAAAATATATATATATTTTTAAATAAAAAATAAAACGAGCCTATTATTTGTTTTAAGTGAAGTGTTCCTTAGTAAGAGTGAGAGTAAAAATAAGAGTGCTGGTTGTCATTGTAATGACTTGTGAGTTATTCGGACTACACAATATTTTGCATGTTCATACATATTGTGTCACATTATGCAATATTAAATCCAAAATGCTTGTTGTGTCATGGACAAGAAACATTTCAGACTGCACCTTTCTTCACGACCAATCACCTTGCCATCTTTAATGACAAGCATGATGTTATTGAGATGGTGAAACTAGCAACTAACTTCTGAAAATAACAGCGCAAACAAATAATGACTGCCAAAACAGTGTATTTTATACTAGCTGACTTACTGTCAGTAAGGTTACACAAACCTTTCCTCCGTCTCTCTCATATTTGTTTTATCATGTTTGAATGCATGTCTTTCTGCTAGGATGTTGTGGAGCATCCAACCAGTTGTCATTAACTAGGAGATAAAATAATCAATTGTTGTGTCTCAACTTTCAATTAAAAATCATCACAATACTCAATGTCAAACAGTTTGGGCCAAAATTTGACTGAAATCGCTTAGTCAGAACCTGCTTGGGGATATATACACTATCCGTGGTCATTGTAGAAAAAGAGAATTGAGAACTGAAGAGCTGTCCATGATGCTTGAGTCTATCATAACTTGGTGTGATGTCAATTTATTCAAGCACGTGAGATGGCGTAAGAGTCAAGGACTTTATTGAGTTTACACTTTCATTTAAGTGTTATGCCTGAAGAATTGTTTATTCACATTTAATGCACAGTGAATAACACCTGCGAGTGAAAATGAGTCTATTCAGTGACGGCTTGATTATGACACTACTGTACTTTACGTGTGAAGTCGTACATAAGCTGCACTGCCAAAATAAAAGCCAAATTCATGCATGAGATTTATCAGCTTTTAAATGTGCCAAAAAGTAATTATTGTTAATAGCATTAAAAAATAAAAGTCTGGGGAAAAAAGGGCTTTCATCAACTTAATGCAATTAATTATGAAATAAACACTCCAACCAAAAAATACATATTTAGTTAGGTTCTTGAACATGTGCACAAGACTACTCGCATAAGAAAGTAATAGATTAAAAACTGGGTAAATAAATAAATAAATATATGAGGTTTTGGTCCATATTGACATGATAGCATCACGCAGTTGCAGCAGATTTGTCGGCTGCACATCCATGACGCGAATCTCCCGTTCCACCACATCCCAAAGGTGCTCTATTGGGTTGAGATCTCGTGACTGTGGAGGCCATTTGAGTACAGTGAACTCACTGTCATGTTCAGGAAACCAGTCTGAGATGATTCGCGCTTTATGACATGGTGCATTATCCTGCTGGAATTAGCCACCAGAAGATGGGAACACTGTGGTCAAAAAGGAGTGGACATAGTCAGCAACAATACTCAGGTAGGCTGTGGTGTTGACACGATGCTCAATTGGTACTAATGGTCCCAAAGTGTGCCAAGAAAATATCCCCCACACCATTACACAACCACCAGCAGCCTGAAACATTGATGCCAAATTCTGACCCTACCATCCGAATGTCTAAGCAGAAATTGAGACTCAGACCAGGCAACGTTTTTCCAATCTACTATTGTACAATTTTGGTGAGCCTGTGCGAATTGTAGCCTCAGTTTCCTGTTCTTAGCTGACAGGAGTGACACCCGGTGTGGTCTTCTGCTGCTGTAGCCCAACCGCCTCAAGGTTCGACATGTTGTACATTCAGAGATGCTCTTCTGCATACCTCGGTTGTAACGAGTGGTTATTAACGAGTTACTGTTGCCTTTCTATCAGTTCAAACCAGTCTGGCCATTCTCCTCTGATCTCTGGCATCAACAAGGCATTTGCGCCCTCAGAACTGCTGCTCACTGGATATTTTCGGACCATTCTCTGTAAACCTCTGGATGCTTGTGCATGAAAATACAAGTAGATCAGCAGTTTCTGAAATACACAGACCAGCCTGTCTGGCACCAACAACCATGTCACGTTCAAAGTCACTTAAATCACCTTTCTTCCCCATTCTGATGGTCGGTTTGAACTGCAGCAGATTGTCTTGTCTACATGCCTAAATGCATTGATTTGCTGCCATGTGATTGGCTGATTAGAAATTTGGGTTAATGAGCAGTTGGACAGGTGTACCTAATAATGTGGCCGGTGAGTATGTATGTATGTATGTATGTATGTATGTATGTATGTATGTATGTATATATCAGGGGTGTCAAAATAATTGTTTCTTCGGTGCCCTGCGATGCAAATGCGGACAATTCGGTATCAGTTCAGTAATAGATCATAACCGGTTATTACGTACTGATGTCATTTATCTCATATGCGCGATATTGCTGTAGCTTACTATGGTGAGGGAGGCGAGCGTGAGTAGTCAAAACACTACAACTACTTAAAAACACAGAAAATCTGCACAATTCACTGTGTTTGCTGGACAGTCTTTCACTGTCAATGAAGTTTCACTGCGATTGAGAAAATAAAAACTAAACTTCATTTCTCTCTCTCTCACACACTCCCTGTGGCCCTTTGACCTACTGGCATGACTTTTCCTCTCCTCTCGGTTGTTATAGCGATACTTGTGGATCCAGACACAAGCGAGTGTCTGCAGAGCGAGTTTTCTCCTCCGCGTCTATCATGGATTAGCTGTGATCGCCGCTGCAGTGTATCAGTGTCACTCATCGGTGACCAGCGCAAGAGCATTAGAGCCAATAGCAGCCCTTTCTGTTGAGTGCGTGACCAATCATAGGGGTGTAGGAACTCACTCGACAGGGCTCATAAAGCAAGCTGAATATTTACATTAGTTTATTTGCTATAAATGCTCCTGCTGTTCTGTGCATGTACTTGAGTTTTTAAAGCTACAGCTCTGACTGTTTGTATTAAAGGACAAAATTGTATTACAAATAATATATAAATAAATGTATACATTTTAATCAGTTACAAACTGATTTAAATAATTTTAAATGAAACTATTTATCTGAATAGTTTTAGTGAATAAACTTTCTATCATTAGATTAAACTGCCACTGGACACCGTGAGGAATCCAGGCTTTGTGGCTATATACATATTTAAAATGGAACAAATACTACTAAGAAAGCAACTTACTCAGAAAATATACAGTACTTGCATGCTAATGAAACAGCTTGGAGATGAAACAAAGGAGCCAGTAAAACGCCACAATAAAATGAACAGGCCAACAGCAACAAGACAAACTGCTAATCTTCAGAATCTGAACCAAAACAACAACTTGTGCAGTACATAATGGCTGCTGGTCCTTGTTTACAAGATTTCTAACATTCCTACCGATGGGTGGTATGTTTGAGTTAGATTATATGTAATATTAGGGTCACTGCTCTGTCGTTTGCTATATTTCTGTCAAATTAAATGTGTGACTCAGATAAACGCAGAGAATGAATCATTCAGAAGAAATAATCACTTCTGTACCTTGTGAGTGAACATGTTGGCGTTCTGATTCAGGCACAATGGTTTCATGTGTTTGTCATGCTTGTGTGATATCTATGGTTCGGTTCTCTTGTTGCTTTCATCGGTCCGTTGGACCCTCCCAGGGCTGTTGCCTCAGTAATCCCGAAGGTACAGTCATATATCATTATGTGATGGGCAACGGTGCACTTCATCGATTTGGAGCTCGATGTTACAACGCCTTTCAGCGAGGAATCGGACGCATTTTCCATTAACACTGCACCATTGTTGGGCCTAGTAGAGTGTGGAGTAAAAACACACGAACGTTCACAGCTCATCTGCAACTTTACATCGGTCGACCTTGAGAATAGTAGCAAACACCTGGAGGGATTCTCTACGTTTAATTACATCTCCTCTCATCCCTCACGTCCCTCATCTGTCTTCCCCAATCTCTGCATAATGCTAAAAAGATGGAAAAATAGGAGTGCTTTTAAAAGAATATGAAGTTATCTGTTAAAGCCAGGGCCAGTAATATATTCATAGCACAAATCATTGCATTCTCCATGTTACCGCAAGGGCTGCTAAAATGGGAGTTATTGTCTTCTATGCTAAGGCCCTGCTCAAACTGTGCAATTTGGTCATCTGAGACAAATTTGAGAAAATAAAAGATTTCTGAAATAATAGGCTAAAACATGTTATCTTTGATTGTTGGTTTGTTATGTTCACCAACAGCACCTTAATGGTTGTTGTGATCAGATTTTTCTTCCAATTTCAGGCACATTACTGCAGTGTGACTTCAGCTGCGTCAAACCAAGAACCAATAAGAGTGCCGAATCTGATGACGCAATCAACACAACTACTTTAAAACACAGTGGGGAAATATTGAAATGTTTCATTATTGAGGCACGCTGTGAGCAAAATTACTGCTACGAATTTGTATGTTTGCTGTGAGTTATCATTTCAGAATGCAGAATACTGAATTTGTCACGGATGGATGATGTCAAACTCTAGGTACTTTTTCTTTCATGTCATATATGAGCATGTATATAAGTGTATGTTTGTATATATCGGTGCGATATTCTACTAGTATCAGAACTGTTCCAGCATCTTAACTTACATGAATCACTCCACCCATAGCAAGATCCAGAGGGTTAAACTCACTATAATTTGACAAATATTGCAACTGTTGGACTGCATAATGCATTTTTGAGACTTTCAGAATTTATTTTTCATTTAGTTATGCATTTAGCAACGTGCATTTTTTGGATCACAAAGGCCACAGTTTCAGCTAAAAATCTTTAATTTTCTCTTAAGAAATAAACATCACCAATATAAACACATATTTAGGATTTCATTAAAAACCAACCATGATAACAAAAACAATCACCAGCCTATTGAATATTTAAAAAGACAGGCCCTATACATTAGAATTTTAATAGAAAATGTGTCAATAAAGAAAGCTGTACTCAAAAAGCTAACAGGGTTTTAAAAATAACCCAACATAATAACCCATTATGTCTATTACAGTGTTTCGCAGTATATTCTGACAAAGCTGATAGTCCATCAAGCTGTTTTTAAGTGTTCTGAACACACTGCAAAATCAATTTCCCCATTTACTTGAGAACATGAAAACATAATCAACAGGGCGGAAATAATATATCAAATAAATGCATAAGCAAATAATCCAACCTTAATATGCACCTCGCTCACATTCACCAGTTAACACAGCTCATGTAAACCAGAATGTGCCAAGCAGACGCCTGCTGGATCATTTGTGTATGCAAAGTGGCAGTATACTTTGCAACTGTCTCTCACTGGCAAAGCATAAATGCAAACAGAGACTCAGCTCTCCGTGCTTTGCTGATATCTCATAATGCAGAACCATGACTGTTCTGAACAATTACAATACTGTCATTGTTGAAGTGGAGTGTCAAATACAAATTACACAAGAGAATGCAATTACAGCCTAACCTGAGTGGAATATGAAACCATAGGCAGAATACATTTCATTCTGTTCACACAACGCTTGACTACACCATAGAAAGAGCATTATTTGGGATTCATTACACAAAGAATATCGTTTGTAGGACCAAAACACTTTCATCTGGTGTGTATGGCAAAGAAATACTTATAGACTGATTAATATTGTATTTGCCCTGAAACAGAGTAA
>CAIGQW010055024.1:14754171-14765527 GCA_903798125.1 Danio choprae | reverse complement strand
ACACACACACACACACACACACACACACACACACACACACACACAATGTTCAATTTAGGTTATCCAATTCACTTATATTGCATGTCTTTAGACTGTGTGGGGAAAACGAGAACCAAAAAATAAAGAAATCAAGGCCTGACATGCAAACTTCACAGAGAAAGGGTTCCTGGCCTCAAACCCGCGACCTTCTTGCTATAAGGCAACAGTGCCGACCATTAGCAAAATTAATGTAAAATGTTTACATGCTAGAGAATATTTCTAAACTCTATGGGAATACTTGATTAGAGCCAAAAACTGGAGGAAGATGGAAAATGCCAACAATAGTAGAAACTGTTGGCACCAACGCTCTGCCCAATCTACTTCCACTTACAATTCCTTTGGAAAACAGCCCAGAGTTTTACAAAGCAATCAGAGTGTGAATTTGTCCGTATGAGTTCATGGTCAGTCTAGTATACGCAAAAAGACTAAAACACTTGACAGAGCTTGAAAGTAATGGCAGGCAGAAAAAAACGTAGCAAACCTGAGGCCACAGGCTTCATCTTTTGAACATATTGCACTGCAGCATTTTCCATTTCAGCTCAGAATGAAAGGGCGTCATCTGCTACCATCAGTCCAACTGCTGAGACATGTGCGACGCTTGTCTCCTTTGTCCTTCATCTTCTGTGCAGCAGGAGACTATAATTATGATAATTCCTTTTTGATTGTTGTGCCTTTGTATATATATATTAAAAAATAAAAAATGTTCCTCTATACATGGTGCATTCAGGGATACCATCAACAATGCAGTATGTCAGATGAAACAGACTGGGCTGCCACAGATGTCCAGTTAGGCACACATTCTCTCTCCTCTAGTTAGCAGACTCTGGTCTAGCACTTCCACTGGGGGCATTTTAGATTGTTTAGATGGCTGTTTGGGTGAAATGGACTGAATTAGGCTGCGAGAAGAATGTCTTATCCATGCCAAAGTGCTTCCAACAGGGACGAATTGATGAAAACAGGCGCAGCTTTCAAGCCGAGGCTTAGCAAAAACTCCAATATTTCAGCTGGCCAGTAATTCAAATGCCAAGACAGCACTGCATATGGCAATGTAACAGAGAGACGTGACACGCTAACACTACATAAAGCTATAAACAAACGCAGCGTGATTGAATCAAAAGAGCCGCTATTTACAATTTGATATTGGAAAGAAAGGATTACAGGATTCAGCATGGCAGTACATTTAAGGTTATTACAACAACTTTAAAGATGTGCCACTGGATGCAAGAGACAAAAAAAATCTACATAATAAAGTTTTCAATTACGTATAAAAAATACCATGTTGGAAAATTATTTAAACTGATTACAACCAACAGGCTTTCGGTGTTTGACTCATAAAACCTAATCCTTTCTTTTGACCAAAATGATTAAAAAGCAGCAACAGTAATCAGCAGCGAGAGCCTTTAAATGCATTTCTAACTATATTAACAATGTGAATATATTACCCTCATTTAAAAATGATGAATTCTCAGTTGATTCTTAAATTGTAATTAAGCACCGAGTTCAAGATAGCATGTCCAATATTACTCTAATGGCGTATGGATTTTTTGTTTATTAATTTTCTTTTAATATTGGTTTAATATTGAGCGTAATGAATCTCCCAGTTAAAGCCTTGCTATCAAATTGCCAGTACTAATTTGTAAAATGACGCAGTGTGTTATGTGAGTTGCGTTGCATACTTCCTAATAGAGTGGAAACTGCTGACACTGCACTACATTCCTCAGAGGCCTATTGAGCAGAAAATTATAATTAATTAATCATGGAGTGCAGCGCATGCTCTTCCAGATCAACCCCTTGGTTATGGACTCCACCTGGGATGTCCATAGGGACATGACTCAAAAGCTGCCAATGGCTTTGGCCAAGGCTCACACAGGCTGGATCGACCGTAAACACATTCACAGCACTTCCTGTTTAATAGTCTTCTGTTAGAAAGAAACAAGTTGCTGAATGATGTCTACTCTTCACTCATGATCAGCTGTAACATGCAACAAAAGGCTGTACCAATTTATATGATCAAATATATTTATATAATAATATTACACTATTCAACAGTGTAAAATATGTGCAAGATGTGTTTTCTTTTATCTAAATCATTAAATGGGAGCTATACAGCTATTTGGATCTTTTTAACAGCAAGCTTATTAGGATACGGCTGATGGTATTTGTCAGGAATTAGCATCTTTCATTTTTATGTATTGCGCAGATCCTCAATCATAAATCTCAACATTAATGTTTGCAAAGAACAAGAAAACGTCTTTGCAACGATGTAAATTAACGTCTGTCCATATTAAATCTCGAGAGAATGTCAAGGCTCTATCCAAACAACCTTGAAGAGGGAAAGAATAAAGGGACAGAAGTGAATGTGAAAGGAAATTGGAAAGGTTTGGCAAGTACTTATTCCTTAAAGAAACCAAGGCACACAGAAAATGTACCATTAAAACTTTGTGAAAACCATGGCTGTGTCCAAAATCTCAGTCTCACCAGGGTGGTGTTTCGTGCTCTAAAGGAAACTTGTCCCATTGGCTTCCGAGAGACCACATCACCATGTTTTCAAATCTGAAACAAATTCAGGAAAACTTTAGAAAAGCTATTTATTCATTCATTCATTTTAATTTCGGCTTAGTCCCTTTATTAATCTGGGGTCGCCATAGCAGAATGAACCACCAACTTATCCAGCATATGTTCTACGCAGCGGATGCCCTTCCAGCTGCAACCCATCTCTGGGAAACATCCATACACACCCATTCACACTCATACACTACGGACAATTTAGTCTACCCAATTCACCTGTACCGCATGTCTTTGGACTTGTGGGGGAAACCGGAGCACCCGGAGGAAACCCACGCCAACACGGAACACAGAAACGCCAACTGACCCAGCCGAGGCTCGAACCAGCGACCTTCTTGCTGTGAGGCGAACGTGTTACCCACTGCGCCACTGTGAGGCCAAAAGCTATTTATTGTATGCAATTTTTTAGTGATAATCATGATAATCATGATAAAAAAAGTACGACATGCTTATGTTTGCCTTGTTTTTTTTTCTTCAGCTTGTTTCTAGCTTCATTCATTAATTTTCCTTCGGCTTAGTCCCTTATTTATCAGGGGTCGCCACAGCAGAATGAACCGCCAACAATTCCAGCATATGTCTTTCACATTCACACACATTTTCCTTCACTACAATCAATTTCAATTTAGTTTAGGTCAATTTAGTTCATCCAATTCAAGCACATGTCTTTGGACTGTGGGGGAAACCGGAGCACCCGGAGGAAACCCACGCAAACACAGGGAGAACATGCAAACTGCACACAGAAATGTCAACTGGCCTAGCCGGGGCTCGAACCAACAACCTTCTTGCTGTGAGGCGATAGTGTTACCCACTGAGCCACCGTGCCATCCCTTGTTTGTAGCTTTTCCATCTTTTTTTATATTTTTATACTGTCACATACTGGCATTATATTGTTTATACTAGCATGTTTATACTGTCCTCATCCTTCATTATGTGAGATCCATTACAAACATAAGTACTCAATAAATGCAAATATATCTTCATGCCTTGTCTGGTTCAATCTCAGCTGTAAATAATACAGATAATACGCATAATACAAACCATTCTCACATGTGCATCAGATAAACCATAACATAGGTCCACAAAAGGCAATCTAGCGTGTGGTTTAAGTTTCTTTCCTAATAGCATACCTGTCATTGCGATTTGAATTGGTAGCATTACATTTATTGGCCTTCCATCCCTCTTTGAGATAACAACAGAATGCAATCATAATGAACAGAGCCTACATTATGAGAGATTCAGATGTACTTCACGGTATTAACTTTGCAGCTGTCTTATTTTTTTCTTTTTTTTTTTCCTCAGGAGATGTAAACAAGAGCAAATGATAAAGAGATAAGGCGCACGTCTCTTCCACTGGGCACTGTTAAGTTCCGCAGAGCCTCCAGAGGGAAAAAGGCTATTTTGATTGGCACAATAAGGCAGCCTGAGACACAGGTGGTGCCCGAACAGAGTAGCAAGAAATCCCAGAAGACCAGATAAAAGCCCTGACAGAGACCCAGTCACTGGCTGCCTGTCTGATCTGCATTTGATTAAACTTTAAACATGGACAGAACAGCATGCCTTTTCAAATAAACAGCAATAACTTGCATGGGGAGCATCTGACATCCTCTTGGCTGTTTAACTATCTGTGAATTTGAACACCACGTATACCTATTTTATCTTTCACTGTGGTTTTACATTGCACTTAACCCCAGGTTATTTTTCAAAACACCTCTTTCAACCACGGCTAAACAAATGCTCCATACATAAAACATAAAAGCAGGGTTAGCATAGCTTTTTAAGCAAGGTTATGAAAAACCTGCTTGAGGTCAAATGTGTGTTCAATTGTTTGAGCATTTGATGGGAAAGAAGTCAAATTGTGGATAAATTACCAGCAGTCTTAAAGTAGTAGCGAGATAACCCAGGATACAGTTTAAAATGACAATTACAGGCCTGAACCCCCCCTATATTGTGGCAGTTTTAGTAAACAAAGCAAACTAGCATATATTGTACAAGCATAAAGTACTGCAGCTGATCTACTGACACAATCAGCTCATTTTTATACATTACCATCACAACCTAACAAAATCAGTGCAAATTATAAACACTGCAGCTTGGGGTAATAGCTATGTTTGCATAGCATTGCAAATAAATGAACACACCTTCTACCACAAGCTCTGTTTTCTCTGCATTTACTCCTCCTACAGCGATAGCGACAGTCTGTCAAATGCAAATTGCAACCTTTTAAAGGGAATATTAAATAATAGATCCTTTAGCAGTAAACTGACCCCAACTTCAGCTGAAAGAAATTGTGCCAATACAAAAATAATAAACATAATAAATAAAAACTATTGACGAAATTGAACCATGATCCTTGAAGTAATAGAATTCACAACAAAGGAATGCAAACATAAGGGCTTAAATGCATTACTACGAGAATAACATGACAAAACCAGCCAATGAACAGACACAACTAAAAACAAATGACGAGACAATAAACCAATGTGAAAACGACACACAGGAACAAGTGACTGGATCACATGAGAGGAACAGGGAAGCAGGACTAAACAAGACGTGAATATGGTTAAATGACAAAATAATACAGATTCAACATGTTCCATGATTCATATTCATTCATTCATTTTCTTTTCGGCTTAGTCCCTTTATTAATCTGGAGTCGCCACAGAGAAATGAACCGCCAACTTATCCAGCATATGTTTTACGCAGCGGATGCCCTTCCAGCTGCAACCCATCTCTGGGAAACATCCACACACACTCATTCACACACATACACTACGGACAATTTAGCTTACCCAATTCACCTGTACTGCATGTCTTTGGACTTGTGGGGGAAACTGGAGCACCCGGAGGAAACCCACGCAAATACGGGGAGAACATGCAAACTCCACACAGAAATGCCAACTGACCCAGCCAAGGCTCCAGCGACCTTCTTGCTGTGAGGCAATTGTGCTACTCACTGCGCCACCGTGCAGCCCTGATTCATATTAATAATCTCTAAAAATTAATAAAGTCTAAAAGGGAAACTCCAACAAACAATAAGCAGTAAGCTTTCTTGTCTTTTAATTTTGTGTCTTTAGTAAATCCTGACAGTAGTCTTTTTAGGAAGGTTTTATTTAATGCAAACTATTGTGGCTAATCTCAAACTCGAAATTTAGTATAGCAGGAAATCATCAATATATAGACATGGTTAGCAAAGGACATAATGACATCTAGAGTACCCTTCACACAATATACACATTCATTCTGCTTACATTGAGACAGATCGGAATTTACATTTGCAATAAAATATCTCCAAGTGAGGTTTAATGTGGCTGGTGGTCTGGCAAGGACGGCAGAATTAGCCTCATTCACATTCATTAACCTCATTCACATTCTACAGAGCAACGGAGCCGTGGAGCTGTGTGTCACCATGCCTGGGAGATGATGAATTGCTAATCAGCTGAGAGCTGTCAAGAAAGCCCCAGGAATGTACAATTTATACACTTGTTTGCTCCTGCATTAACCATTTGTAATCAAATCACTATTCATTGTTGGCTCGGTCAGATGTGCTTTATGAGTTGGTGCTGTCACGTCTGCAAGTCATCACAGGGAAGGTGTCTTAGGCTCTGTCCACAAGAACACGGCTATTTTCAAAACTGCAGTATTTTCTATGAGGTTATGTTTGGTCTTTTTGTCCACATGAAAATGCAATGAAGATTTCAGACACTCCGGTAAGAGTGTGGTTATTTGGCCACTAAAACCATAGTTTTTGCCTCATGGTGTCAGTGTCCACGCTATTTTCTCCTTTCTGATTGGCCAATACAGCTTTATTCTAAGGCTTTTATCACCACCTATTGATTCAGCATGCCCTTGACGGTGCATCACAGTTTTTAAACAATGGCAGGAAAAAACTCTGTTCATAAAAATACTCATATACATGTGGACTTGGCTTTACTCATTGCAAGGAGACAATATGTAAGCAGCCATAACATCATATGTATATACTGTATATCAGAATGCCTGAAATGAAATAATTTGCTTTAATCATCTCTGAAAGACTCTGAACTCATTGAAATCGCGGTTTGGTATGTACGATTACGTCTTACGTATTTTGCAGTGCCTTTAACAACTCTATTGTTAAAAATAAATAAATAAAACTTTCCAGTGCCACTCATCAATGTCAGTCCCAAAGCAGTGGACCAATTAGATGAACTTGTAGTCAGAGCAAGTGTTCTGAAAGAACTTCTGTTTGCAGTAGCAAGTTGGCCTGACAGGTGTTTTATTCATTGAAAACATGAGTGAGGAAGTGCTTAAAAAAAGAAAAAAAAACATTGCATCTCACTTTTTTAGATGCAAGGACACATTCTGTGTGAATGGCTTATTCACTGACTGTATTCATTGTCGGAGAACATGAACCAAAACATGACACCCGCACCATAATGGTTTGGGACAAATACATGTACCTTTACACGCTTAGTGATAGGCCCTTTATACTTAGTAATCATAAGCATTTTAATTTCAATAAATCCAGAACCCATTTCAGATTCTGTTTCCTAATAAGGGTTCTGGTTTATTATAACTGCTTGCTATTACATTTACAATAATAATATAATTTTTTATACAGTTTTACAGTCCTTTTAGAGGCAATATAAGCACATTCTAAACACAGATGTCAGAGTTCCAGAAGGAGGGGTTGCATCGATGCCACAGAAGAGTTCTCCAAGGCCCACTTAAGATTAATTGTTGATCACAAGTGGACAACACTGAATATATTTATAAACTGGGTCTAAAAGCTTGTCCACCTTTGACTACTTCCAAAGGTAGTTGAAAACACATTCCATCTGACTGCTTTTTTAGTGTTGAATGTTTCTGAACAGGCTCAAAAACCACCTTCTCTCGACCTACTAACCTAACAGAAACGGTAATGTCTCGACTGACCACTTGTGATCGGATCATGAAATATGCATGTCAATACCAGGTGGAAACAGAGCCGAAAGATTTTTTTTTTCCTGGTGTAAAAATGATTCTAAAAAAATCCTTGGAAGCTGTTTCTATTTCATAGAACGCTTATGAAGCTGAAAGGTGGATGGTAAAGGTCCTTCATGTAATCTTCAGTTACAATGGGTTTTTTTTCCAAGATGTCTGCATTGCCCAGGGTCATGTGATGTTGTTGCAACTTGGAACTATAATTTTTCTTATGCTAATTTATTAAAATGAGCTTCACATAAGTGGCTATTATAATACACCAATTTTCTATGTTAATATAAGTAGTTTTGGTAGTTTTTTGTTTGTGATTCTTCTCTTCTTTTTATAGTTTTAGTTTTTTCTTTTTATGTCAGGGTTAGTAGAAGAAGTTGACAGTTCTTCGTGTACTGTAGTTCTCATCAAACTTACAGCCAAAAGAATGTCTAAAGGCAACCACCAAGAAATGTGGTCGCCTGAGAAACAATAATTTGCGTTTAAATGACATAAACATGAAGACCTGTTCACACCAAGAACAATAATTATAACAATAACTATATTAGCATCAACACCATCAGATGATACAATTCTGTTTATTATAAGGGTGTTGCAGTTTTGTGGTCTGTCACTAGTTAAAACACTTGTTTTTGCATTTATTAGCTATTAAAAATCTTCTGATTCCAAAGGTGTTGTTTATGTTTGCAATTACTGTAATAGTAGTTGGATTCGACTGATTATCTTTTTATTTAGAATCATCTTTAGAACATCCGTTTGGTAACACAACAGTAATCATGCTTGGTTGGAACAGACCTTAAGGGTCATTCATTCAGGGATTGTCTAGACTGATCTGGTCAAACTCAATGAGTTTGTTTCAATAAAGAATCAGAAGAATGCATATGCAAGAGTGGATTGGAAGAATGCATGTGAAATGGTTCTAAATAAACAAAGCCTGTACAGTATAAAGAAGCAATGGACCAACAAGTTGTTCCTGCATCTAGCAAAGGAGAACATCCCATTTCAATGTCTCGCATTTCCTCTGAAGGCACAAAATGCCACCCAGCTGAGTGTCCCAAGGAGGGGTGACGAGCTGAAGTTAAATCAATAGCCTGACAGGCGAACTCCAGAAAGTCCAGACTGTATCCTAATTAGTGGTCAACACGCAGTGAGAATTTCTCTACCTAATTGTGCTTTGACGTCCCCCACTAGTGGTAACAAAGTGCTTGGGAGGTGAGCTGCAGGGTAGCCTCCCAACCTGTTGTTAATGGCCTGTGATTTAAAAGTTAATGAGAGCCGAGTTAAAAGCAGCATTAGCCAAAGGCAACATAAAGTAGAGCTATGTGGATTAACTTTTCATTACCTCCCTCATTACGTGAGCCTGGGGATTAGAGATCCTGGCTAAAAAACGAAGCTTAGAAACATCAGGAGTGTGCAACCAAAAGCCCCTCAAGAACATGGAGAAGACGTGCTGTGAGTGTTACCACGTTCTACCTAACTCACACCTCAGTCTCTTCCATTAGACTCTAATGAGGTTGTGGCAAAATGATTTAACCTTGAAAAGTCATAAAAAGGCGTAATGAGGAGCTTGTGTCATTTTCACAAAAAGTTCTCAGTACTTTCTCAATGAGGTGAATTACTGTCCAGATGTCTTTTTGCTTCTGTAATGAGCTAAACGCTTGATACCGGATATGAAGCTAAATGAACTTGTTCCCTCAGTTAATGTTCTCAATCCACATTCAGCAAGTGGATTTACTAACTCGCACATAAGCTTCAGGCAACCAATAAGAGAGACAATTTTCTCAGAATATTTAGGTAGGCTACACGACATCAACATTGGAGAGAGCATAAAAATACTAACAGCACATACAGATCTCTCTGATCGTTTGATAGTTAGAAAGTTGAGTATAATAGTTTGAAGTCTAACGATTTCCCCTTAACCTTTAATAGCCTTTTCCTGATTCAAAATGGGCTTGTAGACAGACTTTAGTGACAAACACTCTCCAGTGAGTATCAGCTTTCTGTTTTCCACAGACCACAGTCTGAAACTCAATGAGATGCAGCTTCTCGGGGTTCAGCTGCTTTAATCAAACTTCAAATAATAAAATAGTGAATCTGTCTGTGGTGAAAGGTGACAACAGAAGAGAATGAATGTCGTTGCTGCCAGATTATACAGACCTAATAAAGGATCGTATTTAATAAAAACCCAGATCCTGCTCCCTGAATATAATTTCTGAATATAATATATTTTTAAAAATGTGTTAATGAAGGACTTTGGAGAGGAGAGAGCATATTCACACCAACAAACTAAAATAAGAAGCCCTTTCAAATTTCACTCTTTAGTGAATTAACCGCGTGTAATATCTATTCACATTCTATAATTTGCATAAAAACCCAATATCTGCTACAGTGTGTAAAAGCAGAGATTATAATGAAATTTCCGCTTCTTTCTGCATTTATCATGTTGACAGGCTTCCTTTAACTCATCTTTAGATAATACCAGCCCTTTGGTCATTTACAAGCTTGGGGATTTTGAGGATGCTGTAAATGAAGTTGTCGTTCAGAAGATTATTTTATAAATGCACTTCTATTCAAAAGTTAAGGGTTGGCACGATTTTTAAAATGATTTTCTTTTTAAATCTCTAATGCATACCAACACTGTATTTATATGATCAAATGCAATAAAAAATTAAGCAACATTGTGTAACGTGTTTACTATTTGAAATACTTGTTTTCTGTTTATCAATCTGTTTCGAAGTATAATTCATTCCTATGATGGCAAAGCTAAATATAAAATATCTTTTAAAAATTATCTTTATTTACAAAATATTTTTAGAGGTTTGGAAAAATGTTTTAATTTTTGAGTAAACTATCCTCTTACAGTGTTAAACCTCCACATGTTTGAGTAATGTAATAAATTATACCACTTGAAAAAGCCTACTGAATTTGCACACAATATATATTGTGCAGAACTTGCATAAGCGTTTGGCTTAAGTTTTGTTTGACATTCTTGGGCATTTTTTTAAAGCAGAGTTTTTGTACCATGACTCAGATGCTGATATTCAGAAAGCCAGAAAAGGGAAAATGGTGTAATTAGTTGCAAAGACACATTTTCTCATGAATAGGTTTATTGGCACTGAATGAAATGAAAGCAATGATAGTTTGTTTAGAGGCAGAGAAAGAGAGATGTGAGAAGACAGAAGCTGAAGAGAAAAGCAAAAGGTGTAAATCTAATCTGAATGAATGAGGTCACATCAGAGACGTTGCTATTTCTGATCTGACTCATCTTCCCTTCCATTTGATAATTAAACAACTTATTTTCACATTCAAGATCAATTATGTCCAATAAAAATGAGTGTGACCTGACTACAGTCACAGAGTTCATCACAAACCAGTCCACAACTTTACAATGCCAGTCAAAAGTTAGGAAACATTAAGGGTTTTTATTATGATTGTTTGAAGCAAGTCTCTTTGGCTCACTAGATTTGCATTCATTTGATCAAGAATACAGTAAAACAGCAATATTGTGAATTATTATTTTACAGTAACTTTTCAATGCAAATGTATTTAAAATGCAATGTATTAATTTATATTACTATAATATGTATATTACTATAATATGTATATTACTATACTATGTATATTATATATGTTTTTTTCCCAAATAAAATTCACTATTAATTATTAATTACTTGATAATTATTTTATAAATTAATTTGATCAAAAGTAAAAGTAAAGATATGCATAATGTTACAAAAAAGATGTATTCCAAATAAATGCTGTTAATTTGTCATCAACAGATCTTATAAGAAAAAAAAAT
>CAIGQW010055024.1:14727308-14753771 GCA_903798125.1 Danio choprae | reverse complement strand
ATGAAACTTAACTGAACAAAACTATCCACTTAAATTAGTAAAAACGAATAAATTGTACCCCCCAAAAAACAGAATTTATTCAATATCATATACAACATGAAGGAATTAAGTTAACTTATAAGTTTTTACAAATGTAAGTGGATTGAACAAAACCATTAAGTTTCATCCTAATTGAAATAAGTAGTTTGAACAAACAGCTGATGTCATTTTTTGAGTGACGACCCAAAGAAAGTGTTTAAGGGTAAACATGTCATCAAATTATTCTTGTTAGAAATTTGTCTGTTTTTTTGCTACATAAACTATTACACAGACTACAATGAATTACATTTCAGTGGGTGTCTACTGGGTTGGCATTAGGGCTGCACTATATTGGAAAATTCAGACATTGTGATCTTTAGTTTTTTTCTGGGATATATATTGCGATATGAATGCAATTTCACCAGAAGGCATGAATAGCTCTATTTGGAAAGAAATCATTCATTTAGATTGATTGGGGTGAATTTGTAAGGGTGTGAATCATGGATAAAAATTAACAAACAAACTGCAAGCAAGAATAATTACAATAAAGCAAAGAACAAAGTATAAGAAACATGGATTTATGGTTTTCCAGCCAGTCAAACAGGTATTCAGGTAGAGAAACCGAATAATGAAATGTAAAATAACATTGTAGCCTTCACTGTATTAATAATTTAGTCAAGTTATTCTTCATTAACGTTACAAACGTACATGTTTGTGCCTAAATGCATTAAACTCTCTCTTGAAATGCCTTTAAATCCCATGCAAATGATAAAAATACACTCTGTTATGGTTATATATTGGCAATGTGGAGTCATTGCAATATAACACTGCAGTGACTCCACAAATCTCATGTATTCTTAAATGTTATAACTGCACATTGCAAATCCTGCAATGTGACTATTGCAGACACACACATTGCGATATTGATACTGAAATGATATATTGTGCAGCCTTAGTTGGCATCATGTAAACATTTGCTAAATCTTTTAGCAAAAAAATAAACAAATAAAAAAAAGACTACAACATTTGCCCCTGGTTAAATATGCTTGTATACTTTCACTAATTCTTATATAAAGCCTGCACTTTAGAAAGCCCTTGCTAGGCTTGCTAAGAGAAGAAGTGTGCAAAAATAGATTGCTTGTTGGGAAAGTGTGTGCACTGAGCTGAATGCGAGTGGAGAGGTTTCCCCTCATGACCCATGGCAACCTGTCAGCTCCCCCGTCTCTTCTACTCCTCTTCACCCAGACAGGCAGGTGTGGTTCCCGCTGCTGCTCTGAGGTACTCCATCAACTCACACCAAGACAGACACTCTCCACTAGAGCGGGCTTCCTTACGCTCATTTGCTGTTTAATCAATGCTCTCTGTGCCTGACCTGTCATGACATGAAGGTAGCCGTCAATGGATATGGATTATAGCTTGTATATGAGTATCAATCAAAAGTTTGGGGTGGAAAATAGATTGAATCTGGATTTTTGTTATTGTTGCTATGCTAGTGCAAATCAATAGCTAGGAATAAAAGCTAAACTGAGGGTTAAATTCTCAATGTAAGGATGCACTGTATTTAATTTCAGCAAGGAATGAAAACCTACACATACATAAATGAAATAAATAACCCATCAAAGCTGTTTTTTTATTACCAAAAAAGTGTAAAAATTTACCTGAGCATTCAAGTAAGCTTCAATTTCAGTTAACAATTTTAATATATTGCTATAATGAAAATGATATATTTCTAGCAGCAATTACTGTGTTTTTTTAGAGAGAGAGAGACAGAGAGAGAGAGAGAGCGAGACGGAGACAGAGAGAGAAAGAGGGAGAAAGAGAGAGAGAGAAAAAAAAGAGAGAGGAGACCAATGAAATCATCAGTGATACGCTTGCAAACACACGCACGCACGCACGCACGCACGCACGCACGCACGCACGCACGCACGCACACACACACACACGCACACACACACACACACACAAGCACATGTACGCACGCACACGCACGCTCCCACACACACGCACACACACACAAATGAATCATCCTAAATAAATGAGTCATCCTAAATATACTAATTATTAATGTTTTTATTACAGTTTTATTCTAAAATGTTGATTGTTAAATGTTCAGTTTATTCTGATCTATTATTCTTTTTAATTATATATATAAATAATATGATATATTGAATAATATATGATATATTGAATAATAATATGAAATATTGAATAATGTGATATAGTATTAACATTTTTATAGAATTATTATATGTATATATATATTTCCCAGTGATGGGTTGCAGCTGGAAGGGCATCCGCTGTGTAAAACATATGCTGGATAAATTGGCGGTTCATTCCGCTGTGGCGACCCCAGATTAATAAAGGGACTAAGCCGAAAAGAAAATGATTGAATGAATGAATGAATATATGTATATATATTTTTATTTTTTTACTACTACTATTTACTGTGTTTATTGTGTGTTTTTTTTATTATATGTGTATGTTCATTTATTTTTAATGTAAACTTTAGAAATGCTTTGGCAATACATTTGTAACATTTGTCATGCCAATAAAGCAATTATTGAATTGAATTGAATTAAGAGGGAGAGAGAGAGGGGGGGGGGGGGAGAGAGAGAGAGAAGAAGAGAGAGAGAGAGAGAGAGAGGGAGAGAGGGAGAGAGCAAGTTTGTTTTACGTCAAAATAAACCTAATAAAAAGTCATTTTCAATACAGAAATAGAATACATTAAAATATTAAATGCTAGTAAATTGTCTCTCATAGCATTCCAAATGTATTATATAAGTAACAAACTCATTACCCTTTCTCTTCTGAAATAAAATAAATAAATCAATGAACAAACCAGGGTTTCTACGGGTTTCATCAAGTCAAATTTAAGACCTTTTAAAGACCATTACAAATGAAATAAATTTCAGACTTACACATGCTTATACACTAAGGACTGTTTCTAACAGCCCAGTTAAAACATTAAAAAAACATTAAAAACAAATGTTATTGTAAGAAAGATAATTAAACCATATTGGTAAATAGAGTTATTCAATAAACTTTTGTTCAAACTTTTATTGAGACGGAATATTAGTGATTGGATGAGTGTTTGTCCTACTTTACATGGACATAGGAAAATTAAGACCTGTTTAAAACGATTTAAGACCTACAACATGTCAGTGAATTTAAGACTTTTTAAGGCATACATTTTTGTTTTTGAAATTGAATACATGTTAAGACTTTAAGACGCGGATACCCTGCAAACATACAAATTGTGAAAAAATGTTTCATTGCATTATACTTGTCTATATTTGCCTTCTTGATGGCTCTGATACATATCTACAATTGAATTATAAAACATAATTCTGAAGTAAAAAAAATACAACATTCAAGAAATATATAAGTGGAAGTAAATAAGAGAGAGAGATATGGAGAAAGGGAAGTGTGGGTTGTCATACTATATTTAGAAGCAATGACTGAGGTTGTTTCTTCTCTGTTAGTATAAGGACAGCAGCTTCTCTCTGGGGTGTTGGGATGGCTTTCAACTGAGCCAAAGATGGATAATTGGTTATTCTGTGTAATTTTATGAACACAGCTCAGCTGCTGTGGCTCAAACGCCAGTAAACAATTCACCTTGGGAAACACTCCCTCTCGCTCAGTGTTTCTGTTGCCAGTTCTCAGAGGTATGGATGACATGAAACAGAAAATAAATTATATTTAACCCCTTATTCAACAGCGTAATCTCATCTCCTCTCATCTACAGGGATATTACATATTAATGTCAGAGAGGAGATTGATTATAGACTGGTGAATACAGCATGTTGTGCACATGTACAATCTTCCATAAATCAATAGTAGTTGATTTATATGTATGAACTGCATTTAGAAACCAAATATAAAATGTACATGTTGTAACCTTTCAGGATTTGGAATCTATCTGGTTAATTAGTGTAACTGGATAATTATCTAAATCAGGGGTGACCAAACTTTTTCGTATGAAGGGGCAAAAACCAAATACCATTGATAGCAGTGGGCTGAAGATAAATATACCAAACTATTTTACATTAAAGTTGCCATGGGTAATTGCCTAATTCCTTTCATAATATAAAAAATAAACAGAAAACATTACTTTGAATCTAATTAACTAATGCAGTATAATTTTTGAATTATAACTTATTGCGATAAAAACAATCACATTTATAACAATGCTTCAATGCTGAATACACTAGTCAAGCAGAAGCTACCTTTGCCTTTATTTGCTCACTAAAGTCTCTGCACTGTCCTCTATGCGTCGTATGTACATTTTAAACTAAATCTGATTCATTTACACCATTTAAATTGAAACATTTAATATCAGATAGCTTTTTTGTAGACAATAAAACAAACTAATAAAAGGTTACATTAAATTTGAAATGACAATTTCTAAACCATTCTCAGATGGGATGGTGGGCCAATTCAAAGGTTACCATGGGCCAACTTTGGCCTGTGGGCCCTAGCTTGGGCATCTCTGACCTAACTGGACCAAAAATAAAAAGCTTAATTTGTCATGTTTCTCTGTTCTGCTTGCCAGAAAACAAATAAAGAATGATTTACAGACAAACTGAACTAAAAAAAAATGTCATACTGTATTTAATTAGCTCCTCTTCCTTTATAAAAAGCTAAGATCATTTAGTGTAGAGTATAATATTTTATATGAAATAATACAAATTTGAATGTATGATAACAAATGTTAGGAAATTAGATTTCAAATAAATGACGCTACACTTCATTTTATCTAAATATTTTAATTCCTTTCAGTATTTCAGTATATTAAACAAATATTTTGTTTATTTTCATTTACTATATTCTACAAAACCGATAATACAGAACTAAAACATATTTACTAACCACCCACAATGCAGTTTAACCAGGTGTTAAATGTACTCAAATTTAATTTCTCTTTTTTTTGCTTTTTATATATTTACAGGAAAAACAAAAGGCTCCTCACAATACATTAAGGTCTTTCCAAGCTAAATAATTAGTCTGTGCAACAAAGTGAGCATTTTTTACAACATTAAGATCGCTTAGGTTAATGAGACATTAAAGTATCATAGGAAATGCCTCAGTTATTAATGTTGCATTTCCTGATATGCATTCTTTGACTTTTATAGTAATGAAAATAACTGACTATGAATAGGACAGAGGACCATGGTTTCAGCT
Source organism: Danio choprae (assembly GCA_903798125.1). Lineage (NCBI taxonomy): Eukaryota > Metazoa > Chordata > Actinopteri > Cypriniformes > Danionidae > Danio > Danio choprae. The sequence continues at coordinate 14,748,572 of CAIGQW010055024.1, read as the reverse complement.
AAAAAGCTTCTTTAATGTTCTACTGAAGAAGAAGAAAAATAAAACACCTACATCTTGGATGGTCTGATGGCGAATAAATTAAATAATGTATCACATTTTCAAATTATCCCTTTAACTTTATCCTTAAAGAAAACTAACCTCATGCACAAGCTATACATTAGCTTTGGGAGTTCTAGGAACACACTTGTTTTTACACTATTTGAATAATGGCAAAATTTTTCTTTGTATTCAAAGTAAGTGGCAAGACTTGCACAGAAATGGCCTTTTCAAAGAGCTGCCAATATGAGTGAGTCTTTTGAAGCCCTCCCATGGCACTGAACATAATGGTAAGTAGAGGCAACTGAGGACTGGAACTGTATGAAATAATAACTACAAGAGCCTGTTAAAGCAGGCAGAGAAAGTTAAAGTTGCAATTATTGTAAAGCAGCACTTACTCAAACAGAGTTATCGTGTTGAAATCACCCTATTCCAGCTATAAAATGCAACTCGCTTGAGCACAGCTTATTAATTAGGTTGCACATGCCACTGTTGAGATAATGGATAAGAAATGTTATAGTGTCACAAGTGAGAATGTGAGGAAAACTGAGTAAAAAAAAATGAGCATATAGGACACATGATGGCTGCATTCTTCGCAGGGAACTTGATACTCACAGCCTGCTTATGTGATTTTCCTAACCATCAACAGCTAAATTAACTAGCTGTTAATCAGGAACCGTGCACAAGAAGTGCCACACCTGTGTCGCTTGTTCCCCATGCACCTGTATGCATTTTTAATAAGAACATCATGGCTAACTGTTTGAATCTAGGGCAAATGTAACAGTGGAACACAAGGTTACATGGAGATTTATTTTAGATATGCAAGAAATAAACGCAAATTTAAATTTCTATATTTTTAGGCATTTAGATTGTCTTTGCTTTCATGTATCATTCATTCATTCATTCATTTTCATTTCGGCTTAGTTCCTTTATTAATCTGGGGTCGCCACAGCGGAATGAACCGCCAACTTATCCAGCATATGTTTTACACAGCGGATGCCCTTCCAGCTGCAACCCATCTCTGGGAAACATCCATACACACTCGTTCCCACTCATACACTACGGACATTTTAGCTTACCCAATTCACCTATACCCCATGTCTTTGGACTTGTGGGGGAAACCGGAGCACTCGGAGGAAACCCACGCCAACACGGGGAGAACATGCAAACTCCACACAGAAAGGCCAACTGACCCAGCCGAGGCTCGAACCAGCGACCTTCTTGCTGTGAGGCGAACGTGCTACCCACTGCGCCACCGTGAGGCCCCATGTATCATTCAAATGTAATAATTAAAACACTACAAATTTAATAATCTTTCAAATTGTCAGCAAATCTGAAAATGAATATTATTTTTCCCTGCACAGGGTCAATGAAAAGACACACCATTACCAACATATTTGAAAAAAATGTTCATGTCATAGAACCACCATTTTTCCCCAAAGAACCTGAATTTAGTTTAATTTTTTTATTTTATTTTCCTTCGGCTTATTCTTTAATTTATTCTTTCATTTATGTGATTTGATTTGATTTATATTTTATGCTATTTGCTTTTGTATATATAACAATAAAATAAAAATATAGTACAATAACAACCTCAAAATGCTGTTACAATAGTAAAATCTGCAGATTTGTAACAATTATATGTACTTAGACAATAAAGCCTTTCCAAACTGTGTTGATGCTGTACTTACACAAACTGATGTTTTCACTTTTAGCTTTTCTAGCAAAATGAAACAGATTTTTTTTGCTCATTCACTTTACATTTCAGTTGTAAACTGCTATTAAACATGCAAGTAGTAAAATATCTAGACTCATAAACTTGTTGATATAAGTATACTCCAAGCAAAGTGTCTAACAGCCTTTTACTAGAGGAAAGTGGAAAGGCCATTGATATGTCGTCCTGTTTACCTATGGAAAATATTACATAAATGTTAAAAGGCAAACTTACCACTTTTGAGAAAATGTGGACACCCTTTACATATCTTATTTCAAATTCGGATTTCAGCAATTAATTAAATGAAACAGGAAAAGACTAAATAAATTGACACTGACTTGCCTATCTACATATTCCCCCATTTACAGAGGTTTATTTAAACAAACCGTTGTCAAACTGATGATCTGGTGAATGCATTCTATGGATGATTTGTATTTTCAATAATTTCTTTCTAAGAAAAAAGAAAAAAAAAAGAAAATAACCCCCCCCCTTCCATTTCTTCTCTTTTTTTTTTTTTTTTTTTTCATTATTTTGTTGCTTGCTGTTTTTTCTTTTAAATTGAAAACAAATATATAAATATGATTGTGATGTATTATGATGTCACATTTTTGTTACATCTCAATAAAAAGATTGTTAAAAAATAACAATTGTTGCAACAGGAAACTTTAACCTATCATGGGTTGCTTTCTTCAAAATGTATATTATTGTTTTGTGATACCCAAATTCGCATGCATAATTAAAAAAATATTAGGTGTTTACTTATGACAAAATAGCACAACATTAGTGGTAATAATATTATATATATATATTTTAAAAATATATTTACTGGAAGGCTAAAATCTGAGGTGGTGGTGGTGGTGGTGGTGGGGGCGCTACTTGAAATGCCTCTAATTATAAGACTACTTTCCCCTCTTCCCATAATGCAGTGGTAAATTCCTGAAAAATTACCAATGCACAAAGATTTGGTTGAAGACAAGAACAAAGGACACTTTGACCTCTCTGATGAAAATTACTGGGTGAATCAAGGAAGCAATTCTAAATCATTAGCAAAGAATGAATGCCCCCTGTGTAATGGGTCTTCAGTGTTGTACCATCAAGGATGCATACTGCACAGAAAAAGCGCAGAACAATAGACAGTGTATATAATACTAATGAAGCAACACAAGTGGGTCTTCAGTAGTTCTTTCACAATAAAAGCATGATATCATGTAGAAATGCTCCAAACATACATCGACCAAGGATTCTGAACACAAAGCACGGCAGCTCTATTATTTACGAAACCCAGTAATCATATACTTGACCTCGCACTTAAGGTAAAATGATATTTGACAACTATATAAAACTCTATCCGTTCACTTTCTGCTCTTCGTCTGGCTTTTGTTAGTTTTATTACTCAAACAAAAATACTTATTAACAACGGCATAATATTAAGTGCGTATATATTGTCAAACAGGTGGTTGAATAGTTGGAATTCAATCTAGGATGAATAAAAAGTTCAAGGCAGAAGGCGGAAAAAAGACAAAAGAATGAGAAAGTGGATTCACGCTGGGCTCAGCTAAAACTCACAGAGGTTAAACAATTATCTTTAATTCTTTCTTCTTGAAACTGGTCAGTATTTGACTGGGCAAGAGTGCTAATTACTACCCTTAACATGCCTAAACTACAATTTGAGAGTTTCAAAATGTGAGATTTAGTGATTTTCTCGGAGAATACAGTGGTTTGGGCATTGTATTTCAAGGTTGCATGGCTCAGAGATCATTTTTAATTTGAGTCAACGTTTCATTGTGCAGAGAGGCTGTTGTTAAACTCCCACTTATCAGATCTCTTATTTCTGTTGGACTTTCACAGTATAGCACAAGCAAACTTTCAAACAGAAAGTAAAGACCTCCACTAAAACTTTTGATTAGGTTGTGGAATCTCGCTGTGAAGTAATGTGAGCTGTTTTTTTAACATGCAGAGTGCACTGCAATTATCCATGAAAGGCTTGCTTTTCAAAAACAGGCAAGACAAGCTTTCTTTTGAAACTCGGTTGCAATGATCTCTCTCCAAAATGTCTTACACTAATAAGTAGGACTGCTTGATAGCACAACAGCTTTTGTTCTCTAATAGCAAAGTTCAAATGTAAGTTAAGATTATCTATTGATATTGCACTCATGATTAATAAAAATGAAACTGTTTACTGATGCTTTTATGTAAGAAACATCTGACAAATTACATCTCCAATAGAGAAACCTTTTACTTGCACGCATGAAACCTACAACCAAGATGATGCTCATTTTACATCTTACACTGTTAGTGTGAAGTAACAAAGCTCTGGAGTCACATTGACTGTGATCCTATTTGTCTGATAAAGTAGTACTGACAAGCACAAACATTGTGTCTCGATATTCAGTTTTTTATATAGTCCCCTTCCATGTCTCCATGAAGTCCAGGGCTCATGGGTCTCAATTAGAAGCAAATGGGAACACATATATGACCTCCAAGTAAGAAGCATCGCACTGCACTCTAGGTAGTCTTTGGAGTCCTGAGACTTTCTTAGTAAAACCACAGGATGACCGCACTTTACTTGAACTCAATTAAAGCTATTTCCTTCAACAAAACAATCCTCGAAACAACTGGAATCCCAAGTACTTTTTGGAATTCAGACAACAATGGTGACTTTCAACTCAAAATGTCATTTTTTTGGAATTTTTGGAATTTATATATATATATATAAATATAATTTTCATTAAAAAGCAAAAGAAAAATCATGGGTTTTCTAATCTACCATTTCTCACATATATCACTGAGGCTTATAACTGAGCTTATGAGTTCAGCAGCCAATCACAAGTATTTAGGTTAGTCAACGCTAAAAATGCTAAACTTTTGCTGAATTTGTTCCTGTGTTCAAATTGTCTCATAATGAAAGTCCTTATAAATGAGTAAATGAGTTTGTTTGTTTTTTCAATCTAAAGTTTAAACTAAGAATTTATGAATAACAACTAATGTTTTTGTCTGCGTAGGCTGATTATGATGCGTCATTTTTAACGTTCTATTAATTAACACTAATAATCATTATTACAATAACAATAATAATTTTGTCATAATATTTCAGCCCTATGCTGCATACTTTCCATTTTCATTCATGTAGAATTTATAAGTAATTTTACTTTAAGTATTCTGATCAATTAAAGCAATGAGTAACATTTAAGTATTTGACATTAAAGACAACACAGAAATTATATTTTTTTAGAAGTCCAGGACAATAATTTATGGGAAAAAATTTGAGTAAATATTAATAGATCTTTAAAATCATCTTACAGACCCTGAACAAATACTTTTTTTAGTATTAAAAAGGCTGTGTAAACTCATTTGTTGTATTTTATGTGGTCTCTGTGTTGGCTAATGTTGTTCTTGAATGATACATTTAACCGTAATGCCATGCTGCACTTGAGGGGATTGGGTGCGGGTGTCCAGTATGCCAGTGGTTGTACAGCAGCTGCTGCGATGAGCATCACTGCCCACTGTCCAACTTCTGACCCATCACACAGCTCACTGTGATATGAAATGACAAGGTTATGGAGAGATTAAAATAAACAAAAACAAAAAACGAACACTCTGCCGCTATATGATCTTCACAGTCATAAATGTAAAACACAGCTCATTTTGTGATGCATTTCTATATCTGAAATATAAAGACAACACTGGATTAAAATTTTCAATTATATAATCTGAAAGTATATTATTTGTGTTTATAATAGATTAGATAGACTGATGACAGACTGTTAGAATTTTAAACGGGGGATAAATTCATAAATAACATGATTAATTATAGCTGTATGGCTATGTAAAATAATAAACAAATATCTGTCATACCACCGACACCAGCCATGTTACTTTTTTTTTCACAAGGGTCAATATATTTTACTAATTATTTGCACACTAAAGGTCAGTTTCCATGCACATGATGAGAATGCACACTATAATGGAGGCAATTAAAGTTAAAAAAAATATACATACAACAAGGCTCAGAAAGAGAACATCATCTTAAGTCATGACATATTCCCTGAAGAAATGTTAATCAGTCACACAAGAAAATTAAATAAATGTACAGTATGTTCTTGCCTAACCAGTTTTATTGTATTGATGAAGTCTCAGCTCTCAATGCAATGTGTCGATCAATGTAAAAAAGCATGCTGTATATAATTTTAAGTACATAATTATACAAAATTACACAAATCAACCGAAAATCAAAAAGTTCATAAGATAAACTGTAAAACAATACAGATTTCACTAAGCCTCAAGGTTTCGGTTTGTATGCCAGTCAGAAATGAACTGGAGATGGCTTTTAAAGTAAAATCTGATTTAAGGGAACAAACGTGTTGCAGAATTACTATTCTAGATTGAATGTAAGAGAAAATAACTAAAATTATTTAAAATAATAATAATAATGGTGACGCGGTGGCGCAGTGGGTAGCACAATCGCCTCACAGCAAGAAGGTCGCTGGTTCGAGCCTCGGCTGGGTCAGGTGGCATTTCTGTGTGGAGTTTGCATGTTCTCCTCGTGTTTGCATGGGCTTCTTCCGGGTGCTCGGGTTTTCCCCACAAGTCCAAAGACATAGCTACAGGTGAATTGGGTAAGCTAAATTGTCCATAGTGTATGAGAGTAAATGAGTGTGTAATGGATGTTTCCCAGTGATGGGCTGCAGCTGGAAGGGCATCCGCTGCGTAAAACATATGCTGGATAAATTGGCGGTTCATTTCGCTGTGGTGACCCCAGATTAATAAAGGGACTAAGCCGAAAAGAAAATGAATGGATGAATGAATAGTAAATAAAGAAATAATGTGAATTTTGGAATAAATCTTTCAAAATATGCTATTTATTATTTTCTTTTTATGATTTTTTTTTTTTACATGAACTAAATTGAATAGAGATCATTCACTTAAAAAAAAAACATTAGTGCTCGTTAACATTAGTGCTCTGTATTAAAAACTAAATTCATTAACTGTGATTAATTGTTGGGGAATCCCACTTGATATTCAATTACCTAACTATTTAAGCAAATAGTGTTTTAATAAGCCACACAAAACAGTCGCAGAACCTTCTCAGCAAAGAGCACGTATTCCACTGCCGGAAATAATGAGATGTTCCAGTACAAAAGTTAATGGTAAGAAATGACAGTCGATTTCAACCACACACACATCAATTTTTGGAGATACAATTGCATGTCAGTGCCAGATTCAAATATGCCAAGCATACGCCTATTACTAATTTACACATCTATTAGAAATCTGTCACATCTCGGTTCCATCACATGTCTAAATGACTGGAGCACAGTCGTCTCAGCTCAGCCACGGCAGAGGAAGATCAGACTAGTTCTGTGCTGAACTCTCTCTCTCTTTCTCAGGCCCAGATTTCACAGCCTCTCAGAAACTCTGACTCTGTAGGAGAACTCCACGTATGCATATGCATTACCTAGCAATTGTTCCTTAACCCAATATGACACCACACTTCACATCTGCTAAATCTAGAATTGGAAAGGGCTCAGGTCACTTAATGCATGCAATGCTTTATTCAGTAATTGCTTTCAAAATTTCTAAGGCCATCATATATATAAAGGAACAACAGTATGAAGAAAATGATCATTATCAATAAAAAGTATATACAGTTGAAGTCAAAATTATAAACCCTCCTGTGGATTTTTTCAAATATTTTCCAAATCATGTTTCAAGAGTACACACTTAGCTGATGATTGGTTATAAAGCTTGTTTGGCATGCTGTCCCGGGAGAGAGCCCTGAGCTCATAGATCCTCGAGCCCGAGGCTCCCTCCCGTTTGCAAGGCTTGAGCTCAGGTAGATCTCGAGAACTCCCCTGCTGTAGTAGCTAATGAACAGATAGTGATTGCTCTTGAGATGACTACTTACTAGGAGCTTGTCTATGATGCCGATTTGGATTAGTCAATAACCTTAAGTTGCAAGTTTTTAGATGGTGGGAGGAAATCGGGGAACCCGGTGGAAACTAACGTGAGCACGGGGAGAACGTGTAAACTCCACACAGAAACGTCGGCTGGCTTGGTAAGGACTAGAACCAGTGACGTTCTTGCTGTGAGGCAACAGTGCTAACCACTGGGCCACCGTGCCACCCATCTAGGAAAGGAGGAGTAGGGGTGGAAGGGGGGATTCTTCAAAACGAAGATGGCTGTGATATGAAACTTAGGGTATTTATAGTGGCTTAGGAATCGTCTGATTGGTGAATCATGAATTGGATAATGCGGGACCAGCCGCAGCAATCATAAGCACGTGATCCTCACGAAATTAGTTTATAAATTAACTTCACTTAACAGAGCAAGTAATTTTTCACAGTATTGCCTAAAATATGTTTTTCTTCTGGAGAAAGTAATATTCGTTTTATTTTGTCTAGAATAAAAAACGTTTTTAATTTTTTTTTAAAATCATTTTAAGGTTAATATTATTAGCCCCCTTAGGCAATATTTATTTTGATTGTCTACAGAACAAACCATCATTATACAATGACCTAACCTGAACTAATTAACCTAGTTAAGCCTTTAAATTGCACTTAAAGCTGAATACTAGTATCTTGAATAATATCTATTAAAATATCATGTACTGTCATCATGGCAAAGATAAAATAATTCAGTTATTAGAAATGAGTTATTAAAATTGTTATGTTTAGAAATGTACTGAAAAAATCTTTCCATTAAACAGAAATAGAGGGAAAAATATACAGGTGGGCTAAAAATTCTGACTTTAACTGTATTTTACAATAGTCTGTAGTAAAATGTTCATCATATACCTTCATTTTACACAGCGACTGTTGTTTTAAATGTGCTATAAAGTATTTCCAGCAGAGGACTAAAGCAAGAAGAGACAACTAGAGTGAACCCGAGTCACCCAGAGAGTACATTCACACAAAGCTCTACTATAATTTCTGATTATGCTTTTTTTAAGAGTCAATACCCCCTGCCATGATGTTAGAGATCAAGTATTTGTAATTGAGCCTCAGTGCAAAGGGGCCATGAATTTCAGTCAATCACAGCCACAGTTAGCTTTTTACCTCTTACCCAATTAGCAATTACTGTGAGAGGGAAATATCTCCTCTTTAGAGCCAGCACTAATGAGTAATAAACTTCACATAAGACTCACTCCACTGCCTCACACAGCAAAAAGAAAACTTCAGCTTCCTTGGGAACATAAGCCACTGGTTCTTTTGTAGATCACGGCATTAAACTTCACAGATGTGGGATGATGTCCTCGCCTGGGGCAAATATCTTCTGCTAGAGAAGGATGCTAATCCTTTAAGTGTCCGGATCCTATGACAATGCTCAGGATGTTCTGCCTGATGATGATGATGATGATGATGATGATGATGATGATAATGATTAGGATTGGGGTAATTCAAAGCATACATGTGCATCCGTATTACAAACACATAGAAAAAGAACTAACTGAAACCTCACACACAGACATCCATCTTAAAAATGTGAGATTCATCAGTGAAAGTCACTTGCTTCATTAGGCTGTGTGTTCAAGCAATTTATTTGTTTTTTGTGTGTGCAGAATCCCTTCAGAAATGTGACCATGCACAACAAAACCAGTCATAAGGGTACATTTTTAGAAATTGAAATTTATACATCGTCTGAAAGCTGAATAAACAAGCTTTCCCCTGATGTATGGTTTGTTAGGATAGGACAATATCTGGCTGAGATACCACTGCTGTATTTTAATATCTGCAATCTTGAGTGTAAAAAAAATCTAAAAGTAGAAAATAAAAATTGCCTTTAAAGTTGTGCAAATTAAGGCCCAATCCCAATACTTTTTTTGTACCCCTACCGCTTCCCCTTGGCCCTTGAAACAGAGTGTGAAGGGGAAGGGCTTCAAAATTTACCACTAAGAAATGGGACACCACTACACCTGCACACGTCATCGCGATCTCTTGCTTCATATGAGATCGACAATTGCAACTGCTGTAGTTATTCCAGTTGTGTTCTTTTTTGGTATTTATCTTCAGGAAATCACTGAAGGCAACGATATCATGATATAATAACAATATAATGTGCCAATAAGATCATAGCTGTACTGTGCATTTACACCCTGGCCATATTCATCTATGTAAACACACAAAAACAACATTGACATTATACCAGACACTGTAAAAAAGGTCATTCCCAGCCACTAGACTTTTCTGACAGGGTATTCGAGTGTCATCAAGTGACAGAATGTTGTGGGACTACTATACTGGAGTTATTATTATGGATTATAGATTTTTTGCAGATAGAATTTTGCGCTTTTTATTTTAGTTTTTTTTTTAAGCATGACGGTAAAGCATGAACGCTGTTATGAATGTATTAAAACATATGCTTGTTTGTTGTAAAAATGTGTAATAATGACAAAAAAATACTAATTTGTGCATCTCCTGATTTCCGTGTGCAGCCATGCTGTTGTTGTAGATGGTGTGTTCTAAGAAATTTTTATACCCCTTGGTTTCGAGTGTGGTCCTGAAAAATCTAGCCCTACGCCTTCAAGCTAAAGAGAATTGGGACACCCCTACCCCTTCACGTAACCCCGCAAAACGAGGGGTAGGGCTAAGGGGTAGAACTGAGATTGGGCTTAAATTCTTAACAATCTATATTACTAATCAAAAATTAAGTTTTGACATTTATGGTAGGTCATTTACAAAATGTCTTCATGGAAACTAATCTTTACCTAATATACTATCGATTATTGGCATAAAAGAAAAATATGTAATTTTAACTCATACAACCTGTGCAAAAGTTCTGTGGTGCAGGGTCACACATTAGAAAAAGCAGTGTTGCAGACAACACTAGTAAATCCAGGATTTATTAGACTATTGATTTAGTTTTCATTTAGCTATAACAATAATGATCATAATTTATACAAATCAGGCAGGCAATAACAAAATAGCGCCCAAATCAGTCAGCAGGACAATAGGATTTATCCTTATCGACGGCTGGTTGTGCACATCAATGGAATTTGGATCTAGTCTTACATGCAAATAAATGTCATTGGACACTAGTTCTTTGGGTTGGGGTTTTCTTTAATAAATATTAATTTATGCATATGGATAAAAAGTGGTTTGGGTCGATTATAGCTTTAAGGAACTCAAAACAGTTTCAAAATATATTCTCTTTGATAATGTGCGCAAACACAAGCTCAACAAGTGCATTAAAAAAGTATTCTTGCACAGTATTTGTGCGTTTTCTCTCTAAAGTTATGAGCGAAACAAATGTTTTGTGCTGATTAAAAAAACTATTTGTCATTGTTCATTTTCTGTACCCTTTGTTTCCTTTCACACAACCTAATTTAGTATTGATACTTTGTGGACAAACTAGTGGCAAAACTTTAAAGCACGTGTGCTTTTTGACCTAGCTAGCTAAACAATTACATTTATATACCAAATAGCTTATAAAGCTCACATTTACTGTATCTTATCAAATAAACTTCAACAATCCCTTAAACAATCCTTAGGTTATTTAGTACAGTTTGCTGCAGAACAACTCTTTTGGTTGGTGTCAAAAAAACACAGTCAAAGAAAATGAAATGTTAAAATTAAAACTTCTGACAAGCTCCTCCAGAAGCTCCAAAAGATGTGTGCTGTGATTACTTCATTAAGAGTGGGTAGTTAAAATGTAATCACCCTCAAATTACTTACTCCAAGCCTGTTTGAGACTGGTCCTCAACTTCCATAGATGGTGGATTGTGGCCATTGACTAACACACATATCATCTTTTGTGTTCAGAAACTCTGTGAAGTTACTGAGTAGGGTTTTTAAATGAACTGTCCCTTTGAGTCAAAAGCATACTTAAAGTCAGAATGTTATGCCTGATGATTATGGAAGTATGATAAGAGAAAAGAAAATACTGATGAAAGGACATAAGGATGCAATAGGAACACTGATATATGGAAGTTACGCTCTCATTCCACTGACACACGGCCTGAACAGACAACTCATTAGCGGCAATTAGCGATAACACAAAGGTCTCACCCACAAATCACTGGATACACACACACTCGCTCGCTCCCGCTCTCAAAATCTATTCATGCCATATGAAAGACAGAAGCTTTCTTCTTACTAATTATGGATCTCGTTCATTATCTGAGTGAATCAGGCTGCAGTGCTTTGGCCTTTATCCTCCTGCCCAGCTCCAATCAGCCTGTAAATGAGGCAGAAGAAATGAGGTTGATTTCTATAATGGAAGGAGACCAACAAAAAGCGACCACAAAAAAACCCTTGAGCAACAGGAAATACTGATTCACCTTCCTTCCAGAACAACAACGACACGAGTCAAAATTTTGTAAATCAAAACAAAGACAAAAATGTAACAGCACCATTTTAACCACGTTGGCATTTTCAAGGGTTTTCACAACCATGTTTCATGAAATGTTTTAGATTTTGCTTTGCGTAAATGAAGTGTCACAAAGAAAAAATAACATGTCTTTAAAGTTGTCATCCCACTCAGAACATGTCTCGTTGTCTAACGGCTGTTTATGAGAATCAATACATATTGCAGAAATATCTTTGCAGTGTAAAACAGATGCAAAAAAATAAACAAATCAATCAATTACAATTTCTCATGATAATTGTTATATGAAAGGAAACCTGAGGGAAAACTGAAGCAATGGCAGTGGGAAATTTAGTATTGCTATCAAAAGCATAATTCAAGTTTAAAATGTACAATTATTTTAAATCATAATAATATTTCTGTTAATGATAATACTACTGTTTTACTGTATTTTTATCAGATAAATGCAGCCTGTAAACACTCTAAAAATACAAACCTCTCTTAAAATACAGCTAAAACTGAATAATAATAAGTTAATTCATGAATTAATGAATTAATCTGTCGGTTTTCTATATCATATACTCATTAATTCTTTCATTTATTTTCCTTCAGCTTAGTCCCTTACTTATCAGTGGTCGCCACAGCGGAATGAACCACCTATATCATATTTATGTTATACAAAATGTTATACATTTAATAGACTTTCTAAATATTTTGAATATCGTAACTTGGAAAGTGCATCTCAATTCCTGGTTTGAAGTCCTTTGTCAACCCCCCTCTCTCTACCACCACCCATGCTTTACTGGCCATTCTTTACACCATCCTATCAATGAAAGGTGAAAACTTCTAAAAAATTATCATATAAATAAAAAATAGTTCCTATTGCTGAAACTAAGCCCACCCCCTGAAAAACAACCCCACACCATAATCACCCCTCCACCAAACTTTACACTTGGCACAATGGAGTCAGTACTGTTCTCCTGGAAACTGCCAAAGCCAGGCATGTCCATCGAATATATACAGAAGCAGTTTAATAAGTATTATTGGTTAAGCTTAGTGGTTAAGTGCATTGACGCATAACAAGTGCATGATTCCTGGCTCAAGTTCCTTTGCCGATCCTTTCCCCTCCTCTCTGTTCCCCATTATCAATTTCCTGTCAATACTGTCCCATCCATTAATGGTTTAAAACCTCTGAAAAGATTATTTAAAAAGTACTATTGGTAACATTCTTTGTGCAAGTCTACAGTATATTATAGGCATCTACACAACATAAAGCTGCATAAAAAAGTATCTGTGAGAAACATCTTTCCTGACAGGTTGTTTGATGCCTCCAATGCATCTCTTATCATCTTCTGCTTTCATTTTCCTGATATGATGAAGTGGACCCCAGGAGGTGACGGCTCTGCAAACCACAGGAGACACCTTACAGCCTCCCACACACAAACCTACTTCGTATATTGTAACAATAAAACCATTACATGCAAAATCCCTCTGAGCTGTATTTTGACAGCTAATTATGATAATGATGTGATTTATATTGCTTGTTGATACAAGCTCTCTGTAAGGTTTAAAAGTAAGTATAAGAGAAAAAAAAGTCTCCACAGTTTGCGAATCTTTTCCATTTACTTAATACAAGTGTTAATGTGTCAGGTAAAAGTAGTTTAAAGATGGGGGGTGGGAGGGTGGAGTGGGCAGCTTTACAAAAAAACCTCAGTTCACAATGCAAGAATAGTAAAAACGTTTTTTTCCCAAAACAACACAAAATAAGTATTTATACACATACTTCTGTTTGCAAACTTTTGACAAAAACTACAAGCGTCACATGACAGGCGAGTGCATGTTCGGCCAACGTCCTGATGGATGCTACTACATCACGCAGTGCATATGACATTCCCAATTAAACTAATTTTCCCTGCCGTGGACTGGCACTCACACTAGCTATAAGTCTTGCAAAATGGAAAAAATGAAATTCGGTTAAACCTCCCATGGATACCAGCTGATTGATGACTTTGTGGTGGTATTCTGCCGCATGCAATTACAATCGCAATCAGATAGGCAAAGCCCCCCTCCAGTCTTCTAGAGAAGGTTTAGACAGAGATGTCACAGCCGAGACACAACAGCAGGAATTTGATCTCAAATTAGATGTAGTAGATGAACTCGGCATCTGCGGTGCTGCAGATGGAAGAGCTGTTATCAACAACAATATTCATCTCTAGTCACTTTCCCAAAAATAATAAAGCAGCATTAAAAAAAAAAAAAACACACACATTTATTCCAGCGTGTCTTGTGAATCACAGCACTGAGTTCTCCAGCAGAACAAAGAGGGGACTGGGGAATGATAAGAAGCCATGCTTTCCCCAGGGTTCCTACCAGTGAATTACCTGTCTCACGGTCTCCATTGAACACTTAGGTCCCCGCAGCCTTTTTGTAACTCTGTCATCTTTCTTCACTTATTTTAAAACTGTCGACAGCCTGTCAATCCTCAAGGGTCTGTACCATCCATGGGTGACTTTGTTGACTTTAATCTAGCTTAGAGCTTCAGTTAGTTGGATGTAACACCATTTCCCTGATAACCTCCTTTAGGTGCATACCACATTGCAGTTAAATAAAAATTTGGCAGCAATTTCCAATTGCTCACTGTGTAAAGAAGTACCTGAAGTGTGACATGCTTAAATTCAACTAAAACCTTGGTTTAATTTATTGTAGTATTATTTTATATGCAAAGATTTTTTTTATTCATGCTTAACATGAAAATCACAATTTCTGGAAATGCAAATAAAGCTTAAATGTGACTGAAATTTATTTTAAGTAAACTAAGGCTGTGGAATATCACAATTGTGCACATAGCCATATAAAGTACTTATTGCAATGATTTGCAATGAAATACAAAATGTAATACAAAATGATCTTTTTGCCTGTCACAATACTCCCTCTGAAAGACTATTCAGCACATCAGGCAATGCAGCTAAATGTCAACGTGCATCTCTGAAACCAAACAGAGTGAACATGCTGTTTTTTTGTTGATAAATCTGTAGAAATTTTAGTATGGAGGCTGAAATATAACCAAGCAAGCAGTGTTAAGAAAGAAATAAGACAGCAAAGAAGTAACTCCATGCTTTTTTGAGTGTTTTTGTTTTCCTGTTTGTTCTTGATGAACTATACCGTTGGAGCAAAGTGATATTAAATGCAATAGTAAAAAAAAAAAACATGGTTCACTTTCAGAAGTTGTAGTGATGCTAAAGATGCTAGTTATAGTGATAATAATATGAAACCTATGTTGGATATAATTAACTCACTATCCACAGTGGAATGAACCACCAATAACACTGGCATATGTTTTATGCAGCAGATGCCCTTCCAGCCACATCTCAGCACTGGGAAATTGGATACAACTATTAAAGGTAACTTTTGAACTATTAAAAAGCCCTAAAGTAAACTAATCATAAGTAACTTTGTAAGTAATCGGCTTATTCTATTAAAACTAATCTTGCATAGCTAGGCCAGAGATCATCTGAATTTGGGAGATGAAATGCTACCACTGGAAAAAGCATAAACTTGAATCTTACTGTATGCCTTTCATAACCAACTACTTTATTGCACTGCATTTATGTCAGTGTTGTGTGACAGGTGATCTATGTTTGCATATTCCATAAAAAGGAATAAGTTATATTTGCTGTATTTCACAGGTCGCAAAACTGTCAAAAGTAAAAGTGTAAAAATAAATCAGTCCAAATCTAATGTTTAAGTGAATACATGCTAATGATAAGCCAAATGTTTATTCCAGAAATTATTGGTAATGACAGGTAAATCACATTAAAACTAGATTTCTGTATGTTTATATCTATTGACACTGTACTATGATGGTGTTTCTATGGCATGCTTACAAGATGACTTTGTGCTAGGTTATATTCTGAAATGGAGACTAGTTTAATCCCCCCCCCAAAAAAAAGTTACTTGTTACTTGTAAAATACCTTACACTGCCAGTGTAAAAGACCTTTGTACCAGTGTAAAAGACCGTTATACTGAGCCTATCTGTCTACTAATACTGCACCAATGCATTGATATGTAGTTATTTATGGTCAAGAGATTGTAAAAAAGGAGGCATGCAATATAAAGTGTAACCAGTATGACTTACCAATGCGGTGTATTTTTAACCTATACAATGTTGATATTTAAAATGAAACAATAATTTTTCAAGCCGCTTGTCCTCTGTAGGGTTGCATGAATGTTGAAGTCCATCCCAGGGTCTTGGGCCGCAGCACCCTGGACAGATGGACAGTACTGAAAAAGGTCATGCCTGTGTTATTTATCAATCATGACTTAGACTTGACAGCCACCTTCATACGAAGCAACTCACCTTGCATTCAAGGTATGGTTTATAAGTTCATGCATTTGCAGTAAATGAAAAAAAACCTTGACCTTCACATTACTAGTTCCTATTTCTACAGCTACACATTTACTTTTGTCCCTGAAAAATCAAACATTGCTAGTCGCCAGTCGCAGGTGTTTTTCTTGAATGGACCAACATAGAATTCATCATTCGATTTTTCAGCAGGGTTGACGGCTGATACAGTCTGGCGCACTCTTGTATTATCTTTTGTCGAGGTTTCCGCAGTGCCAACCTCTGGACCATACCATTTCCGTTGATTTCGCACTATAGTAAAATGATGTGGATGTTTCCTGCAGGCTAGAGCTGGGTCAATGACAACTCTCCGAGTGGAACTTATGAAAGTCACTTTGAGTCATCAGTACCTCCAAATGGCTCAGTGGGTTGGCACTGCCGCTTCTGACAGGTTGTGCCCCCGCTGCCCCTGTGGCCTAGTCCACTCTGCCCTTATTGAGCACACACCACTCCTCAATGCTGGCAAATGAGAGCGGAAGCAGGGGGCCTTGGCCAAGTCCCATCATCCAGCAGCTGTGGTCGTTCCTGGCTCTGTTCTCCCTTCTGCACCCACTCTCCTCTGACTGACATGGGAGTACAGGGAAATGGTCCAAAAGACACATAAATCAGACCAAACTGAGTGCCAGTGCATTTGCTTTTTGAAATTAAACTTCTTGGGTTGTGTTTTTAGTGTAAGGTGAATTTGGAAAATCATTCAGCATAATCATATGATATGTATCATATGATCATAATTGGGGCTGAAAAATATATCGTTTGAGCATAGATATCGCGATGCGTGTATTTGCAATAGTTACATTGCAGGATTAGATGATGTATTAAAGATTAAAAGATTATTTTTATATTATTGTATAAAATTATGTACATGTGTATTATATACAATAACCATGGTATTTTATGTTTGATTGTTCAATTGTTGTATTTGAGTACTGTTTATTTAGCTTTTATTTTTGCTCTGTTGTATTTCTATATGCTTATACTTTTTTTATACTTTACGCAGATGCACTGAGCATAGAAAATGACTTGATCACCCCAGTCAATCTAAATGAATGCAATATTTTCAAATAGTGCTATTCAAATCATCTATCAAAATTAAATTCATATCGCAATATGCAGCAAAACAAAATATCACAATGTCAGATTTTTCCAATATCGTGCACCCCTAATCATGATTTATATGATATATATATATTAAGAAAGAAAGAAAGAAAGAAAGAAAGAATGAACAAAACACTATGTAAAAAGTAAAAGTTTTTCAATTTGTAAAAGGTCTGCACTGCTTGCTTAAATATTATTGTGCTTGAATAAACACATATTCAACTGTCCATGGAAAGGTATTATTTTATTTAGAAAATCATTTTAACTTTTAGTGAGTATTTGTTCTGTGCTCAGTTGAGCATTTAGGAGGAGTGTTTAAATGCTTCTGTCCTTGCACTTGCATTTCAGGCAAGTAAATTAAAGTGAAGAGATACATTGTGTTACATTACGGCATTCATGAACACATCCTTATAGAAATCACATGCTCCTTGCTGACAGCAAGTTTGACCACATTCAAATGCTGTGCTGTGTTTTCTGAAGTTTTCTTATATAAGTGTGTGGTTAAGCAAGTACTAAAATAAAAGTGGTACATGGGCAATAAAGCTAGCTTACATGCACCTTTTCTACCTTGTACATTGTAAATCTAAGAGAATCAAACAGAATTTAAAAAAAAGAAAAAGAAAAAGAAAAGAAAAAAAGGAAATGAAAGGAAAGACCACCCACGAGAAGGTCAGTGCACCTGCTGAGTGCACACATGCCTGTGCATGAACCTTTCTGAATCCTCATTGAGATTAGGCTCATTTTCTCATCCCTGCACAGATCAGAAAAGATGAAGAGGAAAATAGAGGCAATAGTCATAAGGAACAAACCCGGAATGATACGGCCTCTCAGAGATTACCTCAATCATATATCCCTACCTCTCATTTCTCCTTGTGTCATCAGGCATCAATTCTTTTAGGAAGAAGAAAGCAATGATTTGAGGGCCATTTCCAGTAAAAGACTAGTGCAGCCAGCTGCAGGGCTCCTGCTGCCGGTCGTACGGCATCTCCTCAAATGGAAGCCGTCATGCAAAAATATCTGGCAGGCTCACAGAGAGGCAGCCTCCTGGGTAATTCAACCTGCTTCATAATTTCCGTATTTATGGGATTCACCTTCAAAATGTAATGTGGCATGTAGGTAGAAGGAGGAGGAGAACGAGATGAGCTAGACAGGATGAGATTCAGCAGGGAGTTGTAAAACGTGCCATCGCCACAGTCTGACACCCAGACATAGCAGTTCTGACCTCTGCGTCCTCACAGTGCGCCTTTAACCTCTAAAACAACTGCTGGAGATGCTTGTGACATGACTTTCATTTCCAGGAGGCTGTTTCACAAAACAAAAACAGGCGACACAGTTTCATGAGGCTGAAGCACATGCATGTGTAAAATGTCAAAAAAATTATAGCACATGCTGCAGTCAAGGTGGCATTTTTTAAAAGAACTTAGACACTTTGAATGTCACCAGGCTTTTATAGTAAAGTTAGATGTAAACATCACATTTCATGATTCAACTTACCAATCCTAATTCAGATGCTTCAAGGTTTAACTCTGCCCAATTGCATAAAGCACCTTATGCTTTTCCCTATAGTTTGACACTTAAGGGGTGATTTCTCCATACCCAAGAGAATAAATTAAGGGTGTTGAATATATACTGTTAACTGTACTCTTATGTAAGGGAAGCTGTTAAGTGTGGACATGCCGTGGATGTGCTACTCTATTATGTGTATACTCTATACCCCCCTCTGCATATTTTGTATGTTTCTCTTACCACTTTAGAAGTCTGTTCCATTCGACAGTAAGTGCCAGGCGAAGTGGACATCTCATGATATTCTGCATTGATTCCAGTTCAAAAGCATGCTTAATTCAATGGGTAATGTGCGCAAGATGTGACTTCCATGTTAATCACATGATCACTTTCAAATAACCCTTCATATTAATAATAATTGAAAAAGCTGCAAATAGTAGTGTATTGCAAATCTATTTTATTTATTTTTATTAAGTAAACTTCAAGTTCACCCGATTCCCCATGTGCAGGGGGTAGACATGAGTGAACACTATGTAGGGAACATGTCAATCTGAACAGTTCCTTCTTAGAGTTCTCTTCTAACAAGCAGATTATCTAAATTATGTGTATTAAACAAGAAACATGCAAAATAAGCAGAGTGGGAAGTCACAATGACCTGGATTGAGAACCGCTGTTTTATGGTAAGCCAGCAGAAGCCATGTATGTATGTATGTATGTATGTATGTATGTATGTATGTATGTATGTTTGTATGTTTGTATGTATGCATGTATGCATGTATGCATGTATGTATGGATGAATGGATGTATGGATGTATAGATGTATGGATGTATAGATGTATGGATGTATGGATGTATGTATAGATGGATGTATGGAAACACTTTATAATAACTGCACACCATGAATCATTTAGTGGATTAGGTCGCAAAACCCCATGAAGATGCGTTAAAGCATTTATTAACAAAGTAACTATTAATATATGCCTGAATAATAAGATATATAAATGTTCATTTCAATAGTTTATTAATTATTTACTCACTCATTCTGAATGACAATTAAAGCCACCACTGACTCTTAAAAACGGTTTGTAAATAATGCAATATTTAATTTAGTAATGAAAATTAAGTTATTAAGAAAGTCTGAAAATATAAATTAAGCACATTAAACATGTGCTCATAATTGTAGCTGTATTTATAAACTGCTTACTAATGTCTTTTGATGTAAAGTTAATGCTTAAATTATAAATTATCTATTTGCTAATGCTTAATAAATGATCTATAGTGTGCAGTTATTATAAAGTGTCCTCAAAAAATTAAGTTTAGATTTGATTTGGGTTGAAAAAAACAAACAAACTGCTATGCCTAGTGTTTCAAGAGTGTTTTTATAAAATCGAGTGTGGACATGTAGATAAACAGAGTGGAATTGTATCAGACAACCTGTGCAGAATGCTTACATTTATAACTGCCACTGATGCTGACAGTGTCTGATGTGCTCGGCTTGTCCTCCAGCTGTATCTCAGGGAACATGTCAGGAGGGCATAACAACAAGGTGCAATTAAAAGTACTTGTGTTTTCATTCTCAGCAGACGATAATTGCATTATATCCTTGATCATAAAGTGGCTAAGAAGAGAATTATATTCATTAAATGACATTTCCTTATGTAAACTGAATAAATGTTCTTTTCTTTATAATCTAGAAGCATCTAGAATTAAAGCACTGTTCTGCTCTCCTCTGTGTCAGGCAATGAGGTGGAGTGCTGTACAAGCTCATCCATCACATTCAATGTCTGTATGTGACGATCATAGCACAGGACAACAGAGGGCTATTCATGCTGCTCGCAACGGCTGGCCAAGCAGAAAATGGAGAGAAAGAGGTCTTTAGAAAATGTTGGTGATCTGTGTAAAACGACTGAGTGTGAGCCCCTGATGTCTCATTGACATTGACCTTCATAGTCCACCTGCATGTTCATTGGCTATTCTGTGCAAAATTAAAACAGGTTTCACCCACTGATACAATCGCATGCTTTCTGCATCTGTATCCCTTTTAATATGTCATCGTACTGTCTTTCTCACTTTCAGTTTTAATGGGCTTTATTGGCATGGTGAGTAATTGTACATTCGTGTGCCAAAGCACTGCGTACAAAGAAAACAGCATACATAAATACTCAATTACAACAGATAATCTAATTATTTACATGATGTGCTGATTAATAA
>CAIGQW010055024.1:14710084-14722308 GCA_903798125.1 Danio choprae | reverse complement strand
TTTACTTTAGCAATGCCCTTGAGTTGCAAATAGCTTTTTTCATAGTAGCACTTATTTGTCAAATTTTAGCACTGAATCTATGCCAAAACCTTAGTGAAGATAACAACCAGGTTTTTGGCATGAGTGACAAGGACCCTTAATTACTGGCTAAACTAGAAGCTTGAGGAATATAATACCTTCTGTCAGTCTCATTTATATGGAAAAAAGCTTTTAGCCATTTATTGCTCACAAAGCAATCAAAAAGATTTATAGCAATGATTAGCACAACTGTGTGTCATCAGTATAATAGATGTTATGTGTCAAGAAATGCTATGCGTTTGAAAAACAGAATCCAAAGGGAGCGTCTATATAGAGTGGTGAAAATGAAGACAGAACCCTGTGGTACTCGACGGGGAATAGAAATCAATAAAGAGAATTTTCCTTCAGGCATCATTATTGTCTGTGAATGATGGCAATAAAAAATGTAAATAAGAAGTTACTTTAGTGAATGTTTTAGAAAAGAGATGGAGCTATTGCTAAGCTAGATACAAGTTGTGTGAAACCTGTTAAGTAAATGTACACATGACTGTTGTATGCTTAAAACTGGAAACTTTGCATTTTGGCAGCTCATTCACAAGACTACACTATACTAAGCGTTGAATTGTCACCACATTATGCTAAAAACATATTTAAATCTCCATGTGATGTAAAAAAGATGAGATTTTGTAAAAATAAAAATAATAAAATTAAATTAGAATAAAATAAAATAAATAAAATAAAAAAATGAATAAATACATAATTAAAATAAATACTATATTAAATAGATATAAAATAAAAATACACGCTTAAAAATAAATAAAAAATGTAATTAATTAAAAATACATAAATAAAAAAATAAAAAAAATAAATACATGCATAAATAAAAAATTTAATAAAATAAAATACATGCATAAATAAAAAAAAATGATAAAATAGAAGCAATATCATGTGAATGTTTGTAGTCAGTCTATAGGCATGAATGAATACGAAACGAACAAGGAATTTTTTTGACAATTTTGTTGTCATGTAAATACTTCAGCACAAACTGTTAGACTATTATAACTGAGTGCTTTGTTGTAACGGAACCCATCTTGAAGAGGAAATAATTATTTCTCTCTAGAATAGTCTGACAATACAAATGCTTGTCAACAGGCAGCAAGATGTCAAAAAACAACACAGATGAAAGTCAGAACCCACAGAGACACGTGGGTTATGAGAATCACTGAAACATGCCGGATAACACCTGTAGTTTTACTAGCTGACCATCATCACTAAACAAATCGGACAAGCTAAAGAACTAATGAAAACAGAACCGGACATGCTAGAAAGATTATGCTAATGAAATGAGGTACAAACACCCAGCTTATTATTAGGCAAAACAGCTTGCACTACAAACACAGCTGGATGTGATGGGTTTTTAAAAAAATCATAATGCTTAGCCTCCTCACAATGAATTGCCTAAATCACAGAAACCATATATTAAACTTAGAATAATACGGAGCTATTAGTCTCAAATTGAAAGTTTCTCTAAAAACTCACTAATGAAGTGCCATCATAAATTACAAAACATCCAGGAGAGAGAGAGAGCGAGAGAGAGAGAGAGAGAGAGAGAGAGAGAGAGAGAGAGAGAGAGAGAGCATGGTTTACTACAAAATCAGAAGCTGACTCTTGAGATCTAAGCAAATCATTTTCACATGTGAAGCCCTTAAAATCTGAAATGTGAAGATGTGAATGCAAAACCTAGATTGGCAGTTTGCTGACATCCACAACACCTGAACCGCGCACAGCATCACATTTGTGTATTTACATAGCGAGGTGCCGCAGGTATGATTTATCAAACTCAAAACAGCTTCAGAAATGGAATGAGTCTTTTCTAAGCAACGTCACGTCTTTAATCCCAATTGAGTCAGCTACTGTTCAAAGGAATTTAAATGGTTCCTACTTTGAAGAGACATCCATTATAGACATCTATCCATTCTAAACCAAGGACGTGGCTGGATAATCAAAGCCATACTCCAAAGAGTATTTTAATAGTGTTGCTTGCTCAAAAACAAATCTGACAGGCATATTTTCACTTCGCTTTGGAGAAACAAAGATGTTTTTTGCATTGGTGCTTTGGTGAAAAATTGTATCTAACAGTGTTAATGCTCCGTGAAATACTTTTTAAAAAATCATACATTTTTACCAAGAAGTTGTTTACATACAAATAAGATATCAAAACCACAAAACATTCAACAATGCATCAATTGAAACTGCCTAACATCCCTGAGAAAATATTGATGACCCTGAAATGATGTACAACAGTTGCACTGATGGATTAGATTTCAGAACATTTATGTTTTGATTACCATTCTGAACCTGACCAGGAGAAAGTATTTGACTATTTGATTTTATTTTTATTGTTAAATAAAGTTTAAATTGTTAGTAAAAAAGAATGAACCTAAAACATGTTTGTTGGTACTTAATAAATGAGATGTCTGCATCTTTGATATGTTCACTGTTTATTCACATTGAACACATTATTCTGGGGGGCCACAAAAGATTTTGGAATATGGCAAAAAATGTTGGCGCAGACTGGCAACTTGAATATATATTTTTTTTCAGTGGCAAAAGTTAAACAAAAAACAAATACATTATTAAAAACCTGTTTTTATTACCAAACCAAAATTAATTTATACTGTTTTTACAAAAATATATATTAATAATAATTAAAAATAATAATAATAATAATTGGGTGAAAATGTGATGTTATGAATGTGAATTACATTTTAATCTACAGCCATGTTAGAGTATATGACAATCAAATCAACAATGTTGGCCCCTACGTGTGTAATGTGTCTACATAAACATATTGGCCATGATATGCATAATACAGTTTAACCCTCCTAAATGATTAGCACCTTGTATATTCGATTTCGGTTTAAGGGAAATTTTTTTCAACACATTTCTAAACATAACAGTTTATTATAAACTAATTTCTAATAACTGATTTCTTTTATCTTTGCCATAATGACATTACATCATATTTTACTAGATATTTTTCTAAATACTAGTATTCAGCTTAAAGTGACATTTAAAGGCTTAACTAAGTTAATTAGGCAAGTTAGGGTAATTAGGCAAATCATTGTATAAAGATCATTTGTTCTGAAGACAATCTAAATATATATATATATACACATTCAAGGGGGCAATACTATTGACCTTAAAACATTTTTTTTTTAATTAAAACTACTTTTATTTAAAAAAATAAACCAAATAAAAACTTCTCCAGAAGAAAAAAGTATTATAGGAATGCTGTGACAAATTGCTTGCTCTGTTTTGGTAAATCATTTGGGAAATATTTGGGAAAAAAAAAAAATTCACAGGAGGGCTAATAATTTGACTTCAACTGTATACGTACAATATTTACATGTAAACAAGCGATAACCTTATTTAATTACAGTACAAATATGCGGCAACATGTTTAAGTAGATGCACATATACGCATATGAAAAAAAAATTAGCACACCTGACAATTTATAAAATCTGTCAATTTATATAAGGCTGTCGGTGAGTGTATGCTCCAATCTACAACCTCATTAAAGTTTGACTCATTAAAATGACTCATAATGTATTCATTGTATCTGTGCTCTCGCTAATTTCCCTCACACAAACCTATGCTCTAAGTTAATACCGATCATTATTAATTCAATCAATTTTATAATCATTTGACAAGCCAGAGGCTAAGCAAATCTTAGCCAGACTCTGCTCGAGATGCGCTCTGCATCGCAATTAGCACCGCTGAAATGCTCGCCCAGTAGACTCCATTTACATGTGCGGCTCTGAGGAGGATGGTCAGAGGATATTGGGATTGCAGCATGGAAAAACCTTCAGTGTTGTGCCTAATTACGGTTTCCCGAAACAACATCGGCGCTACACCCAAGAGTGCTGAAGGCCCATGCCTGAGACTGAAACAGAAATGTTACATACTCTGCCATAATCACTAGGCTTTGATTACACTTTCCAAGATATTCTGCAGTTCATTAACCTATCCCTAAAAACTCCCAAGACATTTGGTTTAATAGAAAGGACATGGTGGTTTGTCTGCCCTGCTCCTATAACTAAAGAATAATGATAATTAGAGGCAAGCAAAAGAGAGATGTAGATCTACTTTTCTACAGCACAGTTGAGGTCTAATTTGCTCCCTCTGGGCATAACATTAGTATGAGGTGCGACAAACTAGTCCTTCAGGTCATTCTCATAGTCCAACTCCAATGACGCAACACGAAGAGGAGATGTGACATTTTCTAACACCAAATTCATTCACCACCCTGTCATTGTCCACTCTTGAATGTTAAATCTGAATTTGGCAGAGGTTTTTTTTATATACAATTGAAGTCCAAATTATTAGCCCTCCTGAATTATTACCCCCCCTGTATATTTTTTCCTCAAATTCAGTTTAACGGAAAGATATTTTCCAACATATTTCTAGACATGATTCATTCATTCATTCATTCATTCATTCATTCATTTTCATTTCGGCTTAGTCCCTTTATTAATCTGGGGTCGCCACAGCAGAATGAACCGCCAACTTATCCAGTATATGTTTTACGCAGCAGATGCCCTTCCAGCTGCAACCCATCCCTGGGAAACATCCATACACACCCATTCACACTCATACACTACGGACAATTTAGTCTACCCAATTCACCTATAGCGCATGTCTTTGGACTTGTGGGGGAAACCGGAGCACCCGGAGGAAACCCACGCCAACACAGGGAGAACATGCAAACTCCACACAGAAACGCCAACTGACCCAGCCGAGGCTCGAACCAGCAACCTTCTTGCTGTGAGGCGAACGTGCTACCCACTGCGCCACTGTGAGGCCCTCTAGACATGATAGTTTTAATAACTCATTTCTAATATGCAATTTCTTTTATCTTTGCCATGATGACAGTACATAATATTTTTCATTTATTCAGCTTAAAGTAGCATTTAAAGGCTTTACTAGGTTAATTAGGCAAGGGGGCTAATAATATTAACTTCAAATGGTTAAATTATTTATTCTAGCCAAACTAAAACAACTAAAAATATTATAGGAAATACTGTGGAAAAACTTCCTGATCTGTTAAACATCATTTGGTAAACATTTTAAAAAGAAAACAGAAGGGCTAATAATTCTGACTTCATCTGTAGGTGACGTGCAAGAAATCAAATCAGGTATCTTGAAGATGCTCCTGGATTTTATGAATAGTGTGTGCATGTGATTATACTAGCAGCTGGATTCTATGATGAACGCCCACTATGACACAACCACTGACACACATAATGAAGACAAATGATGCATGATAATGTGTTATCTAGAGACCTAACGTAGGAAGAGTGTGATTATCCAATGACAGTAGACTTTCCTGTGCTGCCATTGGGATGAGTTAGACGCTCGTGTGGATGTAAATATGTGGAAACAGACACAGAGTGTGACATCATTGTATTCAAGGCTCTTCTGACTGTCAAATGAACCATGATGCCATCTGTTGAACCAGCAATAGAAAGCAAAGAATTATACATGTATGTTGACTCATTTGTCTTGTGCATACATGTATAGATTTCTTTTACGCTAACAAGGTAACGTTTATTTAATCTTAAACTCAGCAAAAACAGTAAGATTGTTAAATATTATTAACATTTCAAGGTATATATGTTTTGACATACAGTATTACATTTGCCTCATGCAAGTCATTGATTTTCCGCTGCTTATTAGTTTGCCACCGAAATGAACTACAAAGAAAAGCCTTTCTGAATTTATTCTGTTAATTTTAGACCTAATTAATATAGTAATGTGGAAGTATGCTATATAGTTTACAGTATTATCAATAAAAAAGTCATTTATTAGTCACACTTTACAATAATGTATCATTAGTTAATGTTAGCTAATGTAACAAACTAAATTTGAACAGTACTTGTACAGCATTTATTAATAAATCACAGTTCAACGTTAGTATTGCATCATTAAAATCCAAATCCATGTTTGTTCAAATTGGTTAAAGGTGCAGTATGCAAGTTTTACATCGAGTGGTTGAACTAGGTATTGTATTCCTGGATCAAAACACACGCAAGCGCAGGTTGCCAGATTGAGGACCAACAGGAGCGGGCCTGACTATCGAGCTTAAAGACTGATTTAAATCGTGTTCTAAATAAAAGCAACGGCACCCGATAGATGGGACATTTTCCATATTAAAAGGAGTTTTTGTCCTTACCAATACCTGAAAATTTAAAGTTTAGAAACGGTTTTCTTTTTTTTTTTGCAGCTTAACAACAGAAAACTTGATGACACAATCACCTCAGGTATACCTCATGTGCTTTATTTAGTGCTAAATGGTAACAATGTGACTTTGAATGCCATTTTACATGACATTTATTGTCATATACTGAAAGCAGCAACAGATAGTTCACCTCAGATCTTAAAAATAAAATAAATTTTAAAATTTTAAAAACCATTTGAAATTAAACTTTAGAACTATGAAATAAAGCAAACCAACACATATCAGTGATTCAGCATCTACATTTAATAATGTTAAAGAGGTTTAATATGTAATAATTAGATTATAAACCTTACCATTTCTTGAGTGCATATTCATTGCTTCTGAATAGCTGTATTAAAATTTCTGTCGTATTTTGTATTGTGTTGTTAAGACACCGGATTACAATGTAACCTGTTCACCTAATGTTTACATTTGTAATATTTATAATATTTGCTAATTAATAATCTCATGTGGAACTCTGAATCTGCGTCTCATTTCGGATTCTGCTACTGTCCACCGAAGGTCGCATTTCGGTCACGAACGCATGCTTTGAAAGCCTTTCTGACTGAATGAATGAAATACATGGTTTTGCAACAAGGCAACCCATTGTGCTGAAATATAATTGATTAAAGTGGCAGTGGGTGGGTCAAAAGAACCAAAACAAAGACAGCGTTCCGGCACGTAATGGACATTTTTAAAGAAGAATAACTGACTTCAGCATTGTTTTCTCAGATAAACAAGAATGTTCATTTAGCATGTTTCTTAAATATCTGCAAACATATTATGGTATTTTTATGCTTTAGACAAGTCAAAAACTTACATACAGCACCTTTAATGAACTGTGAATTAACATGAACTAACACTGATTAACCGTATGTTCATTAGCTAATTTTAACAAACACTAATACTGTAATAATTGTACTATTCGTTGCTTGTTCATGTTAATAAATGCATCAACTAGCATTAACTTAACAACCTTATTGTAAAGTGTTATCCATTTATTAAAAGAGAGACCCACAATGTATTCAATAAACCACTTTTTAATAAATACAAAATAAAGCAGCAGTTTAATGTTAACATTGTGCTGAAATTGTACCAAACCACGCAGCCTTCAATACTAAAGGAAAAAAAAAATGGCAACAAACTTTTACAAGGTTAGAATGAAAAAGTGCGGCGTGAATAGCTGCTGGACTGATGAGAGGGGCAGATGTTGAATAGTTTGCAAATGTCAGAGGGAGAAACAGCAGCGACGTGTGCCAAGGTACACGACATTAGGAACAGATACAGGTATACATCCAGCCCGGGCACAAGAAGTTGGAACATGTTGAGTGGACTTGGCACTTGTGCCAGTGAACAGATGTTAATCCAGGACAGATAATTACATCAGTGAAGGAACAGACATTTTTCCACTTAATTTCCGTCTTTTAAAAAGTGTGACTACTCCCAGAGGAACTTGCTGACAGAACGCCCCCGGACCTGTTTCCTGGGAAGGAGCCCAGGGAGGCTAGTGTGCTGTCTAATAGGTGGGCTTCGCAGCGCTCTTCATCTCAGCGGGAGTGAAGAGTGAGAGGGTGGGGGGAGCGCAGCATAGAGAAGATGGTCCTGTAAAATGTCTCTCTTTGTTCTGCTTTAACACCTCCAAAGATACAAAAGTGCTTGTAAGTGCCAGCAATACAAAAAAACACAGATGTATTTTGCCGGATAATTAAATTGCTTCATAGTAGGAGGCCGACAGAGTTTTGAAACTGAAGCATTTGTTGTTTCTTTTACTTCACATGAAAAACGATTATCTGACTTCATATAATAAAATAGATGTATTTTTTCCCTCTAATATAATTTCAATCAGCTATTAATGTAATAAGCCACGATTGTCCCTTTTCCCTTTAGAGTGTTTTGTCTTGCTTAAACACTGATAAAAATAAAAGTATTAAGATATTTCAACAAGCATAAAAAGTGTACACATATACAATTGCAAATAAGTTAAACATTTATGAATAAATGTCATATCTTTACCCTACAGTTAAAGCATACTGATATCACTTTAATGTACATTTTGTAAGCATGTTGCATAGCTGTTCTTGTTGAGTGTAAAACTTTTATGTTGCTGCTGTTTTATTTGTAGTAATGCAAACAAGCCTATTCCAGAATGCACAAGAGAATGGCTGCTAATCAAAAACAAGGGAGACTCAATTAAATATTAATAACTGATTATATTGTAGTCAGTTCTTTTTTTCTGAGAGCTTTTTGTTTTTCTAGGAAATTAGAATTTTGTTGAATATTAAAAGAGAACCGACATTTCAAGATAAGATGTAATTAGCTTTTTTTCGGCAAACTATTTTGTCAGTTAAAAACATTCAGCAAGTTTGTTTTTTCCTCTTTCCCATAACATGTCCCTCATATTTGATAATTATATTTTTAATGTTTGGAAATATTAGGATTCTACATGTTGTATGTGCCCAAATATACAATAAAACACTAATTGTACAAACAACATTATAATTTAAAGTGATTGTTTTCTAGAAACACATTTTTAACAATAATAAAATGAAGAAATATTTATAATAATATCAATATTAAAATGTACTATTTATGTAGATACCACAATATATATCATTAGTGTGTTTGTCGCAGTGATTGATCAAAAAGGGACAGTAAAAATACTTACAGACATTTTTTTTTAAAAATATATTGTTATTTTAAATCTTTAAAAAAAAGTTTTCAAGACATATTAAGCTGTGACAAGCTGATACAAACAATTATTAAGCACCAATAAAAAATGAGCAAGAAATCAGCTTATTTCTTATAATATTATTTCTGAAGGATTATATGACATTGAAGACTGGAGTAATGATGCAAAACATTCACAGGATTAAATTACATATACTCATATAAAAAAGTGCCATTTCAAATTGTACTAATATTTCACAGTATTACTGTTTTTCTATGTAATGCATTTGTAAATACACCCATTTACATAAATATATAGTAAAACACTCTGAATTAATCGTGCCTACATACACATTTGTAATTAATTCATTCCCTGTATTCATAGTAGTGAGTAAACAGAACCATAAAACTAAGTATGTCATCTTACATATTAGACATGGTGTCAAAGAAACTGCTTGTCTGCACGTTTAAGTCCGCTTAGCAAACTTGTTGACACTTAGTTTGCTTCAACTTCAAAAGGCATTAAAAGTTGTGCGGGTGACTTACCAGATTTTTACGATACCAGACGAGGGCTGCAGAACTGCATTAGGGAAATTTACAGTCCTAAAGACATTAGAAAATTCATGGCATGGAACCTTGTGATAAATAAAACCGTGATCCAGGTAAACAGCCCTAAACTGACGGCATGCCACTGAAGACAGAAGTGAGCAGTCACCAAGAATCCCTGATAACACCTCATAGATGGCAAAATGTCCTTCATAAATGTCCTCCCTTGTACTATTCAGAGTGTCAAAGAAATATATAGCAATGATACTCAGGGCTCACATGTATTTGTAAACAGCGTCTTTCTATCTAATGTATGCCATTAAAAAACTCTCGGAGGAAGTGATGTTTATAAGCTTTATTTATTATCATTTTACTCAAGAACCAACGCTGAACTCATTTAAAACGGCCACCTTATCGATTCCAACTGTGCTGTGACCTGATTCACCGGTCACTCCGGTTTCACTACATGGCTAAGGAAGTTATTTGACTAGCCATTTACATCGCTCTCATTAAAGCAGTGCGGTGAAATTGAATCCCGCTTTCATGCCTTTGTCTGACCTGTGAGGGTGGACTGACGCTGAAAAATGCTTGGTAATGGAGAATAATTAAGTGCAGTCCCTCCTTCTGTGAGGGAAATGAAGTGTACAGTATTGAACCGTGTTGATGGCGGAATAGCTCCGACCGATTGATTAGGGTGAGAACTTAGTTTAATGCCCTTGGAAAGTGCAGCAGGTAATCCATTGAGTTATTAATCTGCGAAGGGTCAGAGAGTTCGGAGCCAAAATGGCAGATCTCTTGGGAAATCCCATTATGGCAGGAGTGTTAGTCCCCACCTGTGTCACCGGGCGGTGAAAGGATTTCAGGCCTAATACGTTGTAACCCATTTCTCCCCTGACCTCGGGTATTATGCCGTTTGACCCCGAGTGCGATAGAGGGGAATTGGCCTGAGATTTGTTTCCTAATGGAATTCATTTTAGGGTTACTTATCGGCTGTTGAAACAGAGTAAGGATACAAGCGCACAGGTGATTGTCGTGGCCTGCATGTCACAAGAAACGGTTTGCTACATCATGACTGCAAGGAACGGGGACAGCAAAAAAGATTGTGCTTTTCGGAGCTCAAATACAACGATGACAGGAAATAATGAATGCTGTAATGGCAGAGCAAGACGCCTTTTCCTTCCTAACATTTTTTAGGTTGCTGAAAGAATTGACTTCAGCCTGACACTATTTTTGATATCATTAAAATGGTGAAGGGTCCCCAGCTGAAGCCCCACAGTCTGGCTAGTCACAAACAGAGCTATGACAAATTCATTTAAAAGGGGTGCAGGTGGCAGAGGGAGGGCTGACGATTGAGAACCGAGATCCCATGCTGCCTGATGGTGATACTCTCTGTCAGGTTAGTCCAATAATATAGTAGTAGTAGTAGTAGTAGTAGTAGTAGTGTGTGTGTGTGTGTGTGTGTGTGTGTGTGTGTGTGTGTGTGTGTGTGTTTACAGATACATACATTGACAAATAATGGTTTGTAATAGATAAATAAATAATACTGTTGTTACACAAAAACAACACCAACAATTGTAATTACTATTTTTACTATAAAGACTTTACAGTTTAATAGTATTGTAGAGATATAACTTGATTAATTTTAATAATTAAAAAGAAGATAGAAAATAGCAGTAGTACAATTAGAAGTCGTAATAGTCTAAGAAGCAATTTCAACGTACATTTTTATCAGTTTTCTAAAAAAATAAAAGCTAAAACTAAAAATTTAATTAAATAGTCATTGCATTAAGGATGCATTAAAGTAAAATAAATTATACTTAAATTAGAAAATAAAACAATTTAATTAAAAATAAAATACAATTTTAAAAAATTATCCAATTTTAATATGCTTGTTTTTAAAGATTGCACATGCAGTTTGATGGGCAAAACAAAATCTGATCACCTGTTGCATACATTACTGACTCACAGTATATTATTCTTCACAAAAATAGATGGAATGGAATAAAGCACAACAACTGAACCACAAAAGAGGAGGTGGTCATTGGGTTTAATCACAACTGCAGAGCCAGCTGTAGAGGTGAGACACCCGTGCTTGATTGGCAATTGACATTTAGATGTGAAATAAAAAAACAAGGTCTGACAACTGCCAGTCTAATGTGAGGTATTGAAGCCACAGTCAAGTACAAGTTCAAGTCCAGACCAAACAGCCTCAATATAAAGCAAAAGTATTTAAACGTTTGGAACAACCTCAACAACAGTATGAGCATATGCCAAACATGAGCTAACCAAAATGGCAAAAATAATCACTGCAAGTCTAAGTTCACAAACAGCAACAGATGACCACTTAAAAGAATAGGTGCTAAATGCCACAAATGTCCAGCCTCATCATTTACTACAGAATTGCATCAGCACCTCTATGACACTATCACAACAAAATCTGCATGTCAACAGCTTCACAAAGCAAAAAATTGTTGGCAGTACAGCTACTGGTAAACCACTTGGACAAAACATGGACCAACTGTTAAACATTGTGGGTATCTGTAATGGTATGGGTTGCAACCTCAAGGGAACCATTAGGTCTAGCGATTACGCTGCACAGTTGTGTAACGGCCAAAGAATATGAAGCCAATTTACAAGAGCAGGTCCATTCAGTAGCCAAAATGCTTCTCCATTATGATTTCTGGGATTGCAGGGTGATAATCTTGACACACA
>CAIGQW010055024.1:14683732-14693807 GCA_903798125.1 Danio choprae | reverse complement strand
TGTGTGTGTGTGTGTGTGTGTGTGTGTGTGTGTGTGTGTTTGTGTGTATGAATTTGTATGGATGTTTCCCAGTACTGGGTTGCGGGTGGAAGGGCATCCTCTGCATACAATATATGCTGGAATAGTTGGCAGTTCATTCCGCTGTGGCAACCCATGATGAATAAAGGGACTAAGCCGAAGGAAAATGAATGAATTAAATTTTGGCAAGCAGTTACCTTAAAAAAATTGAGTAACTCCAATGAATCATTTATTTAGTGTGATGTAAGTTGAGATGACTAGAAAAGATCAATTGATTCAACTAAAACAATTAAGGCAGTAAGAATTGTTTTCACATATGGAGACAGATTTGTGATTTACAAATGATTTACTACAGTTTTTACAAAAATACCTTATTTTGCAAACATGGAAGTCTACATCAATACATGCTCTTCCATGTAATCATAATTTGCATAAGAAGGAATAAAATCAGTAGTTGGTTTAATGCTTCTAGAGTTGATTTCATGGTAAACTGCAGCAGATGTGTATATATACAGATATGTTTTTGTAGTTTTGCCAAATGTTTGCAGAGGCAGGTCTTTCTAATGAGCCTAGGTAGCAATAAAATGAGAAAGAAATAAAGCAATTAAGCGGCATTTTGTAACAAAATACTAAGTTGTTATTGCAAAAGCTATACTATTTTTAAAACGTTTGAAATGCCGAATAAAGTAGTTAAGTCATAAGCTGCACCGCAGTACTGATTTTGGGCAGTTTCCTCTGTCTAAGCATGTCTCTGTATAGCACTTCACAAAGCCATTTTCACACTGAGCCCAGTGCTGCCCTGTTCTCCAGCGGAGGTCAACAGCCACACCCACCTGTATCTTAGCATCACATCTCAGCCCAGCAACAGGCCAACTTCATCCTTCTCGAAAACCCAGCAGCCCCCAGGCTTTCTCTCTCTGTCCGTCTCTATTTTCTTACTCTTTACATCTCCCTCGGAGAGAAGCTAAATGTGTCAGGAAACAAGCGGAATACAAATCAAGCAGAGACCGAGATATAGAAACAGGACGACATAGTAACAGACAGACAGAAAAAAACAGCTAAAAAACAGGGGTGGGAAATTGAATGAGAAATGGGACTGATGTGCAGGTGGAAAAGAAGGATAATAGAAGAGAGATGGGGTTGAGGGAGCGGAGGCCAGAGCTGATATCCTCCAGTGCAGTCAGCAAGCAAACAGACAGGACAGACATTAACACCTGGTAGGCTGCAGCTTTACTAAAGCCTCTTAGCAAAGCGTGTGTGTTTAGCTTCCAGAATATTTCCAGTGCATCTGCATAACAGAGGGGCTCACCCCCAAACGAAAAACCAACCCTGCCAAGGTGAGGTAGGCCTTGGGCCAGGCTATGTCATTACAGCCTGTTAAGTGTTAGTTTGGTGGAGAAAGCAGGTAATTATCTCATTGCCACACCACTGCTGACTGGAACAAAGAAAACACACATTGTGGTTAAAGTCAATATAATGTCACCCACAGCCAATTTCACACCATAATGTGACTTACTTCTGAGTGAAACTTCATATTCAACATCAAAATTCCATCTCTTGATACATGGATTTCTGGGTTAAGTTTGACTTTAAACATCACCTTCAGTCACCTAAGATTATATAGTAATAGTGATTTGTTTATTGTTTTGAAAGCAAGATGTTATTTGGGAGATGAACCAAGTTATTAGACTTTTTTTAGACTGATTTTAAAAGTTGTTTTAAATCTTGAATCACTGGCACTAATAAATCATGCACAATAAGTCTCGGAGTGTGTTTTGAGAAAGCAAAAAGGGTCCATTTTGATTTCATGCTGACTTTATGGTCCAAAAACATCCTCACATCTCAAAGGGATGAGAGGGAAAAAAGCAAGAAGGCCACAACAAATTAGTATGCAAAGCAGAGAAAATCTTGTTTCAACTATTAAAAAGTTAGCTATTGAAAATGAATGAATGTCAACGGGGGAGAGAAAATTAAAAATTCAGTAATACAGTATCCTCACCAGTTATCATTCTAAATGTGTAGAAATGCTTTCATATAAGCTTGATGCAAATATTTTCCACTTTGTATAAGATGACGACGGTATATCCACATTAAAATAATAAATATTTCGATTTCATGTTCAATCAATTCATACAAATCCTCACATGTGGCCAGAGATAAATCATCTAAGAATGAACTGCCACAGGTTTTCTTCCACATCAAAATGGGACGATTAAACCCTGTCTGACACCACGTACAAAGAAATTCATCTCTGACATCAAATCAGTATGCAAAACAGAAGGAAACTTGTTTTCGCCAAATTCAAAACAAACTTCAATGTTAATCTAAATGTCTGATGAAGAGATTATCTCTGATAAACCATGCATTATGCTGTAAATCCATCACTGAATAATGAAAGTTGCACTCACCAGCACAAACTTTCACATCACAGACACAGGCACATTACTCATACTGTGACGAATTGCTTTGTGTTTCCTTCCCAAGTCTTTGGTCTGGTTTCCCCCCACCCTTTTCGCACTTTTTTGAAGAAAAGAGAAAAGCATCAAAGGACAGCAAGCGGTCGACTCCAGCACAGAGAAGCTCAGACTGGCGGCCATAGATACAGCTAAGGTTAATAGATTGTGGATTTACCAAAATGAAAAGAATATCATATTTACAGGCTACAGCTGTTTGCCCAGCGCTCAACAAAGGTCTAAATGGGAGCGTCACCGCTGTGCCGACAGTGTTCAGAACGCAGTGTGTGTGCAAGAAGTAGGGGGTGATGTGGTAGACACATCTGTGACTGGGTGACCGTGCAGAGCAAGGCACATAAATAGCCTGTATTAAAGACTCCAGAGGGAGAGGCGGCGGCTCTCCCGGTCTTCAGCAGAAAGCTAAAAATGATCATTACAATCATTAAAGTGAATTGACAGGCGGCCACAGAGAGAGGAAGGCACTGAATTCCATCCAGCATCTCTGGGATTAGACTGGCGCAGAGTCCTTGTCAGTAATTCTTCAAGACAAATAGCATGGCTCCCCAGACACCACCCCCTGCAAGTCGGCAGGCAGGCTGCACTAATTAGCAGGGGAGGTGTGAAGGAGAAATCATTACTTTATCCACACAGAGCTCACCCCACAGTCCCTCGTTCAACATGGCAGCGGGGGAACGTACGGGAGCAGAGAAGGTGAGAGCGGGAAGTCAAAATGGAGGGTAAATAGCACTAGAAGACTCTCGGCAGATGGGTGGAGCAGGAGGAAGTGTGGTGGAGAATGAACGAAGATGGTGGAGCTTTGTGCCTTGTAATTGCAGATGGATGGCAGAAAGCTGTGGGACATGGCAGGCAATTAAAAACATATTTCTATTTATCTGTCCCCCGAAACTTCAATTTCTGAGTTAAATAGAAGCAAGGCTTTTTGAAGCACCTACAATTACCATTACCTTTAGCTTTGGTCAGTTAAAATAATGTATAAATGCATTTGCCTTCTGGTTACATTACTTTGCCCAGCAGTATGACCTAATGTCCAAAGTCTACACTAATTTCCTTTTCAAAATGATAAATTATGAGAGTACTGTACGTGCAATTCCTAGTTTTTGTGACCATGCATATAATGTCATCACAGCTCGAACAAGCGATTTGACTCGTTTTTGTACTGCTTCTTTAATCCACAAGGTAAGAAGCCAAGTCATTGTTCGACAATCGGATAACTAACAGTAAAGATTAACAAAATCAACTGCAAACTACCGACAAAAGATGCCTGCATTTATAAACATTTATGAACTCTGTTTAAAATGAGTACAAATTTATTTTTGTTGGTCAGAAGAGAAAAAGGATAGCCACTGGATAAGAATGAATCTGTTCAGCCTGGAGGCATATGCATTACATTCTAAAGTACTTTGAAACGCTGTGCATTCATTGTGCATGCATGTAGGCTTAAAGTCAGCATACAATGGAAGTTAAGATCACCTTTTTTTTCCTCTTTTTCCTTTTTTCACCCACTTTCCTCTACCTGAAATGATACTGAAATGAGACAAAATTGTATGGCGGTGCATGAATTTGTGGTTTGGGAGCCAATTGGATTGTAACAAAACAGAACAGAAACGAGACAGCCCCTCCAAAAAGGCATTCCATGTGACCTGAAGTGAAGAAAAGTCGTTTCAAGGGGAGAGAGAAGGTTATAATATTTGATAAAAGATTCTGAGGGCAAATTCACTTTCACAAAATAATGAAGTGCACACATACATATTTTAAAACAAGAACTACTGTATGCATATAAAATATGGACAGTAAATGTTGATTTCATTCCAAATTTAAATGTTTTTTTTTTTGATCAATGGGTTTTAATAAAATCTTATGACAACTATTTAAAAAGTACTACTGAAAATGACTGTCAAGAAAAAAAAAATAGCTTGAACGTTAGAGTCTACTAAAAAGTATCTTATTCTCACAACACTGAAGTCAAAATGGAGGGTAAACATGGCTAGAAAACACTGAGTAGAAGGTAAAGGCGAGACAAAGGCTGAAGGAGGATGACCGAAGATGGTGTAGCTTAGTGCCTGGTAATTGCAGATTGATGGCAGAAGCCTGTGGGACGTGCCAGGCACTTTTTTGCATACCAGAACCCTTTCTCTCTTCCCCAGCGCTGGGCTTTGTCCCCAGCAGTATGATTCATGAGACTGTTGCTTTTCTCCTGACCCTGGCAGCCCTGCAGCACAAACCATCAGGTACAACTCAAAACAGTTGCACCCTTCAAGATTAATGAGCGAACCCAGTACAGGGCGGAGATGTGGTGCTCTCGCTCTCTCTCCTCCGCTATCACATACAAACACACTCCCTCCCTCTCTCTTCAAAGCCCGCTTTCATCTTTAAGTGAGAGAGGCCAACCATGCAACCCACACAAGCTCATCAGGGTCATAGCTTTATGCAGCGAGACACTGATCAACAAGAAAGAGACAAAAAAAGAGGAGGTGGAGGAGAGCAGGAAGAAAAAAAAATGTGTTGGTGTTGATTTACCTAAATGCTTGCCATTCATGTCTGGACACAAATCCCTGCAGGCATACACGGAGAGCCTACATGCTAACCAAACAGGATTTAGCCTCGGTGCTCTCACTGAGTGGAGACGATCTCCGTGCACCTCAACTGCCACAGCTCTCAGAGCATGTTAAATATTTCAGTGAAGCTCAGATTGCGTGCAGGTTTTTAAATGTGTGATCTTTATTTCATGGGGACAGAATGCCTTAAAACCCCTACAAGCAGCCCTGTTGCATTCCCGCCATTCACTGCACTTAGGCTAAGCGGCACTTAAGAACACAACACATTCGAGCTGCGCACCCCTGCAGCTGTACTATATCTTAACTTTTCTTGAACGCTACTAAGGCGAACAACAAATCAAAGATTGCAGTATAGAGCGCATTATAAACTTCATGATTGCAGTTTTCAGAACAGCATCTTGTCTTGGGTTTTGTTCACACTTCTCTTGGCATGTTTGGTCCGGACAAATTTAATCCTATGTCTATTCACACTAGGGGAGTCTGTTAGTTTACTTGCTTTAATTTGGACCAAACTTGGTGTGGTTCGCTTTCACACCACCTATTCAGCTGGGTCTCTGTCTATACGTTTAGTGCACACCAGAGTGTGATTGCTGTATTCACATTTGACCAAAAGATCTGATTAGATTGAGTTAGATTCAATCTACCCAAGAACAACTAATTTACACTTCTGCATCAAGTGTGCGCAGTAGGTCTGGTGTTGCCTTAGCAAAGTCGACTACCCTTCACCATATCCTGACGGGGACCCTGACATGCACCTTTCCAAAAATGTAACTACACATTGCGGTGACACGTAGCGTAAGAGCTGTGACTGGTCTTGCTAGTGTTTAACAAGTCTCAAATCCCATGGAGGAGCTCCAGATGGATACTTTTGTTTTGTGTTTACTGCATGATTAAAGTTGTTGCACTTCTGCCAGTTCCTGCCTCTTTCTTCTTAAAATAAGCATGAGTTTGAGCTACCTCTACAGTATTTACAGGTTTCCGGTGTAAACGCAAAACACCCACGAAGAAACTCAACCCAGAAAAACATAGAAATCCACTGCCTGCTAACGTTTCGGAAGTGTTATTGTCAGGGCAACACAAACAGAATGCAAAAGTATAAATGCATGGCTTGCAAGGTATGTGATGTGGGGTATGGCAATCAATTGATGCAGATGTATAAATCAGGCTTTATTCACATTGTCATTTTTAGACTAAACCTAAAGACACAAAAGGCCTTCATGATGTTTTGCTAGTGAGCTTAATGAATGTCCAAAACAACACAGCCAATAACATCCTAAATGTGTTTGTTGTATTTGCAATGTTATTATTATCATTTGAGAACTTGTGAAGAGCTTATGAAACGTGTAGAGTGAAAACAGCACCAGGAAATCTTTCATCACACAAACCATCCTTTTTATGATCACATATTGGTGACCTCATGTCCAGGATTGGTTCATTTAGATGTCTTTGTTCTATCTTGCATTCATATTACAGTCAAGCCACATCAGAGTTCATTTGTAAGCAGACCTAGATCCACCTTCCTAGTAATAACATCTGCTTGTTTGTACGGCAGTGTTCACACTTATTCAGATGAACTGCATCTGAACTGAACAGAGCAATCACACCAGAGTCTCTTTTAATCAAACAAAATCTACCAAGTGCAAACACACATCTTAAAGATCAATATATGTTCTCATAAGCTGTTTCTACTGAAGTTGCCGTTTTATTTATGCAGAAAAATGCAATACAGGAAAACCACCTAAAAAATGCTGTTCAGGACAATCATCTGAGTTCATCACCTAAGACAATCATCTGAATTATTCAGTCACATAACTTTCAGGCAGACATTTTGCTGCATATTTTTGCTGTATATTTTTCTATCTTGAATCATTAATATCTATACTCCTAATAAAAAAGAATTATATATTTATACATGCGGCCTCACAGTGGCGCAGTGGGTAGCACGTTCGCCTCACAGCAAGAAGGTCGCTGATCGCTGGTTCGAGCCTCGGCTGGGTCAGTTGGCCTTTCTGTGTGGAGTTTGCATGTTCTCCCTGTGTTGGCGTGGGTTTCCTCCGGGTGCTCCGGTTTCCCCCACAAGTCCAAAGACATGCGGTACAGGTGAATTGGGTAAGCTAAAATTGTCCATAGTGTATGAGTGTGAATGGGTGTGTATGGATGTTTCCCAGAGATGGGTTGCAGCTGGAAGGGCATCCGCTGTGTAAAACATATGCTGGATAAGTTGGCGGTTCATTCCGCTGTGGTGACCCCAGATTAATAAAGGGACTAAGCCGAAATGAAAATGAATGAATGAATGAATTTATACATGCACACGTTCACATAAATTAAACTTTTTTCCCCTGAAAATCCAGAATCTACAAAAGCAAATGTAATTCTGCTATTTATGAATTTTTTAAGAACTATAAATAATAATGATAAATATGCAAGGTTTTTTTTTAAAGCTCAATTTAATATATTTTTCATTGCCATTTATGCAACACATATCACATTACTCACTCCCTTTAAAGTCTAAAAATTATTCATTGTTTTCATAAAAAATTCATAATAATAAAATAAACCGATTAATGAACATTAGTAACATTAGTATCTAGCAATCCAAACTAAATATTTCCCTCTTTGTAAACAGGCTATGCAAATCAAACATTATATATTTTTTCTGCCTATTGAACAATCTATCAACTTGTCATCCCTCTGCTGCCCCTCAATACACATGACGAACACTGATAGCATGGACCACACGCGGAACTCGACCATACTGGCCTGAGTTTGGCAGCTGTGTGCTCAGGAGAAAGCACAGTGTGTTATCTGTCCAAAAAGAGGCCTTTCAGCATGTATTCATAAAGGTTCTGTAATGGCATCCTTCGGGAGAACTATTCTCTCCATAGAGCCCAAGAATGAAAGAGAGGAAAGAAGAGAGAGAGGAGGGAGCGATGACTTCATCATGAGCAGAATAGAAATGATGCCCCATTGGGGTCTATTAGGGAGTCTTTACATACAATAGAGGACAGTGGGACTGTGAGGTAGGAGATGCAGTAAATCCCTGGCTTAGTGTTACTAGGGGATCAGTAATGAGAAGCGTCCCGCATGCAAGTCTGATATCTGGATCTCACTTTTTAAAAAATAAATAAATAAATTGAGCACTTAAAGTTAAATAATAATAAAATAAAAAAGCAATAAAAAGTAGGCTTACCCTAACTTGGCCATAGAAAGACAACTAGCGCAATGAACCCAAAGGATAGATTAAAATGATGCAAAACATCCCAAACTGGTGCAATGTAAATTCAGTGTAACAGCTGTGATTATTCAAGGAGGGAGTCCACCACTATTAAAAACCCAGCTACTGAAAACAAATGAAAGCACATCAGAAAAGTAGTAAGTTTGAGAGAGAAGAAAGCTCTTTGCCTAATTGTGCAAATCGCTCTGGCACAATTTCATGCAAATGTTTTTCCCATTTGCACAACAACATCTCCATGTATATCTCCATGTGTATTGCTTTTTAATCAGAACAATCCATCTGGCATGGAACAGCAGACGTGCATTTTCTATGTGGCAAAAAAATAAATAAAATGTACAAAATATTAATACAAATAAATAAATAAAAACTGAGCATTATCAACACTGTTTTGGGTGCCTGAAAATGCTAAACTAAAACTTGTTTCATAGTGATTTACAAAACAAAAAAAAACACAACCCCATTGTTGAATCTATGTAAATTAAGATGCATATTTCTGAACAATTTCACATTTGTAAGGTTTACAAAGTTTACTTTTTGGCCTGGTATGCATAACACGGCATTTTAAGTCAATTCACAGGACTCTGAGAACATCTGTAAACAAAAAACAAAACAATTTGTACTACATTTCTGTGTAAATGTACTCTGAGATCCAAAAACTGAAATTGTACAAGTGAATTTGATCATGATAAAGGCAAAATAAAAGTCAAAAGTCACATTAAAGAGTCTTCATTGCTATGATTGGCAAATTACCCAGTATTATTTGTTCTGCAAGTGAACAGACATGGATCAAACTCTCTTATAATGTGACTTTAATATATTTGATGAGACTTTGATGTGAGAAATGAAGAGAAGAGACTCCACTAACAGTGTTTAACAGGCTCAAAATCTTCATTAAGTATTCGCACCTTACACTGGTTCCAGATTCAGGCGTCAACGTCTGCGAGGTGAAGGAGAGCTGTTCTCTCTATGCTGCTCATTAAAACTAGATTGAAATAGTGCCATTTTCACTTATAGGCTTAATTGTCTGCTTATGTAGCTGGGCCAGATGACAGCGAGGGTGTCAGAGCCAAAGGACATGTTCAGTCCATTCAGACTATTGCCAGATCTCATCACTTATCCTACGTGATTCATACACAGCATGCTGAGCTGGCCTACAGACAGCTTCAATGAGCTCTCTCATCAATTATGAGGAGTGAGGTCATAAATCAGTGCCACATTAATCATCAATCAGCGCCGGCACCCTGAACGAGACCTGAAGTACACCGGTCTGTCTTTCATGTTCAGTCGAGTGCTCAACTGCGCTTGTTCGTGTCTCACGAGAAGGACGAGGACAAGACAACTCCACATACCTGCCTCTGGGTCCTCAAAGAGATAAAACAGCTTCAGATCATCTGGAGTACCATCAAGGGCATCATGCACTCATGCTTTGAATGGTG
This sequence comes from Danio choprae, assembly GCA_903798125.1. Taxonomy (NCBI): domain Eukaryota; kingdom Metazoa; phylum Chordata; class Actinopteri; order Cypriniformes; family Danionidae; genus Danio; species Danio choprae. The sequence continues at coordinate 14,684,089 of CAIGQW010055024.1, read as the reverse complement.
TTCTTGACTCTCGTGGTGTCCTAGTTGGATAAAAACATGACCAAAAGAACAAAAAAAAAACATTTTATTCACTTTGTTGTTCTTCATATACATCTAAAAAGGCACAGTCTTGTGCTACAACCATTATTTGTGACCTTGGACTACTTAACCAATCATGAGTGTGAATTTTTGGAAAGTGACATTTACACATCATATGGAAGGTGAATAAATAAGCTGTCCATTGATGTATGGTTTGTTAAGATAGGATCATATTTGGCTAAGACACAATTATATCCTATAAAATGAAAAAATTGTGTTTAAAGCTGTTCAAATTAAGTCCTTAGCAATGCACATTTCTAAACAAAAACTGAGTTCATA
>CAIGQW010055024.1:14656723-14683332 GCA_903798125.1 Danio choprae | reverse complement strand
GGCATTATTACACGGCTTTCTGAAATATGTTAATCTGATGTAGGGCTGTACAATATATCATTTCAGCATCAAAATCCCAATGTGCACATTCACAATAGTCACATCGCAGGATATGCAATGTTGAGTCTAAAATATTTTTGAGAATTTGTCTTGTCTCTAGTCCAAATTTTTTTTAAACTTGTTTTAAGTTGAACTTACTTCTGAAAGTTTTTTTTTTTTTTGTTATTTGGACTAGAAACGAGACAAAAACTCTAAGAAAAGCATTTTTGTTTGTATTGTGATTATTCAATTTATGTACCTGAATACTATTAGACTCTACAGAACAACATTAAATGGAACTATTCAAATCATCTGGTATAAAGCATCTGGTGTATTCGTATCGCAATATATATCGCAGAACAATAAAATACCACAATATCAGATTTATCCAATATCACAAAGCCCTAATCTGATAGTCATCTAGGTAACTGAAGTCAGTGCTTTACACTTTTTACATTTCTTATTCTTCACAGAAGCTTTGCATTTTAAGAGTTAATAAAATATTAAAAGCCAAATCAATATTCAGGGTTGCCAACTCTCAAGCATTTGGCATGGGACACACAATTTCAGGTCTTGCCCAAGTAAATCTCACAGCAAATTAAAATGTCCAAGTCAAAAATTGGTATTGAAGACCTGCGGCAACCATATTAGGAATAATAAATAGATGCAGGGTCATTGGTTGCTTTGGTATATTGCAGTGGTCCAGCAGTTTACATTCATCACTCGATTTCATAAATGTACATGAAACACATTTTTTTCATTGTGATTTTTTTTTTCACACAGCATTTTACTTGAGCTTCTGGCTAGTACATATCTCATTCCCTTTGAAAATGGGGGTGAGGGATATCATGGATTTCATGTCATCATGGTAATTTATAGAAAAGTTTATATGTAATATTATTCAAAAGCATACAGTATACTCAAATAATATAACAGTGAGTATTGTATATAGCCGAGAAAGAAACATGCTACAAATGTGAGCCACCAGTGCTCAAAGGTTTGCAGCCTCTACATACAGACCATTCAACAAAACATTTAAGATATTTCATAAGAAAAAAAAGTATGTTTTATTTTCCTTAAAACAACAACAACAACAACAACAACAATAATTTCATATTTACACTGTTTTCCTAAATGTTACTATTAAATTAATTAACTACTTTCTGGCAACCCTAAATAGCTTAAGGGTGCTTTCACACTTGGTAAAAACGTTCAGAACATCACGCGATGTCTGCAGAAGTTGTTTTTGGTGGAGACAAGCATACATTATCACTGTTTACACTGGGTCAGTCCCGCTTGTCATCTATGTAGGTGATACAAAGACATAGACACCGGAATGAACGTTATGAAAACTAAAGTTTGTTGTACAGTTGGCGGTTCACTTCTGTTATTTGGTACGATTGCATTCATATCGAAGTGAACCGTACCCCAGACCACCTCTTTCAGGCGGACTCGGGTACGGTTCGTGGGTGCGCACCCGAGTTCAGAAGACAAGCGTTCACAAAAGCTAAACGTACCGTACTCTGACGTCAAACGAACCCGTGTGCAGACCAAAAGTGCTAGCGTGAAAGCACCACAAGTCAAGTAATACGTGAAGCCAAACTAATAGTTTGTTTAAAATTATTCAGTTAGGTCATCCGAGGATAGCTAATTAATTTATTGTTTGATGCTAAAATCTTTACCCGAGAAGGTTTTGCTGGTGCTCCTGTCGATTTTGGCAGGGCAAACCTCAGACTGCCACCCAGCGTTTCACTCATAGTCAAAATACTTTTAAGAATGATTCCATAACTTGACATACAAGAAAAAGCGTCCTGCTCAGGATACATATTTTAGCATCCAGTGTAATTTCATAGCTAAGAATGAAGTTATTCATTTACGCTACGACGATCAGGCGTTTCCTCACGCAGAAACAAAACTGTTGTAACAGTTAACATTCCTGTCAGCTGACATCACACGTCTTGATTAAATAAAATATCACCACAGCAACGATAAAACTAAATAAACCCTTCACAAACCTGGATTCAGTAAAGAAATTTACCAATTCGACTGTCAGCTGAAAAAAACATACGAAAAGCGCGTGGGAGAGTGAAGCATTTACTCAAGCTGGCGGTTCATGAAAGTTTCAGGACAAACAAAACCCAATGACCAGAGCCTATGACAGAACCACACTACACCCAAATCGGAAGTGAAGCAAACCACATATGGTTAATGACGCTTTATCAGTATATTGCGTATCCCAAGAATAATATGATTTCCCTTTCTTCTATCAGACAAATAACTAATTGACCTTGATTTATATGTATATTTACAATATTAACAACACGAAGTACTAAAAATACATGATTATATTTTAAACGATCTTACTTATTATAGTTTTTGATTTATTCATATAGATTGTGATTGTTTCGTAGGCTAACAAATATTTGATTTAAAGATTTACTTAAATAACCATTAAACATGGAAACGTGCATACTAATCGGATAAAAAAAGATTTCATCGAAAATAAACTTACTTAATACTTACCATGTACAATGATACAATCATAAGCAGATATAATCAAATAACAGATACTGTATATAATAGGAAAGAAATAGCATACCCACGACCTCACACACGTTTCATGAATACAAGATACAGGCCGGAAGTGAACCTTATGATGGGTTAGTCAAGGTTTTGTAGATGTAATTCCAACTATGAATGAAAAATAAAATATAAATTGGTCTCTGCTGTTTTTCATTCTGAGGAAAAAAGGCTTTTTAACAGGGAAATGTCAACTTTTTAGCCAGTTTAACGAGTTTCATTATTGTGCTCCATTACAAAATGACCAAAAATAATACAATTGCACCACTTAATAGTTTTTAGAAAAAGTCTAAAACGTACAATGTTTCAAAATAACATAGTATAATCCAACAAACAATACATTAAGCTAATAGAATTAAAACAGTGCATTAAAATAAGAGTAATACTGTACTTTAAAAACATAAAATGGCTTTATCGTTGACCAATAACAACAAACTGTCTGCAGAAAAGTAGCCTACCAAAAAAACTATTAAAATAAAGGATGACAACAGTGCAAAATGCCACTAATAAATGTTGTAAGACATGCACACAATCAGTATTTTTAACATAAATGTTTGAATTATAAGAAAACAATGTATTCCTTGACATGTTTGTCTGTCTAGTTTGAGCATCAACTTCATTATAAGGGACTAAATCAGTTCTGCAAGTAGCATTTAAAATCCTCATTCTGAACAGGCATGATGCTTCTGATTACCATGTGTGAGTACATTCACTTCCTGGTGATAAATGTTTGCATAAGTGTTGCTGTTTGTGTATGTATGTTTGTCTGTGAGAGATAGACTGCTTGCGTGTCGGTGCCTTTGCGAGTAGGTGTTGTGGTTGTCCCAGGTCCAACTCACTGCATGGTGTTTATATTTGCCTGTGTGGTCGGCATCTGTGTGTTCGGAAAGGGTATTTTGTATGTGTTATGAAGAGATACATATCAGAGCATGTGTCCTTTTTTTTATGGATCACTGTGTCATCTTCGGCTCAAGGTCTTTTTGATTGGAGCACTACGTGTAGGAGTTCCCATTCATTCTTCTTTTATTTCTGCCGGAGAAAAAATTATATGTTTTTTCAGTTCATCACCTCACAATTTTCTGCTACAGAAAACCTCCTATTAAAACATTTTCCCTTCAGTACATTCTCCACATTTGCACAAATTCTTTTTTTTAATAAGAAAAAGACACTAAAAGCTAAGTCTGACTAAATTAAAGCAGTTACGCAAACAACCGCTCTCACACCTCCATGAATGGAACGAGTGCATAACTGGGGTGAAATCTAAATATAAATCAATTCAACTGTGTGCCAGCACAAACTGGTTTCACGTTCACTCCAAAAATTACTATTGCTGCTTGTTCAAATTACTTATTTAATACTGAAGTTGAATCAACACAATTCTTAAGATTTTTTTTGGGGGGGGATAGTGTGAAACCCTGCATGTTTTACAGGATTCTTTTGGTTATATATTTTTCACACTTAACTAGAACTATTATGACAGAATAAACATACAAGTACCTGTATCTGTAGCAGAAAATATAGATGCTCTCAAAGCAGGAAGATTTGAGAACATGTGTGACCCTGAACAACAAAACCAATCATAAATGTCTTCTTTTTTTAATTGAGATTTATGTATCATCTGAAAGCTGATAAATAAATAAGCTTTCCATTGATGTATGGTTTGTTAGGAAAGGATACTATTTGATGGAAATACAACTATTTGAACATCTAGAATCTGAGGGTTCAAAAAAATCCAAACACTGAGAAAATAGCATTTACATTTTACTAAATTAAGTGCTTATCGATCCATATTAATAATCAAAAAATGAGTTTAGAAATATTTAGGAAAGGGCGTCACGGTGGCGCAGTGGGTAGCACAATCGCCTCACAGCAAGAAGGTCGCTGGTTCGAGCCCTGGCTGGGTCAGTTGGCATTCATGTGTGGAGTTTGCATGTTTTCCCCGTGTTGGTGTGGGTTTCGTCCGGGTGCTCTGGTTTCCCCCACAAGTCCAAAGACATGTTCTGTAGGTGAATTCGGAAAGCTAAATTGTCCATAGTGTATGGACACAATTCCAAAGACATGCACTATAGGTGAATTGGGAAAGCTAAATTGTCCATAGTTTGCATTGGTTTCCTCTGGGTGCTCCGGTTTCCCCCCCAAGTCCAAAGACATGCACTATAGGTGAATTTGGAAAGCTAAATTGTCCATAGTGTATGTGTGTGGATGACAGTGCATGGGTTGCAGCTGGAAGAGCATCCACAGTGTGAAACATATGCTGGATAAGTTGGCGGTTCATTCCGCTGTGGCGACCTCTGATTAATAAAGGGACTAAGCCCAAAAAGAAAATGAATGCATGAAATGTAGTCTTAATGGAACATGATGTTTACTTAATATTATAAAGATTTTGCCATAATATAAAACTCTTTATTTTAGACTGATACAATGTATTTTTAGCTACAATGTATATTTGGCTATATGTTTTGTGCTCCAGGTTCACATTTGATCTAAACATTTTTATGGGGTGGTCCAGAATGTAATTTTAAGGCTTGGTTGTGTTTATGGGGTGCAAAGCAATGTGTGCTCATGCTTCATTTGTAAAAAATCACATTATTTTTTCATATATCTTACTTTAATAACATACAGCTACTCCGCTAACATGAAAACGACTATTATAATTTCTAGTTCCTCTGAAAGCCCGCCCTCAAGAGGTTCTGATTGGTCAGGTAACATAATGTGCTGTAATTCGCAGATTGGCTCCACGTCATCAGGAAGCATTGTCTTTGCCGTTGTGTAAACACTGTCAGTAATTTTAGCTTTGCATTGAACTTTGAGCATCTTACATTCAGAGATGTTGTTTATGTCTAAACATCTACATTACACATGAACTAAAGTTTAAAAAATGATATCGTGGTGGACCACCCCTTTAATACACAAGAATTTGTGCATGCATTAGGCGTGCAACAAACCAAATAATGTTTTTTGAGTCGAGTTCAAATCCTACAAACAAAAAAGGTCAAAGCAACTACTGTAAAACTTACAATCAGATTTTCTCACTGTGGGTTTGTGGTTTAGAAATACTAAGAAATAACTTTGAAGGAAAGCAAAAATGTATCAAGGTAATCATTTATTGAAGTAGTCACCTGCCCTTTACTTTCAGCATGTACCTTCAGACCAGCACTGCAGGAATAAAGTAGCTAGCTGGGCATCCCTTGTCGAGTTCAGTTGAACAGCTGGACTGTGGAGTGTTTGGCTGGCAAAGAGAAGGGCACAGCTGGCTTTTAAGAGGAAGAGCTCCTCTTGAGCCTGTGGGAGGTCACAGCCTGCTAGGCCGCAAAGCACAGCGCGGCAGGATGCGTGTGTTAATGCAGAAGGCCTGAGCACTGTGTGCAGATGTTGTTCTGCCTCAGTGGCTGCCTCCTTGCACCTCTCTTTCTTTCTTTCTCCAATCCTGTTTTTTTTTTTTTGGTCCTGTATGGAGTTGTACTAAAGATGCACCACTCTGCCCACATCCTCATGGCAACAGGAATCAGATATTACAGCCTTCACAGTTTACCTTAAATGGGCATATACCACTGAAAACTCTACAAGGTCACAGCATTCTTGGTAATGTATGTTCACTACCTTTTTGAATGTGCCAAACGTAGCCTTTTCAGAAACATCAATTAAGTGGAGCTCTAATGACAAATAGCTTTTGACCTTTGCTGCAAAGCGCATTATGTGCAATCACTCAAACTATCCCATTTCACAGCATTTAAAACAAACCTTGATACTGATTGCACAAAAACTGTCCTTGCGTTCGCCCTTACCTCCGCTCATTCATCGACCGCAGCTTGCCTTACAAGTATGGCACTGGCGGGTCTCCATTGTGGCGATGACTCTCTGGAGTAATGAGAATAATGAGACCACATACAGACCCCATGGGTTTTGTGACGTGACACCTGAGGAGCCAACAGAAGTCATCAAACAGTGTCGTCAGCAGTGTCCTGACAGAGATGAATTGAATGAGTGCGAGTTGACTGACAGGCCACGCAGCGGGAAAGCGGGGATGCTTCTGAAGATCTCCCACTGTTGGGTGCCAGCGAATGCACCACACGACAACCTCCACAACTTTGCTTGATGTTCCACAGAAGCTAGAACCTGTACAGAAAAATCACAAGCTTCAAATGTGCAGTAACATGTTAAAATCACATGTGAAACACTTGTAAGCGAAACCCATATGATTACATTTTCACGTCTACATTTGTTCAAATGTGATCCCATGAGTTTTACATGGAAATGTTCCAAAACAACATGTTTCAGTTGTGTTCCACATATATTTAACTTTCTTTCTTTCTTTTTTTTTACAGGGAAGACAAACACCTCTCAATGTAAGATTAACTATGTGCATTACTTATGGGGAACATTATTAAACAAGTTACACAGTTAATTAAACTAATTTGGCTTCTATTTTTAATCACTTCCATTTTGTGTCAGAATGTTTATGTGTACAGTTGAACACACATTTCATACTCTATCATTCATTCATTCATTTTCTTTTCGGCTTAGTCCCCTTATTAATCTGGGGTCGCCACAGCAGAATGAACCTCCAACTTATCCAGCATATGTTTTACGCAGCGGATGCCCTTCCAGCTGCAACCCATCACTGGGAAACACACTCATACACTACGGACAATTTAGCTTACTCAATTCACCTGTACCGCATATCTTTGGAATTGTGGGGGAAACCGGAGGACCCGGAGGAAACCCACGCGAACACGGGGAGAACATGCAAACTCCACACAGAAATGCCAACTAACCCAGCCGAGGCTCGAACCAGCAACATTCTTGCTGTGAGGCGATCGTGCTACACTTTTACAGACACTTTGACGAGCACTTTAGAAAGATTAATAATGCACTGTACAGTGTCTGCGCTACCTTTCTCCAAAAGTTGTGAATGCCATGAAACGGAAGATAAGATTTTTCATTTTTTCCTATATTATGATGTACAACCACCTGAAAAAGTACAGCAGTGCATGACTTTGTCCTTTGGTAACTGATTGGATTGTTGTAAGATGGGCATTGATAACAAAATGAAAGAAGACTGACGAATGGATGAAGGCAAAGCAGAAACAAGACACGCCCTGATAGCCCCACCCTAAAGGCATTCCATGTGACCAGAAGTGAAGGAAAATTGTTTTGAGGGGGTAGAGAAGGCTATGATATTTGATTAAATACTCTGAGGATATTTTTACAAAATTAAGCTAACAATACATATTGTAAAACAAGCACTACTATATTACATGTAAAAATAAGAAGAGTACATTTTGATTTCATTTTGACTTTAAAATCTAGTTTTGGATATTCTTTAATCCGTCATGCACACCTCAACCAGGGCATCTGTTGTTCTTACCATTTTAAGTAGTTGTTCTTGCTTTTCCTCTTATACTTTTCCAACTGTGAAACAAGGGAATAATTCAGTGCTGTCTAATGGACAAACCAATTAATAAAAAGAAGAACATTTAATTGAACATTCAAAGTCCAGTGCATAGTGCTAATGATGAAATTTGTGTGATACACAATAAACACATATCCTATGTGCATCTTTGACAACTTGAAGCAGATTGTTGCTACAGCAACAAAACACAACAGTGGTTTCCACTTACCCTCAGCTAAGAACAGTGATCCTGCTTCAAGTTTGAAGACAGTGGCGGAGTTCACTATACGTAAATATCACCACAACTCAATCCAGTATAGATCACCTTTTGTATTATGGATGTGTAACTCAACAAATATGCAGCAACTATTTGAATCTATTATGACCAAACTGTTCCTTGATGAATTTCTGCAATGGAAAATTTAGTTCTGAAGGCAACCTGGGTACTAGCGAAATGTGCCTAAAGTAACTTGTGAATGTGCTGTATACATCTAAGAGCATAGCATTTTCCAGTATTGAGAATGTGCATTAATATGTTCACTTTATATATCGTGATAACATACCCTGCTGACCTTGACAACATCTTTAATTATGCTGCATGTAGCTATTAGTAAGAAAAACATCACAGATCACACCGTTCACATGAATCGTTGAACAGAACGGAAGCCCACTCGTGGTTTTCTAGCTATGATGAGTTCCATAAAGCTGACTTATTCACTGCGTGAGGTGATTTGTAAAGCACACACCTCATTATTTTTGACACTCATCGAGCTTAACAATTCACGGAAATTGCAAACAAGAAAGTACTGTTTTTGATAATATGTTTCTTTTGAAAACAAGGCAGCTTAAAGGTTACACACGTATAATTTGTTGTTGTTGTTTTCTTTTTTGTTTTTTTTTTACCCCCCATTAATTATGCATCAGCCCGAGAGGTGTGCCGTCTTGATAAGCTTCTGATTCTAGTTGTCATTCACAAATATGTTTTGTCTGCAAAACACTTTTTGCTTAAATAATTCATCAAAAGCAAGCAGAAATATTATCATTCAGGATCTACAACACTTTCTGAGCCAAGGATCGTGTCCTCGTTCTGACAATACATCCGAACCTCTGGCCTTTCAGATGCATTATTTAAACAAATTCTATTGAGTTTCCTTAGCATGGACATGGGAACTAATACATAACACTGATGGCACTGACCCCAGACACTCCGGCACTGAGAATAAACAGATGCAGGTGACTTTGAGTGATGGTCATCCGCAGACGTGCGTAAGCACACATTCGGCTTAGTCCTCTTTTAACCTTCAGCGTCGCAGACTGAGAACGTGAAAACAATAAAACAGCAAGGCTGACAATAAATCATTGCAGCATTTAGTAAACATTTTCAGAGACCCGTTAAGCATCATACAATTTATCATGTACAAATTCAGTGTGCAAATCTGCCATAATTCTAGTAGTAGTTGGTGATGAAGTAGAGTTGAATATGAACATACAGAATCAAACCAAATGACAGATCTGACAAGGAAACAAAGAGAGGTGCCGAACGAACGAAAGACAGGCAGTTTCTGAAGATCACACAGCACAGCTCAGAGTCTGCAAAAGCTGCCTTTTATCTATGTGATTTTCAATAATTCTTAAAGCCCCAGGAGGCTTTTTCTAGAGGAACACTGGTACCAAAACCTTCTACAGTTAAATGCCGCTAGAGCAGGAGTGTCAAATACATGAGCCAAGGAAAAGTCTAACTGACTTTCCACAATGATTTGAGGAAAAAATCTATCTATCTATCTATCTATCTATCTATCTATCTATCTATCTATCCATCCATCCATCCATCCATCCATCCATCCATCCATCCATCCATCCATCCATCTATTGCCCTTATTCTGCAGAAATAAGCTCTTTTCTGTGATTGTTTTATAATTTCTGATTAATTTGCCTATAGGAAAATGATACAGAATAAAAATAATAAACAGCGGTAAACGGTCAAAGTACTTTCTTGGCAAAAAATTGTGTTTATGAGAATACATAAAAATAATCTAATAAGAAAATACAAGTTTGTAACCTCTATCAACATAACAAGCTGTTGTTGTTGTTTTTTTATATAAATTTGATCATAGGATGAATAGGAAATAATAACTCTGAAAATTCAATATAAATAGTTTAGATACCCATACACAAAAACTAACAAGCCGTTTTCACAGCTAAAAATCAATTGACGTGAATGAGACCAGAAGTCTCGAGCCAAAAAGGTTTAATGGCGGTACCCGCTCATACATAAAAAAAAAGAAGGTCAGTATAATCTGAACATGTAATGCTCTTTTCATAAGAAAAAAAAATCTAATTTTTGTAGTTTACATGGAGACAATATCAATATCATTTTCAAAAACATGTAAACCATTAAGCAAAAAAAAAAAATCAGAACTTCAATATTCTGTATATTTAACACAGTTGGCTCAAGTTTTTCATTGAAAATGAGGTCATGTGACTGACACTTTAGCTGGATATTGAATACACAGTATATAAACAAATGTTAATATGATGGAAATGTCAAAATAAGAAATTGACCCTTTATTTTTTTTAATCGAGTGTTTTAATGGTCATCAGCATCTTAAATTCTTGACAGTTTTTTTTTAAATTATGTATATTTATATGTATTTATTCATTCATTCAAAGGATACATTGACTTAGATTGATTTTAATTTATAATGAGTGCATATAAACATATCTCACAGCAAAAAATGTTGTCCTTGTTAGGCTTGTAACTTTCTAATTCAACCCATCTCCAACTCAGAAAAGCAAAATTATTCCATGTTTGTTGTTAGAAGCAACAAGGGCACAGACAGGGCGGCCGCGACCTCAAGCAGACGGAACATCCCAGCCTTATTGACTACTCTGTCACCCGTTCAGTCCGCTTCTGATTTGACATTCCATTAACGGCTCCCGAGGGCTGCAGGTTGACGGCAGAGGAGAAAGCTGGGGACAGAGGGACAGGATTTACGAAGGTGGCAAGCTCACCTCGCCGCTGACCGCACAACTGCACAGGTCATATCCGCATACTGATGTGCGATGTGCCCTAGCGACTACGGCGGAGGCTGAGTGAGGGTCATATTTCATTCCGCACAAATATCCATAAACAGAGAACAGAAGGATTTGAAGAGGGAAAATAAGATAGAGTTTACCAAAAAAACAGCAAGGGGTGGAAAATACACAGCTCAAAAATAATCAATATGACAATAAAATGTGGGATAATCTACAATCATCTACACTGTCAGAAATAAAAGATGCCACCCTCTCAAAAGGAACTTTTTTGGTGGTTCCAAAACTTTCTTCTGTTAAACATAAAGGATATTTTAAAATATATATTGATGAATTAAAATGAGGGCCTCACGGTGGCGCAGTGGGTAGCACGTTCGCCTCACAGCAAAAAGGTTGCTGGTTCGAGCCTCGGCTGGGTCAGTTGGCGTTTCTGTGTAGAGTTTGCATGTTCTCCCCGTGTTGGTGTGGGTTTCCTCCGGGTGCTCCGATTTCCCCCACAAGTCCAAAGACATGCGGTATAGGTGAATTGGGCAAGAAAAAATTGTCCGTAGCGTATGAGTGTGTATAGATGTTTCCCAGTGATGGGTTGCAGCTGGAAGGGCATCCGCTGCGTAAAACATATGCTGGATAAGTTGGCGGTTCATTCCGCTGTGGCGACCCCAGATTAATAAAGGGACTAAGCCAAAAAGAAAATGAATGAATGAATGAATAAAAGTGAAAGTGAGTTTGGCATGCTGTCTCTAGAGAGAGCCCTGAGCTCGGAAAATCCTTGAGCCCGGGGCTGGGGGCTCCCTCCCGTTTCATCGGGAGAGAAGGGAGTCTGAGTACAGGTAGATCTCGAGAACTCCCCTGTATTTAGTTAAGAAAGAGGAGAAGGAGTCGGGGTGCATGGGGGGATTCTTCAAGATGAAGATTACTATGGTAAGGAAATCCGTCAATTTATGTGTGTTTGGATTCATCTGATTGGTATATCATGAGACCGCTAATATGGGACCCGCCGTGGTCAATCATAAGCATGTGATCCTCTCGAAATCAATTTATATATAAACTTCAAACCATTGACTTTCATTGAAGGAAAAAGAAATACTATGGAAGTCAATGATTACAGGCTTTCTTCAAATGATCAACAGAAGAATGAAACTCAGACAGGTCTGGAAGAAGTAAAGGGAAAGTAAATATTTATTTATTTATTTATTTTGGTGAAGTATTCATTTAAACTACAATATGCACCCTTTATATTTACTTTTAAGGTACCATTATGCATCTTTTAGGTACTAATGTGTTCCCTTTACATACAAAAGTGTACCTTTTGAAAGAATGTGACAGCTTTTATATCTTTATTTCTGAGACTGTAGTCATGGCCATACTTTATGAAGCAGACTTGCATCCTCGGTCATTTTTGTAAAAGGTAAAGTAGTTTCTGCATTGCTAGTGTTATATAATGAATTTACAAAAACACATGTTTTCAAAACAACCTTTTTACAAATGAATTATGATTTTTTTTTGACAAGGGTCATTATTTTTGTTTCTATTAGAAATGGACACCGTTTCAACAAAATGGTGAATAACAGGGATTTAGCAGCGCCAGCAGGCATCAGCTTCCTATGTTTAATTCTGCCCAGTGTACCATGCTGCCACATGAGCAGAGCATACTGGAAACACACTACAGGGATGGTGCAGCCATCATGATATAAATGTGTTTTATTACAACACAGCTGGTGGGAAAGCTGGGGAGACTTTTTTTTTTTTTTTACATTTCTTTGGCCAGAGCATCTTGGCCATCTGGCCTTTGTAAACGTGTGGTTGCTGGTTCCCTTACACACCTGCTTTCTCACTGCCAATACTTACAGAAGCTGGTATGTGCGCAGGAAGCCCACAAACACCAACACAATCTTCTCACGTTGCTCTCCGAGGACATTCATCTACCTCAAACGGATCTCTGGTTTTTGTGGTGACAAAGCAGCGGGAAGCTAAGCTGCTTGCTTTACGCAGCCGCTGATGGATCTTCCTCCGTCTCTCTGTCTTTCCCCCTCACTTCCTCCCATAATGGGCCTCGTGTCATCCCTTGACATCTCTGTTTGCGTAAACCCTCAGGATGCCAGTCGTTTACCACACTTACGCACACTTGCCACCAGCTGTGTTCTAACAGTCACGCCACATCACCTGTCCAGATTGGCTGAGGCCGCCATGCACGTAAAAGCATACATGTGGAGCTACGCATCCCTACACATTCCTGCCTCTGATCGATAGACGTGTGTAACCGCGTGTTGAAGCAGCACGGATGGTGTTTGTTGGGAGGGAGGTTAGCTCTGTTTGCCTCTCCACTGGAAACAACAAGGCACAATCACATCGGGCGGCTGAATAATAAGCGGGTTTATGGAACGTGGCGAAAGCAGTCTACAGCTCTACATGAAACAGCCATCAGGACGCCAGCGTGCCGCAGCAGAGCAACGCTTAATATCAGCAGTCACCTTGTGAAGATCCACACTGTGAGAGAAGGACAGAACAACGGTCAAAGGCAGATATTAGAGAGCGAGCATCCAAAATGGCATCCAGACACTTTACTTATAATTCAGTTCAATTCAAGTTTACAATTAAAGTCAGAATTATTACCCCCCCTGTATATTTTTTTCCCCAATTTCTGTTTAACAGAACGAAGATTTATTTCAACACACTTCTAAACATAATAGTTTTAATAACTGAGTTCTAATTGATTTCTTTTATCTTTGCCATGATGACAGTACATAATATTTGACTAGATATTTTTTAAGATACTAAAGTGCAATTTAAAGGCTTAACTAGGTTAAATAGGCAAGTCATTGTATAATAATGGTTTGTTCTATAGACAATTACATTTACAATTAAACAAAATATTGCTTAATGGCACTAATAATATTGACCTTAAAATGTTTTTTAAACTGCTTTTATTCTTGACAAAATAAACCAATAAGGCATTCTCCAGAAGAAAAAACATTATAGGAAATACTGTGGAAAAACTCCTTGCTCTGTTAAACACCATTTAGGAAATATTTAAAAAAGAAAATCAGGAGGGCTTTTCATTTTTACATCAACTGTACTTGTAAAGCAGCACTTTTCACAATAATTATCATTCCAAAGCAGCTTTACAAAAGGTGCACGTTATTACCTTACAGTCAAAATCACAAAAGTTAAGAAGTTGTTATAGGGTGGACAGTATATAAGCATAGTTAACTGCAGTTATACAGTACATGGAGTCCTTTCCAAATGGACTATGTGTATAATATATTTATAATATATTTTCAATAAAGTATATTTGTGTATTGCTTACAATTTTGTGTTGTCCTTAAAGTATTCGGAGGGTTGGCATTGTGTCTTCAAGTGCTCATAGGTTGGCATCATCTCTTCACAGGTCATGGATCTGACCCAGTGGTTCTGCTCAATCTATGGAGGCCTTAGGATGGGTATCCTAAGGTAGAAAAAAAGACAAAAGGAAAAGAAAAATAACGAAACTGCTGTTCATAATATTTTAAACAAGGGATATTAATATCAGTGTGAAAGTATGCATTTGAAATGTATTTTAATATGTAATATAGGGCCAGTGCGGTGGCGCAGTGGGTAGCGCTGTCGCCTCACAGCAAGAAGGTCGCTGGTTCGAGCCTTGGCTGGGTCTGTTGGCATTTTTGTGTGGAGTTTGTATGTTCTCCCCGTGTTCGCGTGGGTTTCCTTTGGGTGCTCCGGTTTCCCCCCACAAGTCTAAAGACATGTGCTATAGGCGAATTGAATAAGCCGTAGTGTATGAGTGTGTATGGGTGTTTCCCTGTGATGGGTTGCAGCTGGAAAGGCATCGGCTGCGTAAAACATATGCTGGATAAGTTGGTGATTCATTCCGTTGTGCCAACCACTGATTAATAAAGGAACTTAGCCGAAAAGAAAATAAATGAATTAATATATTCATTCATTTATTTTCATTTCGGCTTAGTCCCTTTATTAATTCAATTAAATTCAATTCAAGTTTATTTATATAGCGCTTTTTACAATGTAGATTGTGTCAAAGCAGCTTAACATGTTCTAGTGAAGTCCAGATTTCAGAGTTTAGTTCAGATTAGTTCAGTTCAGTTCAGTGTGGTTTAAGTTTCACTGCTGAAAGTTTAAATACTGAAGAGCCAATCCACCGAAGCGCAGCTCCACAAGTCACGATCCGAGCAGGCCAGCGGCAACAGTGGCGAGGAAAAAACTTCACCAAAAAAAATTATCATTAATTAATTAATTATTAATCTGAGGTTGCCACAGCGGAATGAACCGCCAAATTATCCAGCATATGTTTTACGCAGCAGATGCCCTTCCAGCTGCAACCCATTACTGGGAAACATCCACACACACTCATTCACACACATACACTACGGCCAATTCACCTATACCGCATGTCTTTGGACTGTGGGGGAAACCGGAGCACTCGGAGGAAACCCACGCCAACACGGGGAGAACATGCAAACTCCACACAGAAATGCAAACTGATCCAGCCTAGGCTCGAACCAGCAACCTTCTTGCTGTGAGGCGATAGTGCTACCCACTGTGCCACAGTGAGGGCTGAATTAATATATAATATATATATAATTTATTATAATAAATAAAGTCTTTATAATAAGTCTTTAATCTAGTTTTAAACTGAGACAGTGTATCTGAACCTTGGACATTATCAGGAAGACTATTGCAGAATTTAGGAGCCAGATATGAACACGCTCGACCTCCTTTAGTGGATTTATTATTCTGGGGACTACCAGAAGCCCTGGGTTTTGAGATATTAGAGTGTGGGTGGGATTGTAGATAAACAGGAGCTAGACTACTTAGAGCCTTGTAATGTATGAACGTCTTCTCATTAAATTAAAAAACATCCCATTCAAGTGTCATTTTTAATGTGACTCTTATCAGAACTGAAGTGGACTTCAGCAAAAATGTCAAGTTGTGTCACACTCACCGACCACTGCGCTGGAAGGTGCTGGAAACATTCCTCAGAGATTTTTGGTCTATATTGACAAGATAGCATCACTCAGTTGCTGCAGATTTGCTGGCTGCACATCCATGATGTAAATCTCATATTTCACCACATCCCAAAGGTGCTCTGTACTGTATATTGGATTGACATTTGGTGACTGTGGAGGCCATTTGAGTATAGTGAACTCACTGTCATGTTCAAGATACCAGTACTTCGTGACGGGGGCTGTTATCTGCTGAAAGTAGCCATCATAATAAGCCATCACATGCGGTGGTCAAAAAGTGGCTAAATGTGACAAGAAAATTTCACTCATACCATTACATCACCAGCCTGAACTGATGATAGAGAGCAGGATGGAACCATGCTTTCATGTTTCAATTCTGGCCCTCCAAATGTTGCTCATTTTGTATTGTCCAATTTTGTGAGCATCATTTTTGGAACATTATCTGTAATCCCTAGATAAGGTTTTGCATAAAAATCCCAGTAGATTAGCAGTTTTGGAGACACTCAGAGCAGCCCGACTGGCACCAACAACCATGCCACATTCAAAGTCACTTAAATCACCTTTTTCGCCTGTCAAATTTTTTTATTTATTCTTTTAAAAATATTTCTCAAGTGATGTTTAACAGAGCAAGGACATGTTCACAATATTTACTACTATATATTTTTTTCTTCTTCGTCTTTTTTCTATTAGTTTGGCTGGAATAAAAGCAGTTTTACATAAAAAAAACCCTGAAGGTCATTGTTATTAGGCCCCTTAACTATTTTTTATTGGCTACAAAACAAACCCCTGTTGTTCAATGATTTGCCTAATTAACATAGTTAACGTAGTTAAACCTTTGAATTGCTGAATTTAAGCTGAATACTAGCATCTTGCAAAATAACTAGAAAATGTTAGGTACTGTCATGGCAAAGACAAAATAAATGAATTATTAGAAATTATTAAGTTATTTCTGTAATTACGCAAATTATTAAAACTAATATGTTTTTAAAAATATGCTGAAGAAATCTCTTTTGACTGCATTTCTTCTGAATGGAAGAAATAAAATAAAAATTAATGATTAAATATAAAAATTGGTAGTTTAATTTCTTATTTGAATTATTTCATTAAGTGACAGATATAATGACAGCCACCTAAATGTCCACATCCCTCTCAGCGCCACCACATGGCTGTTACATCACGATGTCTGTTTTTCAAAGCCCCACATTGCCTCTACAGGACAGCAGTGAGCAGTGGTCAGAGTCTTGTCACCACACATTGGCTGTATGCAGGGGGATCAGGCCTGGCATTTGCACCAGTAATGTTGACATGCTTGAGCGTGTGTTTGCCAAAGCAGAGGCAGTCTCGTGGTGAGTCAATCAGACAGCCTGTGACTCATCTGCTCCTCCTCACTTCCATGGCTGACTCTGCCTGATCCTCCACAGATTTTAGGCCATTTGCAATCCTCGCATTCGCAATATCCTTGTCAATCCATCCATCAATCAACCCCCGTCCGAAACATTCACTGTCTGGACATACAGACATCCATCAGCACATATGCATTTATTTATTCAAGTCATGCTCAAGTAGCATTTCTCTTAGATCTGATTTATTACAGAAGGTTATGAACAGTGACTACGTTCACATGGACATCCGTAATCCAATTATTTGTCTTAATCTGGATAAGACAATAATATGGTTAAGCTGTTTACATGAGGAGGCCTCACGGTGGCGCAGTGGGTAGCAAGATCGTCTCACAGCAAGACGGTCGCTGGTTTGAGCCTCGGCTGGGTCAGTTGGCATTTCTGTGTGGAGTTTGCATGTTCTCCCCGTGTTGACGTGGATTTCCTCTGGGTGCTCCGGTTTCCCCCCACAAGTCCAAAGATATGCGCTATAGGTGAATTGGGTAAGCTAAATTGTCCGTAGTGTATGTGTGTGAATGATTGTGTGTGTGGATGTTTCCCAGTGATGGGTTGCAGCTGGAAGGGCATCCGCTGCGTAAAACATATGCTGGATAAGTTGGCGGTTCATTTCGCTGTAGCGACCCCAGATTAATAAAGGGACTAAGCCGAAATGAAAATGAATGAATGAATGAATGTTTACATGAGTTGCTTTTTAAATGTTCCTTTCATGATACCATTTTACATGTTATAGCACATAGATCGATTAACGTCATTGCGTCACCATGCTATCCAACTTTTCATGTAATTTCGGGTGTTTCATTTTTAATTTTTCGACTTTACTGCAGTTCGGCAGTTTCACTTTCATTCAGGAACATTTCATTCATCCCCTCATGACAAACTAAGGTATTGGATGTATTGAAGTAATGACTGGTGGAAGAGTGTTGTATTAATGGAATTTAAAACTGCACGCCGAATGAAAAGAAAAATATTTGGCGTATTATACGTGTGTAATATTATACGTCTGTCTGTGGTCCTTTACTGACTCGGTAGGTGCAGAGAATAGTGTTAAACAGCCGTGTGTGTATGAAATATCCTGTTGCCAAATGTGGCGAAAAGTCCTACATGTAACAGTGTGTTTGAGGCGTTTACATGTCTGTACTGCACTTTAATAATGCCACTAAAATAGGAATACTCCACAGTCTTATTTCGATTTCTGTTTAGTTTGATTATGACTTTAGTCAAATTAGGGTAATCAAAAATCGCTGTTTACATGGTAGACTCTTAATCAGAGTATGGTCTTAATCGTATTAAAATCTGAGTAGCGTTGTCCATGTAAACGTACTCAGTGTTGGGGGTAACGCATTACAAGTAACGCAAGTTATGTAATAATATTACTTTTCTAAGTAACGAGTAAAGTAACGCAATACTTTAGTAATAATATTTGAGTTGAAATTAACTAGTCACATTGAATCACGCACTTAATGAGAAAATGCGCTCATTGTTCTGAAGGCATCAAACTAAAGGAAAAGGGGATTGTCTCAATGGACAGTGATTCTTCTTAACTTTACTTTTTTGGGGAGTAACTCAATATTGTAATGCATTGCTTTCAAAAGTAACTTTCCCCAACACTGGTTATAAAGCTATTTTTAAAATAAAGACAGCAATATCAACATGATTATTAGTTTTTTTGATAGGAGTCCTGCAGTGTGTCTCAATCTGTTCCCTAGGTCATGGATGAGTAGGTCATGTGCGTGAACTTAGGCATGGGTAAGGACAGTAAGCTTGGTTCACTAGACATTGGGACAATGAATGTGACATGAGAGCGTCCTCATCAAAACAGGAATTTATAAACAACAATACCACTAATATTTCTCATATATAAATTTTGTTTAAGCTTTTAATAGCACATTATATCTACACAATTAGATATTTTTTGTTCATATACCAGCAACATTTCAACCATTAAACAAATATAAATGTTTGCTAGATTGTTCCTTTACCTGTTTAGCAATGTTTGTTCATGTTAAATGTAAATAAATATCAGTTTCTTTTTTTTTTAAAGTCTCTTGTTTGTCATTGTTTGATGATTTGGCTTGCGGGATTTATTTCAAACTTCAGTTAAGGGCACATAGTGAGCATCAATGCTCCCTGATTTTCATTGTGACTTTTCAGGGCGCGAACATTTTAGTTCACTGGGAGAATTTTCCGATTAAGAGAGCTCTTAAATTGGTTGACTCCCTGATCAGTGCCCTGACTACTGAACAATGGAGCTGATTGAGATGCACCCTTACATCTTCTTTTAGCATTTTATTACCAACTGCTTTACAGGTCAGGCTTTACAAAAGGATTACAAGAAAAACTGCATCTTTGGCCGGTCTGTTTGCTTGCATGCACGCTCTGATCTTGTAAGTGCAAACTAAGTCTTGTTTTCTTCCCAACCGAAGCATTATTAATGGCCCGGGGTTAAGGTGAAGGGTTTTAGAGTGATAGCACACAGGCCTGAATGGAACACCTGCGTTATTTTTTCATGAACGCATACATGTGTGTTTGTGTTTTTAGGGTGATAGAGAGTACAAACCGAGTGTGTGTTCCCGCTTGAGTGGTCAACACTTTTATTCTAGTGGGTTAGCGCTGTGTGTGTGTGTGTGTCTGTGTTTGCGATCCGTTGGGAGTACTTCAGCTGAGGGCAAGAGAAGCGAGAAACTTTGAGGAGGCTTTTATGTACTTTTGAGTGAAACCATCCACAGAAAAGCTTTTATGAAAAAAAAACTCATTTTATTCTGGCATCCACTTCCACTTACTCAATTACCTGAGTCTTTCCTGACTTTTCATCTTTGCCTGTATCGATGGGTCTTAACCCTTTAGCTGCCATGAGAAATGAATTGAGCTGAGCTGAACTTTTCCAATAAGGTTATCTTTAAATAATGTTCAGCTTTAAGTTAAGCAGCACTTGTGGCTTAATGTCCATGCGAAATCAAAATGGTTTATCTTGCTAGTGCAAACTGTTATTCTTTAGGTGAACAGTTAATCCATGCGATTTAATCCACTAAACTGTAAAAGTGTGTTTTGGCAATCTTCAATCAAAGTCTGAACATTTGCATTTGGAATTGCAGTCCTTCTATGATAATGTTAGTTTGACAGCTTCAGCCATATTATTTGTAACCACACCCCTCTTACAGTGAGCTTGCTATGAGGGAATGATGCTCATGGCGACACGGTGGCTCAGTGGGTGATCCCTGATTAATAAAGGGAGAAGCCGAAAAGAAAATGAATGAATGGAATTCTGTTTCAGTTGGAAGTACATCAACATACTGAAATAAAATTCTCAGCAACTTCCGGTTGATGCAGCCTTTAATTAATAATATGATATTATTTGTGACCTGATCCAGCAAAATGAGTCTCAGTGACCCAAATTTCAAAAATGTAGATTTTGGTATCAGTGGAAAGAAGAGACTCTAAGCTATTCAGATTCATACATTGAATGGTTTTGAAGATATGTCCATCTGAATTATGGTTGTCTGCCATCTTTTTCCAATTGAAAAGCTGAGAGAATCGCGAGAAATTTGAGAATTTTTTTTTTTGAAAGTACATTGCCTTTAAAGGGATAAACTATTTATTTATTCATTCATTCATTTTCCTTTGGCTTAATCCCTTTATTCATCAGGGGTCGCCACAGCAGGTGAACCGGCAACTTATCCAGCATATGCTTTTTTTTTCAGTGTTTTTGCACATGATCAGCCTGTATCTTAAAACAGAACACTGTGATTTCTGACTCATTTGGCCAGATCAGGTCACATTTATGTGTTAGTTAGTTATCCTTTTATTTATTTCATTATTGTGCTGTCAAAATTACTCCAGTATGTGTCCTTGATGATGAAAAGTTTACCAAAATGACTTTTATTGAAATTATCTATTATCTGTGTTTATCATGTCAAGGTGCAGTAGGTGATTGTCTTCAGAAACGTTTTTTTTCATGCTGGTTGAAAGTATCTTCACATACAATAGTAATGATTAAAGTAAATGTATTTTTATATTCTGGGTAAAGTATAAAACTAAAAAATGTTCATCCAATAAAATATTGTCGGTCGGCATTTCCCTTAATTCTGATAAGTATCTCAAACTGTCTGTCAACAAATGTAGATATAAACAACGGCGCATTTCTGTTCACTCAGTTCCGCCATTTGCGTGTGCACGCTTGCATGCGCGCCGCGCGTTCATGTGCACACAAGACAATCACAGTTACAGTAAAATCAAATGCTGAATCAAAACGTTTTAAAATCCTGAATCAATTTTGAAGTTACTTTTGCACGCTGGAGGAAGGACGACACCATGGCTGAAGTATTTCTTTTAGACAGGTAATGTTATGTTTTAAACCTTGTTATATGCACGGAAGTGTTGTTCAGCCACTGAAATCTTCCGGCGAAAGATTGTTGTGATTATTTTCAGTTTCATAAGGGACCTTTTACAGCATCGATAATGTAGATTTCTATTTAGTTTAACAACAAAACATCAGTAAATAGCGCTATTCAGCCTAGCCTGCTTTACTGAGGTGAAGTTGGATTTATATTCACATTGGTTCATTTTTGAACAATGACAACCTGTGACGCGCTCCCTATATTGTTTACCATGCTACTTTGAATAATGAATATTCGCTCTGAAATAGCATGTAAGTATGGCTTAGTAATAAGTGTAATTCCTGCACGCTGCCAGCCAACCACTTACTGCATTTGAATGACATGAACTAGTGGGCTGTCTGCTGTCATGTCATGGTGTGCGCGCTCGTGATTTTAGGAGGCGTGGCGTTGGACGGCAGGGTAGGGACTGTGTTTCAAAGATATTATGCTAACCAGCTAGCATCTTGGCAGATCACCTACTGCACCTTTAATGACCTTCGATTACTTGTTACTTGTACATGTCACTGAAACTCACTTTGTCAAGCTGCAGTTACATTTCCAATATAAAAATATGTCAGAGCAGGGATTATGCAATATAATGGAATTTGAAAGCATAAATAAATGGACAACACTGCTGAATTACAAGCAATGTGCAAAAGTTAACAGCTACAGTAGCTACTGATGTGTTTTTCCCCTGTGTAGTGTTCAACAAAGGTATCCTCTTGCTTTATATAAAGGCACAGTATTCTTGTGAGGTATAAATCACTGCACCTGTACTCAGTTTTCTTCTTTTTCTCCAGCTCTATATGCAACAAAGTCCCATCAAGCTTCTCTCTTTTTTCTGTCCGTCTCAATACACTGTGTCCTTCCCTCAGGTCAGTGGCGCTGTGGCCTTGCCGAGACCGATGCAGGGGGTCTGAAACAGAAAACAGTGATCGCACTGACAGACAGCTCTTCTTTATAAAGACCTGTCCACACGCAGGATGAGCCCTGCGGTCCTGAAACGCTCGCTGGCTGACCACCTGCCTCTGGGAAAACCTCACAACCCAGACAGGGTGTCACAGCGCTCTGAATCACACTGAATGAGAATGATGGCTCAAAAAAGGAAACCGGTGACTGCATGGACAGAGAATGGAAAGAAGAAGCAGCGCTTTTAGATTAGTGGTTGTCATGCTCACACACATACACACACATTGTATATGTGGTTTATGAGGACTCTCCACAGGTGTACTGTATTTTATATTGTAAAAATGCTTATATTTTTATATATTATCCTACACTGAAAAAAATGATTAATTTGATTTACTTTTTTTTAAGGTAAGTGGTGGCAAACAATTTATATGGGCTGAATTTAAACAAACAAATAAAGTTGAACCAGTGGTTAATTTGGGCTGGATCTGGCGGGATCTTGTTTCGGGAAATGTCAGATATTCGTGTTTTTAATTAATCTGGCATTAACTTGTGTGTGGTGAATACCTGCGTGTGCGTGCGTGTGTGTGCGCGAGAGAATGTGAATGAACGTAAGCGTGGGGATTGTGTGTGAGCGCATATATCACAATAGTTAAGGCACGTTTAACTCTCAACAACATTTTCAACCAATCATCTTTCTTACGTTTACAATCACTCTCATTGGTTGGTGATTGTTTCGTGCGCATTGAGTAGCAAAAATAAATAATGGCATAGTGGCCTACCTAAATAATATTTGTATTTTCAAAATGGCAGTCAAGCATATTTTCATTTCTTTTTAAAACCACAAGTAAATCTGATAATGAGCTTGATCAAAAGACAAGATGGAGGATTAGGATCAGGATAGCGGGAGACAGAAGCAAAGCGATCTCAAGTCGGCCAGAAAACACGACGGAAGAGGTAACTGTGGGCTCTTCTTGAAGATTAGACAGAGTAAGTCATTTAATTATTATTTTTTAACTTGGAAGTAGTGAAATAGTGATGTTTCATAAGATTTATGTTTGTGGCTACACATTGGTTTTTATTCATGATTGACCCATAACATTATTCATTCATTCATTTTCATTTCGGCTTAGTCCCTTTTTTAATCTGGGGTCGCCACAGCGGAATGAACCGCCAACTTATCCAGCATATGTTTTACGCAGCGGATGCCCTTCCAGCTGCAACCCATCTCTGGGAAACATCCATACACACCCATTCACACTCATACACTACGGACAATTTAGCTTACCCAATTCACCTGTACCGCATGTCTTTGGACTTGTGGGGGAAACCGGAGCACCCGGAGGAAACCCACGCCAACACGGGGAGAACATGCAAACTCCACACAGAAATGCCAACTGACCCAGCCGAGGCTGGAACCAGCGACCTTCTTGCTGTGAGGCGAACGTGCTATCCACTGCGCCACCGCCATAACATTATATGACACAAAATAATAAAAGACTGTTCAGAAATGTAATGTTTAGTTTTTTTGCACAGTCACCATTTAATGACGTCATGTTCCGGGAAAACTGAAATTGTGTGGTGGTTGCCGGTCACGGTAACTTTTATTTCCCTGTTGTGTTCTGGAAATGATCAATTTACAAATTAAGCTTTGAACATTACTACATTTCATCTGTTTGTTTAAATTCAGCCCATATACATTGTTTGCAACCACTTACCTAAAAAAAAAAAAGTAAATCCAATGAATCTTTTTTTTTTCAGTGTACCCCAACCTCTAAACCCAATCCTCACAGGAAATATTAGAATTTTTAATGCCAAAAGAGTATGTTAAATATGATTTTTTTAGTGTTTTGAGTTACGAGGATGCAACGAAAGTCCTCATAAACCATTTTAACATTGCCATGCGTTTATACACATTTGTGTCCTCATAAACTGCATAAACAAGTAAATACAATTCAAACATTTTTGAAGAATTCTCTTATGCTCACTGAGGCTTAATTAATGTGATCAAAATTCAATTAATTCAATAATTAAGACCCAATGATCTCACAAAATGGTCCAACGTGATGTTTGGTATAATCCTTGCATGCATAATACCTTATAAAATGTTTTGTATTGTTTCATCTCCAACTAATTGGAACAACAGTAAAATTACTGAACCTAAGTATATCTTTAATATATCTGGTTTCCCAAGTTTCATATCTTCATACATCAGAGGATTAAACAAGTATTTACTTAATACCCACTTAATATTTACAGCTATTCATAATCTCGCTGAGAGAGAGAGAAAAAAAGAGAGACATAAATGTATTATCAGAATAATGCATTTTGTATAAACCTTTAATAAATGATCAAAAACAAAGCAGTATTACTGGAAACAATTACTAAAACAGTTGCTGTGAGAACTCCATGCATGATTTTCATTTTAACTTTTCTTGACAATTCAATCAGTTTTTTACAGCGCAGAGCACACAAAAAAAGAGGCTAGAAGACTCTTGACTGCGCTTTCACTCTGATACACACAGTGACAGACAGACGCTTGTTCAGAACTGGGGAGATGGATGTGTCAGCAGTCTGATTATGAAACCATTCAGATCTGGAACACTTGCACTTCAAGCCAACATGGAGCACTGCAACAATTCATAAGGATGAACACACACACACACACACACATACTAAAAGAAAGTTGAATTGAGAGCAGTGGCAGACAGAATGGGCACAGACACCCAAGTCTGTATTTCATCTTAGTTTCCATAATTCAGGATGCAAAATACATCATTATTATGTTGTATTCCAGTTGAAGGCCGATCCATCAGAGTGTAAATTGGTGTGGGTGGCTGTACACACGCCCTGGGTTTATAGAGAAATGGAGAACGGCGTGAGAGCAGAAAAAAAAAAAAAAAACAGATGAAGCGTCTTTCTCTCTCTCTCGGTTTACCTTTCAGATCTCTGACAGGGTTAGTTATGCGAGCGCAAAATAATAAGGGTTATATATTACTTATTATAAAACACAACTACAACAAAATCAGTCCCTGCTCTCATTATCTCCCATGATTCCAATCCATAGCTCTCTTTTTTAACACACACATACATAAAGCCTGCATCTAAACAGGCCTACTTCCATATTATATAGCAGACGATAAAAAAAAAAAAACTAAAACTTTTGAGCGAAGTAGAATGGCCAAATTCATCATTTTCATAAAACAGTACATACAAAGTACTTGGATGGTCTACTACTTCTAGTGAGATTCTGAAATTAAAAAAAGAAAGATGTGCAAACATATTCTTTATATTTCTATATACATGTATTCATTTTGCGAATGCTTTTATCCAAAGTGACTTTATAGCTAGTATGTACAACTGCAGCAGGAAATATGTATGTGCATTAATATGCATTGCTTTATTGTTATGTTTATTTTTTTTTTTATTAAACCCTTCTCTATTTAGATGTTGATACACAAATATGTCCACACGTTCAAACTTTTCATAAAGTTAGCTGAACAATCTATGTGCAGACTTATTCTGAACAAATCATTTGAGAATTATTAACTAAATGACTTAATCGTTTGATTCAGTGAATCATTACCTGGAAACTCATTCTGACCTGATAATTTAAGTCAGTGAGTCGTTAACTGGAGACTTCCTCTGGCTGGTTCATTTGAATCACTGGCTCATTAGCTGGAGACTCGCTCTGGCTGGATCATCTGAATCAGTGAGTTGTTAGCTGGAGACTCGCTCTGGCTGGATTATCTGAATCAGTGAGTTGTTAGGTGGAGACTCGCTCTGGCCGGATTATCTGAATCAGTGAGTTGTTACCTGGAGACTGGCTCTGGCTGGATCATCTGAATCAGTGAGTTGTTAGCTGGAGACTGGCTCTGGCTGGATCATCTGAATCAGTGAGTTGTTA
>CAIGQW010055024.1:14644842-14656140 GCA_903798125.1 Danio choprae | reverse complement strand
CGCTCTGGCTGGATCATCTGAATCAGTGAGTTGTTAGCTGGAGACTCACTCTGGCTGGATCATCTGAATCAGTGCGTTGAGAATGGGTTTAATCAGTCCAATTAGCAACGTAAGTGTGATTTG
Source organism: Danio choprae (assembly GCA_903798125.1). NCBI lineage: Eukaryota > Metazoa > Chordata > Actinopteri > Cypriniformes > Danionidae > Danio > Danio choprae. The sequence goes on along the minus strand of CAIGQW010055024.1, from coordinate 14,656,017 downwards.
TGAACTTAATCCACAGGCTAACCAAATAACATACATTTGTTAACAAAGTTGGCAAAATTTCTACTGTTCAATATAACAAACAGGGCCTCACAGTGGCGCAGTGAGTAGCACGTTCGCCTCACAGCAAGAAGGTCACTGGTTCGAGCCTCGACTGGGTCAGTTGGCGTTTCTGTGTGGAGTTTGCATGTTCTCCCTGTGTTGGCGTGGGTTTCCTCCGGGTGCTCCGGTTTCCCCCACAAGTCCAAAGACATGCAGTATAGGTGAATTGGGTAAGCTAAATTGTCCGTAGTGTATGAGTGTGAATGGGTGTGTGTGTGGATGTTTCCCAGAGATGGGTTGCGGCTGGAAGGGCATCCGCTGCGTAAAACATATGCTGGATAAGTTGGCGGTTCATTCCGCTGCAGCGACCCCAGATTAATAAAGGGACTAAGCCGAAATGAAAATGAAGGAATGAATATAACAAACATACAATGTTTTTATAAAATACAGTGGGGGAAAAAGCACAATGCTATGCAAGAAAAAGTTTCCCAAACTAAAACAAATACTCAGATAAGGCACAGATAAAATACCTCGTTATTGTCCACAACTGCATTCATACCATATAAAGTAGAACATATTTAAATAGCCTCAACGTAAGTATCAAAGTTAATGTAGTACCTACAGTAAAATATCTGATTTCAGATGCAGCGAGAGGCTTCCACGTTTCAGACCAGGCCTCCATCATTCACCTCGTGATTAAAGGAAATTAGCGAATCTGCATTTGGTGCCAGAAAACAAAACAGAACAACTGATAATTCGACTTCAACAGGGCCCTGGCATCTAATGAGCTTTCAAAGCCAGAGGAGATGGAGAAATGAGCCTGACGTCTGCACAAAACAGAGCGCCTTGTAAAATTAGCCTGCCTTCAATGGTCGGCTCACTACAAATGCATCGGTGCTCAAAACAGAAAACACTAGCCTGCCAGATCACTTGTTTGCCATTGCATCTTGTCCATGAAAAACAAAAACAAAAAGCCTCCATCTGTGTCAGTGATTTAGCGAGCAGACACAGAGCAGAAGTGGCCATGATTGCTTACTCTAACAAACAAAATGCACATGGCCTGGTTTACCAGTATAATAGTGGCCGTATCTTATTGTATAAAAATGCACGGATGCAAAGATGAACAGACAGACGCACGCATGCCTGCACACGTGTGCACGCTCAGGAGCCTGCAGGGTAGAAAGGACAGAAGACAGAGGCAGGGACAGGAACATTTCAACCATTTCATTTGAGTGGTACCCAGCGGACGGCTCCCCAGTGGCAGCGATAGCTCCAAACACGGCCAGAGATGCTCACAGTTCAGAATCTGAAAAAAGAAAGTGTGTTTTTTTTCCTATTCTCTAAGAGACAGACTGACAGAGAGACACTGAGGATGGTGACAGGGAGATGGAGAAATAACAAAGGGGCATCATTGCCTTCTCCATCTCTAACCACGGCGAAACCAAATGTCAGCCGTCAGAAGAACAATGAAAATTAATGCCGCATATTGTACAGTGGTTTATATTTAGCTTTGTAAACGACCATTTCCAGCATAATTGAGTCTGATTCAAGCGGCAAAATAGCACACATGCTCGTCCTGTGAAGTGAAGGAAAGACAGAGAGCAAACAATACAGTACAGCACTTCAAACAAACCACACGCTGCTGTTATCTGCTCCTGACAGTAGCTTTACTTCGCAAAACCATCAATTCCGTAAATGAATAAATGCTATTCATATGACAAAAGGCAAATAAAACCTGTTCCTGCATGTGTCTTGAGTTTAATTCACACTGAAATATCAATAAATTATTACATAAGAGCTGGTTGGTATTTCTTATGTTATTTGTTAACATGAACAAACCCATTGGAGAGCAATCTGGTCTATATACAGTATAAACTACTAGCGAATTGTTTCAAAATATTTTACATTGCACCAGTTACATCAACTTGTATGCATTCTTGGCTGTATTAATAACACACACAAAGGGCCTCACAGTGGTGCAGTGGGTAGCACGTTCGCCTCACAGCAAGAAGGTCGCTGGTTCGAGCCTCGGCTGGATCAGTTGGCGTTTCAGTGTGGAGTTTGCATGTCCTCCCCGTGTTGGCGTGGGTTTCCTCCGGGTGCTCCGGTTTCCCCCACAAGTCCAAAGACATGTGGTACAGGTGAATTGGGGAAACTAAATTGAGGCATCCGCTGTGTAAAACATATGCTGGATAAGTTGGCAGTTCATTCCGCTGTGGCGACCCCAGATTAATAAAGGAACTAAGCCGAAAAGAAAATGAATGAATGAATAACACACACAAAAAAGGAGATGTCTGTTTTTGAGAAAGTGGTTATTATTTAGTATGATATTTTGTTACATACTCAGGTACAGTGTGCATAACCATTTTCACCTTTTTCTTTTAAAGTCACAGATAAAAATAAACTTAAAGATGTTACAAATATAAATCGCTTATAATAAGACAATAAAACACAATGTCAGGGAGAAAAAAAAGGAAGGCATGTCTATGGAGTCTTACCTAAAAAACAAAACGATGTCCTGAGACAGTTGCAGTTGTTCTTACCCATTAAACTTTGATCTTGTTCCAAGTGCCAATTACAATGAGCGGGAATGAGAGCGAACTGGGGGAGACTTCAGAGAATGGAGATTGAATCACTTGTCAGAAATAGTTACCGCACATGCGAGCAGTCGGTTTTGGCAATGATATGCAAAGAAATTGCAAACTAAAAGATCCCTCCAGTCTATATTTAACAAGTTAAAGTGCACCATCATACGATCCAAACTGAGGATATCAAAGAAATGTGGATAAATGAGACAGCAGAGGACCCAAATTGGCACTAGTAACTTCATTTTTTTTTTTTTGCCTTCTTCTGGTCTCTGCCTAGCATCCAATTAAAGTATTGGATTTGACTGGAAATGTTACACTGTCAGTCACTTGCAGACTCTAACCTGCATTAGGATATACTCTCTATCAAATACACATCACACATATATATTAGCCTATAGTAATGCACAAGATTAACACCAACATCACTGATGGAGGGGATGATCACTGGTATAAAACGATGTTTTCTTAGGAAAGAGAGGAAAAAAAGTCTATAAATTACACTTTTTTTTTTTTGAAGAGACATTAGAGTTGTAAAAATTATGACATCACTAAGCCCTATCTCTGTTTTCATAGTCTGAATGGTTGAGTTACTGCTGTTTCCATGTGTAATGTAGTGACTCATTTTCATCATTCAGAAAATATTAGTGTGATTTGACCTAAATCCTCTTCCTTGCTCTCAGTATACTAGCTTTTTTTTGTAAGTGTCATGAATGTTTGGCACATGTATCAAAAGACAGAAAGCTTGTGAATTATTTAATGAATCCACCATAGAAATGTATCTAACTGGGAAATAACAATGCATGTGGAAGGTGTCTGCACTGACAGTGTGGGGATGCTGTAATTACCATTAACGTGAGTTTAAAATAACCAGTAGTGAGAGTCATGAGAGCCGGGTGCAGCTTCTGGAAACCATTCAAAGGGCAGTTTTAATTAGAAAAAGCAAATCAATGGATTGCGATTCGCTGCATCTCGACCTTTCCTCTCTCTCTTGAGGGAGAGTATGACAAACACAGTGTGAGAAGAAAGACCGGTTTGTTTAACACCACACCATACCACACTATGGTTGTACTGCATTTACTTGCACTGGATGTGCACATTTAACTCATTGCCTTCACATATAAAAAAGCAGAGGATTTGCATGTGGCTTGTACTAGTATGAGAGTCAGTATGACTCCAGTCACTCATATTGTTGCCTGCAGTGTTATGGACATGGGGGGTCGAAGACATTACGAAAAATGACTCCTCAACAAGCATGAAAGAAGGGAGGTGGCGGGGAAATTCACTAATGGCTTTCACATGAAGACAGCCACCATGTTGTGAACGTTGTGTCACTTTCTACTACTGTACGACTCCTCACTGGAATCTGGTTAATGTTCACATATCAAAAGCTTCAGGCTAAATCTGGCACTGAGAATAAATTCATATTCTGCAAACTGTGAAACATGAACTTTGAGTACTGAATCTGATAAATACTCTTTGTGAAATGTTGGACAGAGCACGGATGGCGAAGCAAATGCATTCGATCAGAAAGAGAGAGCTCTTAAAGTTGACCATTGGAATTTGAAGAAACCCACCCCCCCACCCCCCTCTAAGCTACAGTTCACTAAAATGCTCTTCTACAAGAGGGCTAACAGCACAGTGACTTGGAAGGAAATCACGAAGAAAAGCCGTGACATATTTGAAAACTGAAATGAATGGCATCTCTTTGACTCGCGTTTGCTTCGCATACCTGCAGATTCACTTAATAAAACCTTTGACTCTGCTAGAGAAACATCTGCGAATGTTTGAAGTGTTTACCGTAGATAAAGAGCAATATCTTTCAACCACCTAAGGTACCTTGTGGCACTGGCAGGTCTTACACAGCACAAATGTGTACACACTGAAGCTAATATCAGCAGCTTTTTCATGTCGCTACATACATAGGATTTGTAATATATGAAGAGAGGCAGTGATCAGAGGTTATACGGCTGATGGTGGGAATTACGAATTGGAGATCTAAATTTGATCCGTCAGAAAAAAAAAGAAAAAGGGGGCAGGCAGTTTCAGTCAAGTCAAGGTTTTCTTCAGCTGATATGCATACAGAATCGCGCAGTCCTTTCTGTTGCTTTTGGGCTTTTGACAACAGGAGCGTGTATGTGCGTCGAAAAAAAATCCAATAGCTGGAGATCAAACTATTGATTGTTTGGAGATAGTGAGGTGGAAGTGAGCCAAATCAGGGGAGTCAACGTCATGAGATATAAACTGAGCTGATGCAACTGTGAAAATACCAAACAAACGCCGCATAATTAAACAGACCCATTGCACGATGTAGTATATAAGGCTTCAGAAGGGTCATGTGATCCTGCAATGAAGTGTCCGTGATGCACATCTTGAGGTTTTGTTATGCGTTCTGTGTGCATGTGTGTATGTGTGTGAAAGCCGAGGGCTCCATCTCCATCCCGGTTCAGCCCTCCTCGGTGTTGTCCCCACTCTTGGGTCTTTGGCACTTGGCGAATGTCCTTAGCCGGCAAGCGATCATCGGACCATAGGGTTTGCATTGTGGCGCGAACGGGATCTTTCCAAACCAGTGCGACGGTTGTCTGTTCAAAAAGAGAACAAGGAAGGACACTTAGGAAAATTCATAAAAAACAATGCACAAGTAAGAGACAGAAAACAGGGGAGAAAACAGGGGTGCAGTTAATAGTTAGAAAGAAGACAGGGAACAACGTCAGACATAACAAAGGGCAAACTGATTAAGGGGAGAGCTACATAAGGTGGTTTGGAGTCAGCTGCTTCTTGTCTGGTGTCATAGTAACTCCATTGAGCTCGCAATTCAGTCTCGGGCTTGAGAGATCCTTCACCTATAACAACATGGTCTGGAGAAGAGACACTTAATGGAACACGTCCATACACAAGTACGAAAACAGTGCGTACACAGCTGCATGTGCTTATCTGAAGACTACTGGAGGTCTGGGAGCATTTAGAGAGATAGTTCATCTAAAAATAACATTCTATCCCAATTCATTCACCCTCATGTTGTTTCAAACCTTGCCCATAAGACTGAAGTCAATAGTGTTGAATGTATGTACTCCTTTTGGAGTCCAGAGAAGATGGTAGTTCACACTTGGCAGGATTGGCTTGATTTAAAAACAAACTCTGGTGCAATTGATCGTTTACTGTAGTTCATTTGAATACGTGTGAATACTGTCACCTGAACCATGGTGTGCACCAAGAAAGCAGACTGAGACCTCTTAAAAAATGGGTCTTGGTCTGCTTCCAAACAGACGTTTGTATGGTTTGCCTGAAATATGAGGCATATAAATGAACCAAAAACAGGACATAATGTGACAAGATGTGACCATAAAAATGATAGCTCAACCACACATGGCTTTTTTCATAGTCACAATGTTGCTCATTACAATTCAAAACAATCATCGAAAATGCATATCCTTACAACGGATCGAAATTGTGTTGTGCAACAGAGCAATCTCTGGCATGGATTTGACTTTACATATTTTATAAGCTTTTCATGTTTTCAATTTATAACCATCGCATATACTGTATGCACATATAATAAGTGCTCAGTGTTGTTGTGTATGCTCAGTACATTCTGTGAGACTATATACATCCATTTTTTTCTTCCTTTTTTAGTTTTGTATCTTTAAACTTGGTCTTAAAAGTGACAGTGATAGTGCTAAGTGAACCAGGACTAACCAGCAAGCATTGTTTTGTGTTTAAAATATGTCAAATTCATGTCTAAATGGCTAAATCTGGGCTATTTGTGAAAATCCAATAGATTTAACATCTAATAGATTGACATCTAGACGAACATCTAAGAATAGCCCACAACTAGACTATTCATCAAACACACAAATTAGACGGACTTCAGTCATTCATTCCTGTGCATTTGATGACTAGTATGGTTTTATACTATTCTTAGATGTTTAATAGATTTTCACTCACAGCCCAAATTTAGGCTTGTTTTAGCCAAGATACTGTATCTATAGTATGCTTAGATGTGTGTTAGACATCTATTACAGACAAAATTGCTTGGTGAGAATTAGTATTTGTTTATTTTTTTTTAATTGTATATCCAGACCAAATGAACCAAGAGTACTGAACTATAAGTGTTTTAATTTGAGGGTAAACTATACGTATATATACAATTCTAAACAGATTCTCTTTGAATCTAGGCCAATAGAATTATTATGGAGGCATGTACTAAATGTGCTAGCTAAACTTGGCAACCGGGACCAGCCATTATAGGATCACACAAAGGCCCTCTCCACTCCAAACATGGTGTAGTGAAAGTCTGGGTGGAGGCCATGTGGCAGGTGGAGTGGACAACCTTCCTCTTTCCCCTGTAGATTCCAGAGCCAACTCCATGCTTAAGCCGCCACACCTTTCGTACCTACCCTGGCAGGTCTGCCTGCCCAACTGCCATTACTCAGTGCCAGGTGCCCATGCCACCATGGGCTGGGCATAGTTTAATGGAACAGACCCCATTTATCATGTCAGGTAATGAGTTAGGAGCAAGTGGGCACCACAGCAAAGGTGGATTCATACTTCAAACAAAATTGAAGTCTAGCTCGTTTGCCAAGGTCAGTTGACTGGGCCAATGAGAAAACAAGCTAGAAATCATTTTGAAAAGGCTGTTTTATGGCTTTGTCTGGGCAAAGATATTTTTGCAACAAGACAAAAGTGAAATAGAACACAGTCACAGTGGCCAAGTATTTGTTACTACCACCGATACAGTGTAGCTGAAAGCTCAGTGTTGGTTGATTATAAGAGCAAGTGCTTTGTGCTAACAAATCCCCTTTTTGAGTTTGCCTAGAGCCTTTTAATTCAAGCTTCAGTAGACGTATAAATCTGTCCTAACAAGGAATCTCACCACAGGGGAGGGACAATGCTAATAACAAGAGGGTAATACAAAGAGATGGAAGAGATGTGGTTAAGGTAGAGGGAGGAACGGTTCAATGAAACCAAGAGAACAAATGGGGAGGAAATCTGCATTTCTCTGCAGAACAACTTCCTCTGGCATCGGTGAAAGTGGAAGATGCTGAACTTTAAACTCTGCATGGAAACCACAATATGAGTTGAAATGATGGCTGAGTCTTTCATCCACTTGCACTTCAAAAAGCCAAGCGCCTGAAGGCCTCCAGTCTCTTTCTCTCTGAACTGAATGGGCACTGCACATTGACAGCAGTGATAAAAACAAAGAACCTTCTAGAACTTGTCAGGGAAAAGACAGTTATTTCAGATTGTATTTACAATTTATGTGTGTATATAGTGGAATTAAACAGGTTTAACAGTCATATCAGATATTTCCTCTAGACAAAATTATGTATTCACGTTTTTGACAATAAATAATAATAAATATTTTCTGCCAATGTAATTATTATACAAGTAAAGATAACAAAGGCAAAGAAGGAAAAACAGAGGATGAACCCACACTGAGAGCAAGAAGAGATGGTAAACACATCTCTAGACCAAACACTGCTATTGTTCTGCCAATTGCTTCCAAGATGCCCATTTTGTAGTTATATTGGAAGGTGACACACAGACTACAGTATTTTGTCTTGACAGGATCAGGGAAGGCTGGCGGCACTTCCTCAAGTTTGTGGTCCAAATTGAAAATGGATGAAAGCATCACGGCTTGATTGAGAGTGGAACATGGGGATGTTTGGAACATTTGGCAAGGCAGGGAAAACGACGTCTAGGGAGGAATACTTGAAATAATTGCTTGAGCTCAACAGATTGAAGACGAGATTCTGGTGGAGAAAAAGTCTGTTTCAACCAAATGGGCAGAAAAGACAAACCAACCAACAAACAGGCTTTTTTTCTTTTTAATTTGGCCTGAAAAGCGGTGCTTCTGACATGAGGCGCTTCAGTCTAAAACATCCCATCTACAACAAACAATCACACCAACAGACAGCACTTTCTATTGGGGGCACACATAATGAAGCTATTCTCTAAAGAGTGAGCATTCACTTCCACAATAAAAATACACCACTAGACAATTTCAGGAGAACTGTGCCACTGATCACAAATCTGTCAAGTGCTTTTGGATTTGATGGCTTTTTTTTACCTGCTTTTCCCAGAGGCCGCATCTTTAGGTTGGATGCACAAAGAAAAAGGATGAGAGTGAAAAAAAATAAGATTGATGAAAAAAATAAGAACATTTGGTTTCACACGAGAGAAATATCTGCTTTTCAGGACTTAATTAAATTATGTTATTGCTTGACATGGGAGGGGGAGTCAAATGTGACCAAAACACGTTGCAAAGCGGGATCATGGGATTAGCCTAGGGTTTAAAAAACAGCACATTACTAAAAAGCTAGTAACCCCACAGACACTCACAAAGGACCAGGAAGTCGTCATACATCCACTGTATCCAACACTTTCACTATATGATTGAGCGATAGGCCCCAGACGGCCCCATGTGCATTCTTCTAAAGAGATTAAACCACATAATGGATTTTGCATTACTGTCATCTGCCTGTAATTACATGACGTTACATCATCAGGAGAGTCCTTTGGCACGAGGTTTGCTCCATGAATAACAAACAAGCTTCAATCAACAGCCGAGTACTAACTATGTGAATAAACACAGGTAATTATGAGAGTGAATAATTTACATGTGTGATGCAGCTCAAATATTCAATATGTATGCAATAAATATTAAATGCGCTGAGGCAAATATTTTCAAATAAACACTTTTTGGTTATGCATCTTTTGTTTTGAATAGACCTTCTAAGGAAACACACACACACACACACACACACACACACACACACACACACTTATATCGCTTCATTTTTTTACGCCGACAAAATGTAATAAAGGGCGATTAAATCTTGGAGGGCCATATGTCAACACACAATGTTTACCGCTTGTGGGCCGTAGAGGGAGGTGAGGCAGAGAGAGAAAACAGACTGCAGCAGTAACAGCTACTGTATCTGCTCTTCTCATCTTCTGCATGCCTTTGCCAGACTCCAGCTCCATGGGTAATGGAGCACCAGCACAAGAAATAGAAAGAGGATGGCGGAGGGGAGTTGCTTCTTCGGTTTTAAGTTATGGGGCTTGGAGAGTAAAACCTACAGTTATAGAAGCCAAGGTTTCCTCCAAAGCTGAAAGTAATTGTTTTGAGTCAGTGAGGGAAGGTTACATCAGCTGCAGCAGTGCAGAATAGAAGGTCAGAGAGGTGCCTGACCCTGAGGCAGCTCAAAAGAGGCCTTTAATGCCTCGCAGCCTTGGTTTGTTTGGCAAGAAGGTAAACACAAAAAAAAAAATGAGCGGCCAAATGTGTTACGGAAAAAAGCATTTTTGTTTGCGGATATGTTAGCTCAGGAAAAATCCCTATAGATGCAGGATTGTTTTAAATAATGTGGATGAAACATTGGGTGCAAACCTCTAAATAGCAGTTAAATACATGATATATACAGAATTTGAACACAATTTTTTCCTACTAAAATTCCATCACTTTTTCAAGACTTTGGGTAAAATAGTCATCACATTCATGTAGGCGAGAGCGGGGGCAAAAGTAACGTAGGGCAAAAGTAACAAAGCGATTTCCTTGAAGACCTGACACCATTTGCTTTCCAGGCTATAACAGCACATTCAGCATGCAACCCTTGATGGACCTGTCAAATATCATGTGATTTTGGGACCGTGTCCCGCGGTTAGCTCCGAATTTCAGTTTTTAGGTGCAGAAAGTAAATTATTGTAAGGACACCTTTTTCCTTATTACAAGTTGTGTTTCTCTTTTCATGCATCACAGTAATGATTAATCTACAGGTTATATAGTGCAATGACACATCCTTAAGTTTGCAATCTCTGAGTTTCTCAGTTTAAAAGTAAATCAGATTTAAATGGCAAGAGTTCCTGTGTTATTTATGCCCCACTGCTAATAGAAAAAACATATTTTTTGCTTTCACATTAGAGTTTTCAGTGTTTTGATTCATATGTTTTATAAAATTAATGCATATTTCCAATAATAATAAAAATATTCAATAAAAAATATAAAAAATTTTAGATTCTGCATTGTTGGGTTGCTTTTGAAACATTTGATAAAAGTGAAATTTTAAATGAAAATGCAGTTGAATATATTTAGCAAAAAATAAAGGACAAAATATGTTTGCAGTGAACATTAACAAGCCCATAGTCAGATATATTAAAAATAAAGAAGATTAAGCCAGTAAATCTAGCAAATATTGTTGTGTTACTTTCGTCCCTACTGACGGGGTCAAAAGTACATGTGCAAAGTTGTTCTACATTTTTTCAAATTACCACCCGGTATTGATAGACCACACTTATAAGTTAGTAACCACAGCAAAAATATTTTTCTGTCTAAAACATTATCTCCTGTCTCGCATGCGATTCGCATGTGACAGAAAAGCAGCAAAAAGGCTGATAACTCTACCCTTAAGCATAATTTATACTATAATAGAATAATAGAATATTAATGATGAAAGATTCTGAAAACAAATGATAGAACTAAAGTCCTTGTATAATTCTCTCAATTTATATAAAAAATATTCAAGTATATAAATTCCATCAATTGTCCAGT
>CAIGQW010055024.1:14622648-14644442 GCA_903798125.1 Danio choprae | reverse complement strand
CCGAAATGAAAATGAATGAATGAATATATATATATATATATATACTTTACTTGAAATTACACAGTACATGTCCAATCCAGTAAGTTTTTCCTTCACTTGTTTTGGTACTTTAGATGAGAAACAAAGTCACATATGTCAGATTATGCCCATTTTAAAGTAACAATTTGTCTCATATGAAATGAAAATACTTGATCTATTTTTCTCTCTTTTATGTGGTGTGACAGATTGTTTATCTCATCAGTTCAAACATCAGCAGAGTACGAGCTGCTTTGTTGCTACTACTTATAGCATGCAATAAACATGAATAAACACATCACTTCTCATGCATTCACCAAATTATTGTTTAAATTGCGGAAAAAAATGTCAGTAAAACAGCTTGTAAACCACATGTCAGTTAGCATTGCATTTTCCTCTGGTAAGTTATTCGGTTTCTAGGAAGAGAGCATAAATAAACTCTGCAGATGAGATTTTCTCTAAGCATTTGCACTGTATTATCCTACATATTCATTACATTTTGCCTATATTAGCAGTGATGTCTTATTTAATGTTTTTGATGTAGATTTTAAAATAAATATGTAATGAGTTGCACAAAAATCTATCATGAAAACAAAGCCATGGTGTGGATTTTATTTAGTAGCAGAAATTTCATTTCATAATTAGATTTGGAAGATAATGTAATCCCTGTCATGTACAGTTGATGTTTTGTGTGTTGATTACATCTAAAAATAAATAAGAACTGGATTTAGCAGTTTATTAGCAGTCTGTTTTTAACTGTAGCCTTTAATATTATAGTGATGTGCTACTAATATATTCCCTATAGTTTACAGCATTAGCTGATGCTATATATGTACATGCATACATGTTAATGACATATAATAAGGTATAAATTGAGGTTGTTTGTCACACCGAGCTATGGTAAATTAGTGTGTTTAAAAAAATCAGCTGTATTTTGATGAAACGCAGAACTCTGGGCATGAGTCATTTTTAATAAAAAAAAAAAAAGAAAGAAAAATGCTGCTTGAAAAAAGGAGGAAAGAATAATTATTTGACACTGAAAAGTGCTATGCTGAGCAATACTGCATTCAGTGAAGAAACACATATATGTGATGCTCTGTAACCCTTGGAAAAGCTAAAAATGTTCAACCGTTAATAACATCAATAAACACAAGATGCTTAAAGACGCATAAATAAGACCAAAACCTTACGATGACCTTTTTGAAAAGTACATAAAGTAAATGAGGACTAGGGATGTCAAAACACGAAATGATGGGATGTCAAAATGTAACATAAATAACTTCTTATTACATCTTCTTAAGTCATACCTTAGCTTAACATTAAGGTAACAACACTTAATAAAAAGATAATGTTCGATGATAATCATAGAATCCTTGGCAATTTAGATTTACAACTGAATTGTTCTTTTTATTCATTCTTTTTCCTTCAGCTTAGTCCCTTTATTCATCAAGTGTAGCCACAGCGGAATAAACAGCCAAATTATCCAGCATATGTTTTACACAGCGGATACCCTTCCAGCTGCATCCCAGTACTGGGAAACATCCATACATACTCATTCACACACAGACACTACGGCCAATTTAGTTTATTCAATTCACCTATACCGCATGTCTTTGGACTTGTGGAGGAAACCGGAGCACTCGGAGAATGCAAACTCCACACAGATATGCTAACTGACCCAACTAGAACCAGCGACCTTCTTGCTGTGAGGCAACAATGCTAACCACTGAGCCACCATGCCGCCGAATTGTTCCTTTGATTATATTTAAAGAAGTATTTCATTCAGTTCACAAAATAACATTTTCACTAATCCGACTGACCTGGTTATCCAGATCAACTCACGCATTAGATGTGGATGTTAACATTTTTAGTAAATATTAACTTCCTTTCATGGGAATTCACAAAAAGCTCTTGTAAGAGTTTGGAAGACCTGGAATATAGTACAGCGGGCCACTTTTATGACACCTTTATGACACTTAAGAATCATTTGTAAAGCTCCAGTCCACATTTATTGTAACCACTCGAACAACTGAATTATTCAAAATTTCACCTTTTGTGAAAAGAAAGTAAGTCATAAGGATTTGAAATGACATGAGGGAGTAAATGCTGACAGAATTTTCATTTTAGGATGATCTAATCCTTTAAGTACTGGCTGATATCCTGGTTCCTTTTCCACATTGAGATGTGAGCTTTTAAGTGCATTCTCTGCCCTAACTGAAGCAAGAGAGACACCCGAAACACAGATGAGACAAGACTCGGAAATCCTGCTTTAAGTAACCCAGCTCTGCCGAAAATACGGATGCTTACGACAAGTGCTGCGCATTTGTCAACTCAGCCGCCGCAGATCTGCTAGCAGAGAGTGCAAACATGAGTTTTCCTCATCAAGCTAAGATGGATGAGAGCTCAGATAAGCTGGAGGTCTGGTCTGCATTCTCCCTAAATCTCTCCCGGAGCCATTTCTAAACAAAGATGGGAGATGTGTAGCGTCTAATCTGACAGTTTGTTAAGACTCCGACTAATGAAAATAATGAAGCAAGGCAGCACATTAAAATATGCCAACATTGCTTTTGCGTGTCATCTAATACAGCTCTCAATCAAAGCCAGGCTCTATTCAGACACTTGCTACCTTGGGTAAGTTTTCATTTTAATTGTAGTAGTTATGTCTTATTTAAAACTTAAAAATATGGTTTGAATCATATTTAGTAGCAGAAACTTAATTTTATAATTAGATTTGGAAAGATAATGTATCAAAAGATAATGTCCCTGTCTTGTGCAATTGACTTTTTGTGTGTTGATTACATCTAAAAATAAATAAGAATTGAATTTAGCAGTTTATTAACAGTCTGTTTTTAACTGTAGCCTTTAATATTATAGTAATGTGCTACTAATATATTCCCTATATAGTTTCCAGCATTTGCTGATGCTATATATGTACATGATGCATACATGTAAATGACACAAAACAAGGTACAAATTGAGGCTGTTTGTCACATCGAGCTATGGTAAATTAATGTGTTTAAAAAATCAGCTGTATCTTAATGAAACGCAGAACTCTGGGCCAAACTGTCAGATTAGACAGTACACATATCCTATCTAATACAGCGCTCAATCAAAGCCAGGCTCCATTTAGACACTTGCTACCTTGGGTAAGTGACCCAGATATTCAGTACCCGTTTTGCCCTTCAATTCCCACCTTAAAGAGTGCATTAAAGTTTGGAGCTCTTGATAAAGAGTGAGCTCCACATACAGCTTTAGTTAAAAGGCATGGTCTTGGCAGATTTCAGCGAAGGCTCTCTAGCCTGTTGCCCCCAAGCACTCTGCATTGTCCTGCTCGGCTGCACTCTCTCAGCCGGTCAGAGCTGAAAGCAGAGCCAGGCCTTAGAGTAATGTTTCTTGACAGCTCGGCACACAATACGGCACAGGAGAGCTGGAAATCACTACACATGTCGATAAACAAATGCTTATTTTTAGAGGAGAGAGCGAGGCACTAGTTTATATCTGCGGCAGGACGGCCCTGACAGATCTGTTCCCGGGACAAACAAGGGAAAGGACGAAAAAAACTACGGCTGGCGTCCAGTGCCCGGCAGGCCCAGTCGCTTTCCCTTTTACAGGCACAGCAGTAGGACCATGTTTGATGGGATATCAAACGGCTGACATTGCCAAGATTTCTCACTGGAATCCTCGAGAGGGACAAGAGTGGTGGACCAGCTTTGGTTTTCAAAAGAGATGGTGGAATTTAAGATCTAAAACAAAAACGAGAAGCTCAAAAAAAGGGAGCGGGGAGGCACAGATGCACATACATGCACATCAAGCTGTCAGATGAAAAATACTTTCCCATAGATCACAGCCCAAGGCTAATCTACAGCGCTAATCATCACCGCTGCAGCATCGCAGGGAGGCAAACTTCAATCGTGATACAGGCACGTGTTTATGTAGTAACAGAAAAAACACACACTGTAGGTGAGAATTCGCCTTCCAACTTTTTACTAAAATTGTTCACGCTATATTTATTATTATTATTATTATTATTATTATTAGACTCCCCCAACTTGATATTACCAAGACAATATAATGTGTCATAAATCTGTCATAAACATAAATGTCATGAGGCCATTATAATTGTGTCATGAATATTTTTTAATCCCTTTTTTCCGTGGAACAAAATTAATTTGTCAATAAAACGTGTTTGTAATTTGTCAGTCAGCCTGTAAGCAAATAAACAAACAAAAGATCCTCCCCAACTTGACATTACCAAGGCAACATAACGTGTCATAAATCTGTCATAAACATGACTGTCGTGAGGTCATTATAATTATATTGTATATTTTTCTGATATTTTTTTCCTTGGAACAAAATGAATTTGTCCTTAAAATTTGTCAGTAAATGTATCAATACTCTGACAAATAATTTTCGAACAGCATTATTAATATTTAAATGACTTTTAATATCATTTTAAAGACAATATTAATTTGTAACACTGAAGTTGAAGTCAAGAAATATATTAGTGATGCTGTTATAAAATGAAAACAAATAATTTTGTTTAAAAATAAAAATAATTATAATGATCTCATGGGCCTCACAGTGGGTAGCACGTTCGCCTCACAGCAAGAAGGTCGCTGGTCGCTGGTTCGAGCCTCGCCAGTTGGCGTTTCTGTGTGGAGTTTGCATGTTCTCCCTGTGTTGGCGTGGGTTTCCTCCGGGTGCTCCGGTTTCCCCCACAAGTCCAAAGACATGCGGTATAGGTGAATTGGGTAAGCTAAAATTGTCCGTAGTGTATGAGTGTGAATGGGTGTGTATGGATGTTTCCCAGAGATGGGTTGCAGCTGGAAGGGCATCCGCTGCGTAAAACATATGCTGGATAAGTTGGCGGTTCATTCCGCTGTGGCGACCCCAGATTAATAAAGGGACTAAGCCGAAATGAAAATGAATGAATGAATGAATAATGATCTCATGACAATCATGTTTATGACAGATTTATGACAAGTTATGTTGTCTTGATAATGTCAAGTTGTCATGACAAAGATGCTGACAGGCTATGATTTGTTTGGTTGTTAAGTTGTCATGTCATAACAAAGACATCATAGGTAATGCTACCTTTGCTTTTAAAATGACAACTGAGCGAATGATACTTAATGCCAGTTATCATAAGCATGCATTATAAAAATCTAATAATATGTCTTTATTATAAAGGTTTCATGACAGTCTCATGAAGTAAAGTTTCAACCAAACAATGAGTAATTAAAGAAATCAAAGTCACACAAAGTCATATGTAATCTACAGTCTCAAATATTGGCATCATAACAGTGTACTTTTTGCTTGTCTATCGACATGCTGCTGATGAATTGTAGCAAAAATCATCATGCAAAGATTTTACTGTGAAAATGTCACTCTCTGTGCATTGGATTAGCATTATGGCTAAAACATGGGGTACAGATGGGGGCTCTGGTGGGACATTCCCCCCCAAGTTAATCTCAGGAAAGGTGAGTGGCTAATCCATTAGGATCATGTGTGTTAGACCCAAGAGCACCATACTGATGCTTCAAAACTGCTAGTGACCCAGCAGAGATCTGGCTTGCCAGTGGAATGAGCATTTGGATGGGTTCCTATTAAATGCAAGGCAAGGCTGGCTTTCCTAAACAACGACTCATGTCTCCACTAAAGACGTTTAGCAATTTTAAGGCACAACATAAACATGTCATTTATCCATAATATGCAAGTATGATACATAATCAAGTGTCCTTGTGATTATGCATGTCCCTGAAAGTCTCCAGAAGTCAAGCTTAATCAGACTGACACTATTCTCCAGCTACAGAAAACAGTTAAGAAGAAGCTTTGACTGACAGTGGGGTGACTAGACAGAGAAGATAGTTAGACAAATGGATACCACAATATTGCTTGACAGACAGATGGAAGCGTAAATGGATGGTTTGGCAGCATGATAAGGTAAATAGACTGATGGATAACTAAACAAATAGAGGAGGAAAATGTCTGGTGTGGTAGCGAAAAAAAAAACCCCTCTATGATGGGGAAACCAGATAGAAAGATAAACACAGATGGATGGTGTTGATATGACATAGATCGATAGATTTTTCAATCCCATTTCTTCTTTCAAATGTAATTGTATTTTGGATGAATCAGGAGCGCATGAGTGAGAAGCAGCATGTTGACCAGAGGGAACATGAGTGAACAGACAAGCCTCTGTCTACTTGTCCATTAAATCTGATGTCAAATCAGCACAGAGAGGGAAGAGCTCAATAAATTCACACGATAAACATCGCACTGAATATATGTTGAGCAAACACACATGGACACATACACAAACACTAGATAGAGGCAGTGCGGTAAATCCGATGTGGGTGAGACTGTCATGGAATGTGAAATGAGGATGATGGACTAGTGATGGGTGGTGAGGTGAAAGGATGGAAAAGTGAAGGGATGGAAGTGATAAAGCTGTTTTCTGCTAACAAGGTCTCAAGATGCCATTTGAACATCTTAATAAGTCTTGGCGGAGTGCAATGGCAGAAATGTGAGAAGCTGGAATACGAGTCACACGGTAAATTGAATTCAACAGATCTCTATGGATTACTTTTAAAGGCCATTTTGTTAAAGAAAAATCTGTCATTATTTACACACCCTCAAGTTGTTGAAATCTTTGATTCTTTTTTATTGAGAAAAACAAATGAAGAAAACTTCAATGACAGTGGGAAGCCAAACCAAATGCCAATTTGCTCAAATTGTGCACTGTAATCGAGATCTACTGAATATTAAAGCTATTTACCATTCATTGGATTTATTCTTAAATTAGGTATTCGTGACATTTCATAAACACATAATTTACTTGAGTCACATTTTTTTAAAGAATCAATTAATCAAAAATCAGTTTGCCAAATATTGTTTAAAATAATATATATATATTTTGGAATTTATCTGGTTTTGAGTTCAGGTCACTGAATTGATTCATTTGAAGTGGTAACAGGTCACTGGAGTGACGTAATGGACATACTTCTAGTATTATTTTTATAATCATTTTGTCTCTTTGAAACTTGACATCTTCAGTCCTCACTGAACCTAAATGCATATATATTATTTTTACAATCTGTATAATTTTATATTTATGTTACATGTTCTTTACTTACAAAACCTTGTTATGCTCCCCATTATCTGAGTGAGCTCCTGTAGCATTACAACTAGCAATTAGCATTCATGTCCATTACATTCTAAAAATCCAAGCCAATTGAAAGCACCTAGAATATAACAATTGACTGTAGGTGGTGGATATCAACCACCTAAACTCTGGAACAGTCTACCTAACACAATTTGGGAGGCAAACACACGATGTCAGCATAAATATGGATAAAAAATTGAGGGGAACCAGAGCCAGGAACTCTTACCAAAACTAAATTATAAACAGAATGCTTAGTTAGTCTGTCTGTCTCTCCTTTATGTTGAGGTTGTCATATTCACTTAGATCAGAGTTGCCCAAACTTTTTCTTATAAAGGGCCAAAAACCAAACTTGATTGAGGGCTGTGGGTCGAAAATAAATATACCAAGCCGTATAACATTAAATTTGCCATGGATAATTTTCTACTTTATTTGCTAATATTTAAGAATGTTGGATTAAAACATGTTAATTAATGATGCAGTATCATTTTTACCGTTTTATAATGAACTTATTATAGTAAAAAATATAAACTCCCATTTATAACACAATGGAGTTCAAAGCTGAATACACTAGTCGAGCTGCCCCTGCCTTTGCCTTGATTTGCTCACCAATGTCTTGTGCTTGTCCTGTTTGTCCTGATTGTAGTTGGCTTTCTTTGTAGCTCCTCAATTATACAAAGAAACAAAAGATTATGTTCAATTTGAAATGATGATCTCTATAAAAGGCATCTGCCCCAACCAACTTCCCATCATTCTCCCTCTCTTTTCAGATGGGATGGCAGGCCAAACGAAATGTTCCCACAGGCCAACTTTGGCACCTCTGACTTAGATCCTGACCATGAGACAAGCCCACAGGCATTAATTATTAGCAAAGATTTTGATGATGCCAGCTTGAATGCACAATGTCCAGTATGGGCTTGGACAAGCAACTTTACCAAGAAGTATGCACATCATGCTCGTCCACTTTTCACTAGACTGCCGCAAGTCAGAACTAGACCACCGACTGAGCCTAGTTTCTTCCAAGATATTTCATAGTAGAGTTTTTTTGCGAATCACATTTATCAACAGTGGGATTAATACTGAACTGAATAAAATCATCTTTGAATCAAATAAAACAAAATCAGCAGTCTGCTGAATTGAACGTGCTTGATGTATTGAACTCATTTCATAATGAAGAGATTCTATACCTAATTTTAAATTATTGACTGTCCATCTCTGTAAATCTGCATTGTATAAATTACTGTAGAAATAAATGTAATTGTATTTGAACTCTTGTCTTACACCCATCTCAATACAGGTATGGAAAAACAACGATTAACCAAACAACTGACTTCCAATGGCAAACTGACTAAGGCAAGAAAGTGCACAACACTGGGCAGCTCAAGAGGTCACACTGGGACTTTTAAAGATGCCAAGGGAATTTCATTTCTTTTCTTAAATGAATTATACAAGGGAGCAAAAAAAGAAGACATCTACTGCAGCTGGGGTCTGCTTACTAATCCCATCCTCACGTTGAGATAAAAAATGAAGCATGTGAAAGCACACATTCCGAACTTCAAATAAACTCATACAGGTGACCCATCTACGCACACAGACACCACAGACTAAAAACAGTTACAATGAATCCATTAGAGTAACATCTTTGCAAGCAACTAAACAAAAGTCTCCGTCTCTTAATTCTGTCCCTGGAATTGCCTTTGCCTCAGTCTGTCTGAGAATACACAATGCAGACCTTCACTTAAATAAAACATGTTGCTTGCTCTTTCTTTCTTTATTTACTTATCTTTCTGTACATGTCTTCTCTCACTAAAAAAAGAGAGTAAAGATTGTAGAGTGCCATTTTCACAGAGAACCCCTGACCCATTTGGTAAAAAACCTGGACTGAGTGATTCCTTTTAGAAATGGAGTGAGTTTAGCTTATTACTTATTAATTTGAAAGAACTTGCTTGCCTAGAGCACATTCGTCCATTGATGGTCCATGTTCTACATCTTGTTGTCCTATTCTTGTCTGATGCCTGTCCATAGCTCTAAATTACTACTCGACTTCCAAGCTTCCACTCTCTTTCATTCCCTCATTTTACCTCTCTGTCTCTTGTTGCATTTCTTTGCTATTTATTGCTCCCTCCCCCGGAAGGCATAAAAGTACAAGCTCTTTTCTTGCTAACCGGGGGGGTTTAAACTTTTGTGTGTTCATCTCCTAATCATAGGTTACGGCATATGAAAAGTGACAAGTGCAGCACTAAATCAGTGCAATTGCAGCTCTGAAGCAGTTTTGAAGGTGAAATACAATGCAGCTAGATGTCACATGCCTACAAGTCTTGAACAATTTTTGTCACTCGATTCGTCAGAACTATAGATGTGCGCTGAGCTAATTATGGGGCATGCAACAGCGTCTCTTTCTGAATGCCAACGACGAGGGATTAGTTGACCTGGGGGAGAGGTTGTTTTGCTGTATGCGTGGAGCAACGACACATCCCCATGGACCTGCGGGCGACAATGGATTTCATGTGAATGAAATATTCATCAACGTTGACTTATTTATCGCAAAGAAGATTTCTGCAGGAGGACCCTCAAGAGATCACACTCACATGCCAGCCTGCCGCCACTTTACCCGCAAGCTTTTCAATAAAACAAGCAAACAACACGATTCCACACCTATAAATAAGTCAGCATTCCTGAATAAAGTGAAGTACACAGGGTCTCTCAAAGCCTCTACATCACTCTTTTATAGAGTCGTGCATGTGCCTGTGCATGTCCAAACACAACGATAATAACAGGACAACAGCTCTGCTAGCATGAATAAGGCCATGATGCTATGAAGGACACAATACATCTCTGTGCCATGGCTATTCTGTATGTATGTGGAAAGTTCACCATAAAATGCAAATTTTGATAACATTTACTTACTCTTATGTTTATCCAATCCCCTTTAACTGTTTAGTGGGTGGTCTATTGCTTTCCACATTGTTTTTTTATTTGTATTTTTTGGGATTGGCAGAAAAAACAATAAAGGTGCAAAATGCTAACATTAGCCTGATAGCACTGAAAGCCTACATCACAGCCTGCTAATCCCCATCCAAAGCTACGCCTCCTGAACACATGAACGCACACTAGACAACATTACTTCAATAAATCATGCAACATTCACCATATATAAAGCATATATACTGTATAGTTAGTAATTACAATACCTTGGTTGTTGATATTTGCCTGTCATTCTCTGTCTGAAATGTGTCTGTGATTGCACTGACAATGTAATCCTTGCTATACTATTACATATTTTTACAGGACCAAATGTTTTGATTGAACAAACTTTTCTTGGTCCTGCACCTTCCACAAAATATCAAAAATACACATAAATACATTGGGACCCCGTAAATTAATAATGTGAAGAGACAAAAAAATATGTTTCTGAAGACAATCACCTATTGCATGTTTAATAGCAGGGATAAACGAGGTCCAAGAGTGAGATTAGTTTGATTTATAAATAAATCATTCAGTCCTGATTTCTGGATTTGACTTAAAAGCATCAGACATTGCTAGATGGAGAACTAGAGCCCATGCAAAGGATTTAGGGCAGTGAATAACACTTCTTATCCTTATTCACTTTCACAATATCTCAGAGGAAATTCTTACAGCTGTGGAATGATATGAGGGTGAGAAAATAACGGCAGAATGTTCATTCATATCTTTTCAAGTACTAAAATAGACCATATATAGAGCGTTATACCCAGTGTCGCCTTCTCCCTATTCATCCTCTGTGAATGACTGTAGTTTCAACAAGCAGCACCATCCCACTCCACCTTTTCTGCTTTCCTGTTCCCCGGGTGACTGAGAGAACTTGATTAAGCGGGCAGACGGGGTTGCTGGGGCACTGTGAATATTCGCAGAGCATTATACACCAGCTGCCTGGACGTCTGTCAGTGTGAGCTATTGTTAGTGAGTTTGATTAAGTCTCCTGGTAATAACGTCGTTACATGAAATGTGCTGCTGGGAGCGGCTGAGATAAAATGTGAGACTCACACCTGCCGGCAATAAGCGAACAGTACTGTCGGCTTAAAACACGTGTACCTACAGACGAGAAAAAAGAAGAAAGAAACTGCTGCCCACATTCGAAACCTTGCACAGACCTGCAATGCCCAGTGTTTTTCTCTTGCTGCTTCAAAGCAAAATGACCCACGTTTGACCAAAAAATATGTACAGTATTTGCAGGAACCACTGGTGCCCATTAACAGTGTGCCTGCAACACGACCACGTCAACATAAAAAACTGGACTCTTTATCCTGCTGTTTGCTCTTTTCCCCTGCTACCTCGGAAAGCCCTGCCTTGCAGCTACACACCTGCGCCCATAAGCCTTCCCTGGGATCAATTAGTATTAAAGTTTCACCAACAGTGTTTGCCCACAATAAAAGCTGACATTACTCTGCGCAATGCTACTTGAATCATCACATTTGACTGACCAATGGAAGTCTGTGAGCTCCTCGGGATCAAACTCTGCTGACAAGAGTTGATCAAGTTGGGATTGGGCTTCACAGGAGGATTCTGCGGTGAACAGATCTTTCCTGTCAGCTCGGTACACAAGGGTGCTTTCTTCTCCCTTCTCACAAATCCACCAGGGTGTCACAGCCAGTTCCAGCCTGAGGACAGTGCATGTACTGGGCAATACCTGTGCCGGCTCTCCCCCATCTCCTGACAGTAGCCTTCACATCACAGCATGGTTCAAGTCATGAGATCTGACAGATGTGCCCTCCATACAACATCTCCCCTTCCCCTACTTTCACAGCCCCCTATTTCTGCTCCCCAGCAACACCGCCTGACAGCTATCAATATGGATTCCAGCAGAGTTGCAGAAAGACGGCTGAATAAACACAGAGGGATGGAGACAAAAAAAGAGAGAAAATCAAAGGCCGCACAAGGTAGCCTATTATCCACAAGAACAGGAAATAATTTACCGGCAATTCGTACCTCATTTTTGTTTCTTTTGTGAAGGGGAGCTATTTGTGTTCCAAAAAAGACTGGTAAGAGGGCTCTTCACGTATATTTTAAAAGTCATACGAATGTGTCAAAATGCCTTGAACTGGTTTGATAATCGACACCTTTTTCCCTCCTCTTCATGTCCTCTTTGTCTGTACAAACAGTTCTGATTCCTTTTCATACTATAGTGTGCAAAAAGAAAGATGGCCATTCAAAGTGAGTATAAATTGCTACAAGTTTGTTTACAAATGGCTGAACGATTGATGGCCCATGGAGAAAACTTTTTTGTTCTGAAAAATATATAAATAAACTTATTTACAAAGGAAAATCTCTCAGCATGGTCATCCAGTCGACAAACTGTAATTTGGAATATTTATTAGGGATAACAATAAATAAATAAATAAACACACCTGGTTTTCTTCTAAGATGCAAGTTATTTCAAATTACTAGTACTTTTTTACAATCACAGTGGATAACAATGTATTTTCTTCCACAACTATTACTGTAAAATGAAGGATACTCAAACTTCAGGAACCTCAGTATTGTCAATCGACCATTAAAAAACAGCAACTGCAATGTTAATCATACAATTTCTCAGCTGCTTGCATGATATTCAACCTTTGCCTCCTATATCAAATATAAACTAGCATGCTTCAAAGTTACATGCAAAATAAGACATTAACATATTCTCACATAATCTTAGGTGCTTTTTAATGTTTGTCTTTATTTCCTTCACACATTACGTGCTTAATTTTCATCCCAAGCATGCACTAGGGGACACCGAAGTGTAAATGCGTTTTGATGAAATCATTTTAATGTCACCTCCACCAGTTCAAAACCAATTAACATAAAAGGAAAAAGAAAACACAACAGGCTTTGTATGTAGCAAAATACTACTACCACTACTAATAATATATATTTTTTATTATTATTGTTATTAATATTATCATTAATCAGAATAAGAACAACAAGTAGAATCTAGTAGAAAAGTATGT
Source organism: Danio choprae (assembly GCA_903798125.1). Taxonomy (NCBI): domain Eukaryota; kingdom Metazoa; phylum Chordata; class Actinopteri; order Cypriniformes; family Danionidae; genus Danio; species Danio choprae. The sequence goes on along the minus strand of CAIGQW010055024.1, from coordinate 14,631,296 downwards.
AAATAAGAAAAAAAAGTGTGAAACCCCCTGGCCAAGTAGATAAAACAGTAGCTGGACAGTGATCAGTCAGATCTGAGAGGTTCAGGACTGAAAAGAGGACAGAGCAAACCTCCAGTGCAGAAGGTCTGGAGCAGAGAGCAGGTAAGAGACTAAAGGTCCCCCTGTGACAAGTCCAATGAGGGAGGAAACATCTGGTGCACCGGCTGCTCCTCTGGTTAACATGCTACCCCAAGCAGCCAGCACACATACACGTACACATGTTGGTTATTGGTGGTTTATGAGGACTCTCCATAGGCATAATGTATTGTATACAAAAATAAACACTTATAATATGTGCCAACCCCAATCTTACCCTTAAAGCAAACCCTCACAGGAAACCTGTCTCAAATTTTGAATCGCAAATTATCCTATTAAGTATGATTTTTAAGCGTTTTGAATTACAAGGACATAATGCATGTCCTCATAAACCACCTCAATGTTGTAATACAGTGATACCCATGTCACTATGGAAATTTCTGTCCTTGTAAACCAACAAAATCACACACGCACACACTGTACAGAAAGCATCTCATACAGGTGCGTTGATTCCCAGGTTCCAAGTTCGACTCAAAATAATTGTGTTACCCAAAATACTGCCAACACGGTCTTCTATGTCATTTAAAATAAGACATGAAAAAGCAACCTCATCCAAGGTGAAACAGATGCTCTATATACAGACAGAAGAAAATGTCATTGTTGACAGAGATTGCTGCTTCTCACGCTGGATAATTCCCACACCTTTCCTGCCATTGGTTGCGGAGACGGAGAAAGTGGATTTGAATCCTTCTCACGGTCTTAATGAATAAGTTGAGAATGTGAGCCATGTTAGCCCTGTCAACATGAAAGTAATTTACTGCCGTAGCAAGGCTGATCCTTAACAACCTGCATGTTCGCCTGATAAAACACTAGCGACGGGTCTCGGCTCAGAGCTAAAGACACAAACAAACACATGGTCTGATATAGCTGTGCAGGAGCCCTGAGTGAACTCTGAGATGCAAGAGCTTCATTAATGCTGATTTCTTGCCAACGGAAGCCATGCAAGTGAGAGGGTGAGAGAAAACCAAGACACGGGCTGCGAGAAGGTGGAAGGGTCAGTACAACAAGCCTGCTGCCCAGCTCCACCACCACAAACACACACAAACTCACTCAGCGCATGATGTCGACCTGGGCTGACCTTGCGAGCCGGGGCGAGAGCCTGGCCGTGGTTGTGTTAAGCAATGCTCATCCTCCCTCAGCATTTGTAATGATGGAGCTAATGATCGCTGCCGCTGCTGTAGGCGCAGGTTGGAGCAATTGCAGGGGATCTTCACAAGCCTTGTCCATGATGTCACAGCTGCCAGGTTTAATACAATAAGAGAACGGCAACTGAAAAGTTCTGTGCGTTTCAGCAGGCACTCTTGTAGCAGAAGAAGAAAAGAAAACATTGATCTTCTTTATCAGAGGATAAAAATGAAAAAAAGAGTAAAAACACCAATAAGAGTGGTTGTCTCAAGGAATACAATGAGAAGAGCAGGTGAACATGGAAAGCCTTTCATGTTCCTGAAAGAACAGGCTGAAAAGGGAGAGAAAAAAACTGCTGGAAATGCATTGATTTTTCTCATCTTGAAGCACTAAACTAGCGGCTAAGTGCCAGCGAAGTGAGCCGTTCTGTGAGCACACCAGCTGCACTCCAATTCAAATTGATAAATTTCATGATGCCGTTTCACACTTTATCCTGACTTTATCCACAATTCCTTTCTTGCTATAGGCCTCTGAACAGCGTTATTAGCATACGGGAACACACACGAGACGAAGCCAAAGGGAGCTGAGAGGGAGAGAGAGAGGGAGAAAAAAAGAGAGATGGATCTTCCAGCCAGTCAAGTGCTGGGGTGTGATTAAAAATAGAAATTGCACAGCAGATTAAATGAAAATAAATAAATGAATAAAACCTATACCCGTCCAAGTGACTGGAGCTAATGTGATAGGGATCCTCTCTGACAGAAATCAACTTTTAATGAAGAGCCATGTGCTGGGAGAAATTAGCCATTACCCACAGGAGCAGATATTAAAAGTTTATAAATGACAGTAGTGTTGCCTGTGATTGCTGAGGAAGGGGCGAGTCAGGGGAGCATGGCAGAGGAAGACTGTGCTCTGATCTGTTTACACGTCGACTTGCCATCGGGCCGTACGGTGGGCACCCACACACTCCTGACGAGTTAAATTGCGAGCTTCTGCCTACTGAAGGCATGCCACGGGAGCGTGCGACAAACACGGCAGAACAAACACACTGTGACGCCTGGACCCCTTCATCACTGCTCTGATCAAATATACCAAGACGTTCAGCCATATGGGACCTGGAGATTATTCATACAATCACAGGCCTACATATGGGCTGCAGGGAGGCTGGACTCCTGAGGTTTACTTGTGTCACTAGAAATGACAGTGGAAGAAATGAACCGTGTAGAGACAGGGCCGGAAATGAGCTTTCCTCTACAGAACCAAGTAAAAAGGCTGAGTAAGCAACAAACATGAAACATTTTAGCGCAAAATTTTGTAGTTATGGTACCACACTATTTGGTTTGGACCAAGGGATACAAATGATGATTTTTTTTGTTTGGCAGTTTTGGTTTCTTTTCACACCGGAATGTAGTCATGTGGCAACCTCCACATCACTCAATAGTCAGATGTGTCATTAAACGTATTTCCTAAATTGCTTTTCAATTGGTCAGAACTAATGTGCATGACAATTCCTATGGAACTTCCAAAAGTAAACAAAGAGAGGATGAAATGCCAACACAAAGATTATTAGTATGTAGAAGCGATTGCTCTGACTGTCTGTAACCCTGATCATAGTATATTATAATATAGTTAGTATGCACCACTTCAGACCAATTATAAATTTTGAGAATGAAACAGATGCAGTTTGAAAATGATGTTTTAATGCAATGCAAATGGTGGAGGCACAGTGCAAATCACTCTATGAGTTTGTCTGCCATAGCGTTATGTTGCCAAAGCACTGTAAACATACTTGGCCTCATCCCATAATACACAGCATAGCTGACTATGGCAGCAGGATTAGTCCAAAAATGCACAGTACTTTTAGCAGTTGCATCTGTTCGAGTTTATGTTCTCACCACAAACAAACTGATCCAGTGTTTGTTTGAAAGCGTACAGAGACAGCCTCTTTAAGCAGGTCTCGATACACTTGTTTGGTCCGCTTTTGGAGCACAATTGCAATGAGATTGCTGCATTTACATATGACTAAACAAACTCTAGTTTGATTCATCCATCCATCCATCCATGCATCCATTCATCCACCCAACCATCCATCCATCCATCCATCCATGTCTATCTGCCTCAGCCATCTTACCGTTCAATGTTATAAAGGACTGATATGACCAATCAAATCGAAGGAGTTTAATGTTAGCATAAGCAGAGCAAAAACAAAGCAAATATTGTTTTATTATTTGCATTTAAATTCATAGAAAGTAAGGTACGCTTGAAGAGGCACACCATTTAATAAATGACAACAGTTTCATGATTCAAATAATTGTTAAATGACTGACAGTAATATTCAGTAATGCAAATATTTCGCCATTTCAAATTGAAATTATTTTACAATTTACATGATTTATGTCATTTTCAACTGAATGTAACAAAAACATTCAAAAAGATTAGAATTTCCTTTACAGTTCTAGTTCTTCTAGTTGTTTAATGAGGGGAAAAACACTGAGCCTTTAAACACTTATCTTAAGCTGAAAATTGTCCAACTTTTATATATTAAGCAATTCAAATGTTTCTATCATTTAACAATGGTTTGCCTCTTTAATAACAGCATACCTTTGTCTATTCTCTAGCTGCCAGACGCAAAACATTAAAATAAAGAATTAAATAAAGGCTTGAAAATCTAAAAATGGTGATCAGCCTCTCTACTGGGCTCTGGTTAAATGAAGATTAAGGCTAAGCCGCAGAGGTGAAGGGCCTGGCAAATTGAGCCCCTGCAAATGGAACATTGCACGGAAATAGACATAATCTCACAAAGCCATATTTTCTATGAGAGGAGAATGTGTCAACTTGTCGACCATAAGGCACTGTAAACTCTTTTTGAGCTCTCCACTTGGCCCTGAGCAGAACCAATTAGCTTTATTTTGGCAACACGAATTCTTAAAAAGCCTGGCTCTTGACTGCTGGTCCTGGAAGTAGTTGTTAGTTTTCATGTAACTAGGATTATTATTTTTTTTGATTCCTTTGATCTCTGCTCCATAGATCAACCAGTCAACATCAAGTAAATTAGCACTTTAGGATTAGATCTTTTTAATCAAACGGAGCTGTCATTCAAATGAAGGCCAATTTTTATGAACATTAGCCCACCCCTTGATGATTTCCAAGGTAGCTTGATACTGTTTGGTTAGGAAGTAAATCCCTGCAGCATTGTTCTTGTTTACTCTAAGATGCCATCTTACCCATGTAGAAAGGATGTTCCCCCTCAAGCAGTGAAAATGGCATATTTAGTCAGCAGATTGCACAGATATATTTATTCATGTAATTATTTAGGGTCTGTTAGACTTGGAAGGGAGGCACAGGAGAAAGTGACTTTTCTGCACGGCTTCATCTTTCAGACAAAAAAAAAATGAATATGCACTGAAATTATACACCGTAACCAGGGCCAAGGGAGACAGAATAAACATTATGACACCGTAGAATATATAATCATTTATACGACACCGGCTCCTCCATATCAGGGTGTGCAGCTACTCGACTGAATAAGGAGGTGAGGCTCTGGACACCGGCACGCTGTAAACTTTACAGGGCATTATAAATTCCTGTCGAGATGAAATCAGAAACCATGAGGGACCAGAGAGAGAGCGAGAAAACAGACATTACCTGCGAGAACACAACAGCATCTCCCCAGAGCTTTCTATTAGCATTTAATTGACAAGGCTTCTTATTCAAACACTCCAGTTGCTCTCCTCCTCCTCCCCTTCCTGCCCTCTGCCACAGGCTCTGCTCTATTCTTAGCTCCCTGCAAAAAAAACTGCTCCACTTTCTCATTTAAGCACACAAAATTCCTTATATTCGCAGGATGGATGCTGATCGTCATAAATGTTGTGACATTTAAAGGAAAAACAAAAAAAAACCACACACAGGTGAGACAGGCTTAATACGGAGGATGTGAGGATTGTATAGATGGATTCAGTGGCTTTCCGGATGAAGCTCAGGAGTGTGGTGGGTGGTTTAATTCAGGATTGTTGTTAATGTAGATAGCTATCAGGTCAGGTGAAAGTGCACAAAAGGTGCCGATGAAGGATGTGGTCATTTTTAAAGCAACAATGATCTTTATTTATTTATTTATGCACCGTGTCATTGGTCTTTAAAGTCTGGGTGAAATAAAAATTTACAATGTTTATTTTGCTAGAGAGCATTGTTATTTTTTAGATGAACAATTAATCATTCATTAATTCTTTCATTCATTTTTCTTCGGCTTAGTCCCTTATTTATCACCTTATTTACAGCAGAATGAACCGCCAACTATTCTGGCATATCATTTATGCAGCGGATGCCCTTCCAACCGTGCAAGCCAGTACTGGGAAACACCCATACACTCTCACATTCACACATGCACTCATACATTAGGGCCAATTCAGTTTATTCAATTCACCTATATCGCATGTGGGAGACACCGGAGCACCCGTGGGAAACCCGCGCAAAAATGGGAGAACATGCAAACTCCAAATGCCACACACAGAAATGCCAACTGGACCAGCCGGGACTTAAACCAGCTACCTTGTTGCTATGAGGCGACAATGCTAACCACTGAGCCACAATGCCGCCCAATAATTAATCAGTGCATTGAATTAATCTTCAATCAAAGTCTGAGCATTTGGTGTGGCGGTCCTTCTCTGTTGACGTCAGTTTGATGGCTTCAGCCACAATATTCCTAACCACGCCCCTGTTACTGAAACAAAAGATCCCCCCCCCACTCAATATTCAGTTTCAGTTGGAAGTACATGAACATATTGAAATAAAGTCTCAGCAATTCCGAATTTATTGACTGGTCAGTAAACTCTAATCCAAACTGAAATGATAAAACTCATGGAAACTAAATTTGAACTAGGAAAGCAAAAGTCTTCATGATTTATATTGATAATGGATTCTACCATATTGTCAAATTGGATGTATTCTAAATTCCCTAGATTTTGATGAAATTGAACATCAATGAGATGTGCTTAGGGCTGGGAGTTAATTTAGTCAATATCTGAACAATTCTTAAATCAAGAAACATTTTCCAGACAAGTAAAAACATTGTTTTGTTTTCAGAAATAACAAGTAAAATCTGCCGAGTAAAATGATTTTATTTCAACTGATTGTTTTTATAAATGATTTAACTTACTGCATTGGCTTTAATTATTTTGATTGTTTTAAAGACAAAAAAAAATCACTTAATTTTTTTTTCTTGTCTAGAAAATGCTACTTAATTTAAGAATATTTGGATATTTGGACTAGAAACAAGACTAAAGCTTTTATTTATTTTTGCAGTGCAATAGCTTTTCTTTGTTTCAAATACAATTAGCCTTTTCTATTTAGTTTTTTTTAGCATCTGATAATCTGATAGTGTCCATGGCTCTAAATGTCCTGGACCAACAAGTTGGATCCAGTGTTGCTGGACTGCACACCAGGTGAAGGCTCTAGCTAATGTTCTGGTGATTATCAGTGGCCTTGTATAGCCCATGCTTTAGTGGTCATAATATGAACAAAACCTTTTATTGCTCATCAGGGTACTCACCATATGTATTACCTTCAAGAATGCAGTAGTTGAGCTGAATTTCTTTAACTTACAATCCAATAAAAACCTCTTCAACCTTGGTGGAAGCCAAGCATTTAAATATCTGTATGACTATCGCAAAGGTTGTAGGTTCCTCCTCGAGTGTATAACATCACAAGCCAGCGCGCCTCAGAAAGGTACTACATTCCAGGCTGCTTCAGGGTAAACTGTGAGCACAATTAGTGAACTTTATGTCAACTTAGATGAGGGGGCGACCAAATGGAGGGTAAGCATTCTCGACACTGCATGGCTAAAAGCTTTACGAATCTTCCTATAAAAAGATGCAGGAGTGGATAAAAAAAACGACTGACGTTATTAAGCTTGGATTGCTTTGCCTTTGACAGAGAGTTCACTTCCTGTTTACTCCAGTGTGGCAACTGTAGCTTATAATTGTGAGCTCTCTGGGTTAAGGTCAGAGGAAGTGACAAGCGCATGACAGGAAGGAGTGACCTTGAATTGTTACACATCTTCTTGAGAGAGGGTCAGGGCATCATCGAGTTGTGCCAGGCTTTCTTTGATTAATGCTGGCATTAATAAAATACTATCCCTGTCCAATAAAATAGCTTCAGATAATAGATGTTGCCATTCTAAGCCAATAATAGTGTCTATAATGGAATCAGTAGAGCTGAAAAGGCGGACTTTCATTTCCTCTCGTGGGCTGTATGTTTTGAACACCCCATTGTTCATCAGCTCCTGCGGCAGATAACCGCCGAATTTGCATGTGAATCAAAAATGCTTCATAACCTGTCCTAAACACTGGCTATGCAAATGACATGACCCAGAAAAAAGGACAAGCATCTTCAATGCAAGGCAAAGTTTCCTCACAATTTTCAGATGCACCAAAGGTTCAACACTGTAGCAACAGTGTCATGCTGCGCTATTGCCACCACCGTATCAGATTTGGCCAAAAACAACAGGTTGTCAGCAATGTAGAAAAGCAAAAAAAAAAAAAAAAAGCAAGCTAGTATCAACAGGTTGCTCGCTCCAGGGCTTGACACATGGGTTGGCTGAAATGCTCAATTTGTGCAACACAGGCTTCAAGGTGAACGTGAGGAAAAACTATACATGCGAGAGCTATTTTTCGAGTCGTGATGACAGTCTGAGAGACAGTTTAAACACCAGCTCACAGACAATGCTAAAATATAACACTGGAGGACACGGTGTCTGTCAGCTGCGCTAGGAAACGCCTCACTGCAACTGGCGGAGGGGGATATTTAACATATAGACAAAAGAACGATTCAAATGCGGAAGGTGGTCCCCCCTCTGGTTGGAAGAGGTGCAATCAACATGTTTGACTTTAATCAGCGAACACGGCGCATTCATGTGTGAAATCAGCCATTTGAGGTGTTACAACCAAAAAACATGAATAAATAAATACATGAGATTCATCCACCTAGGGCTTGTGCCACAAATTAACCTACAAAAACAGCAGCAGCAAGAGCTGGGGAAAGGGAGGTTCATCCCTCTTCTCTGTCTCTCTAAAGCTCAGCCATGGGCAGTAAATAAGCTGGCAGTGAGGAGAGAAGGTGCGATGACAATGATGTATGGTCTCTAGTACTCTACAGCCATTCAGCTCGCTCGCTCTCTCTATCTTGGTCCCTCTTTCGCTCTGAATCATGGATAACATCCTACATTAGCAAGGCCAGGTTAAGTCTGCTCTAATTCCAATTTATTCAATTCGTTGCTGATCAGAGGCAGGCTGCTGATTAAAACTCTTCTCCAAGGCTGGACATATCAGGCAGCTCTGACCAGCATGACATATAAACACACACACACACACACACACACACACACACACACACACACA